>JAWZYV010012644.1:0-166593 GCA_038373885.1 Cheiracanthium punctorium | reverse complement strand
AGCTGCCTATTGTACTCCACCGCATTGTTTCAAGGTTGCATAAGAAGGGAATACGCTAACAGGACAGCATTCTTATTATCCTACCGATATCGAGAGGGCTGGAGCCATCTTGCCCCTAGATATCTGTTTCCCTTTTCCCCCACTTTCCACTCTCCTCCGCATCAGTGACAGCAGTGGGCGAAATCCAAGCTAGAACACCAGACCACAAACGACAAGAGTAATAGCCCTTATTTACCATATGAACCTTCTATTGTAAAATGTGCAACGATACGAAGAGAAAATTTTACAAAATAATGTGTCAAATATTCGCTAAAACCCCACCATTGGCGATGGTATGTCACATCACCACTGTTTTACACAAGACTATTTATAAAAGATTCCCACTGTATAACAGGAGTGTTTGGCGCGTTTTGGCATCAAATAAAAGGCAATAAACAACAAAATTTCGAGAAAATTGCATAAAAGGTAAAATAAAAAAATATTCGAATTCGAATTCCGGAAAAATCGCTTCGAGGTATATCGGGACCGTCCTGATCAATTCCCATACAAAATTTGGTAGACCTACGATCACCCGTCTGGAGCTAACCGATCGACGAACAAACTCACTAAAATTTTACATTTTGTTTTATTTATATAGATATAAATGATAAAAATATCTTTTATGCAAATTTATGCAAAAACGATAGCTGGCACTTTTTTTTATAGAAAAGAACAGGCATATATGAGTGAGAGAAAAATATACAAATGTTAGACTTTCGTAATTACGAGTGTAACTTTTTTTAATTCACAATTTTTGTTAGCAGATTCGTTGACAATAGGCAGTAGGGTCCCACAATGTCTAATAGAAACCGTTTGCCGGATTCGTTAGGTAGCGGGCGGGTGAATGGAAATGGGGTTGTCACAGGTTGATACTGCTAGGTGTCTTAATGTGTCTCGCAGTGTGGTTCACCGTCTCTGGTATCAATTTCAAACCGAAGCTACTGTGTCCAGAAAACATGTTCCAGTCCGACCACGAACTACAACACCTGAAGAAGACCTTTTTATAGCTCTTTCGGCCCGAATGAGAAGAACAATTTCTGGGTAGCAACTTGTTGCAGACCACTCTGTAGCATCAGGGACAAGAATGTCCGCTAGTACGGTGCGAAGGAGCCTACACAATGCAGGTCTCTATGAAAGACGACCGGTTGTGTGTGTTTCCCTGAAAGGACGACAGAGAAGGGCCCGCTTATCTTGGGAAAGAGAACACGTTTCGTGGACCAGACAGCGATAGGCTTCTGTACTTCTTGCAGACGAGTCCAGATTCACACTGGAGAGCGATTGAGGACGTCTGCTGATCTGGAGGGAACGAAGCACCAGATACCATCAATTAAACAATGTTGAGAGACACAGTTACCGAGATGATGGGATAACGGTTTGGGCAGGGATCTCACACGGTGGCCACACTGACCTACATGTGTTCCAGCCGAGAACTCTGAGTAGTGTGAGATATCCTTGATCTTTGTTGAAGAATATCTTCAGAGTCTTGGTTTAGAGCGAATGGAATGGCTAGCTCAATCTCCAGGCCTGAATCCGGTAAAGCATCTTTGGGACTATCTTGGTAGGCAGGTTGCTGCTTAAAGTCCAATTCCAAGGTCTTTAGGGGAGCTGGAACAAAGCTTACTCTGTGTCTGATCAACGCTTCCCATTTCGGTAACCGACAACTTAATGACAACGTGGAAAGTCGATCCCGCCAATGCATTGAAGCTAGGGAGGGGGACATATCCCTAATTAAAACTCATTTTTGTTATGTTTCTATGACATTTTTTCGTATAAAACTGATATATTATTTTTACCAAGAATGGACTTTTCCAGCATTGTATTTTTTTTCGTAGTGAATCATTTTTGCTATTTTCTTATGTAAATTTCTATGTTGCAGTCAATACATAACTGTTTAGTGCACATGTCATCCAAATTTGGTAGTCATTCTTTGGTCTACATTCATCTACATTCATTTGGTCTACATTCTTTCATTCAACGCTTTTGCGGCGAAGTAGTCTATCATTTTGCAGCTTTTTCTGCATTATTCATACTCTCTACCCCAGTGAAGTCTGGTTGTGTATTTTCGCAGACGGTTCTAAAAGTTCTACGAACCATACAGCTGGAGTTGGCATTTACAGTGAACATTTATCCATAGAGATATGAATATAAGGAGATGGCATTAGCTATCTTCTGCATTGGACGAAATGAAGTAACTGTATTGGTCTAAGTATGGCGGAACATTTTGTTGGTTTCTTTTTAAATAACAGTGAAAGATGAACGATTTTACTGATTAAAAAGTAAAGATGAACAATTATATGTTACAATAGTTATCAATACAAAATCCCAGCATTCTGCAGTTAAAAGTTTTACAGTTATGTCAAATATGTAATTATTCTTGGCGCCAACTTTGGCGACATTACTTCTTTAAAATTGGAACTGTCACCATAGAATAACACAGTCATATTGCAATGTGGTCTAAGCAATATGGCGGATCGGTTACAGTTTCGGCTTCACTATCAGATAGCTAATACCGTCTACTTGTATTCATATCTCTATGCTTTTTCCCCCTACACACCGCTGGGAACTTTTGATTCTGCCTTTAACGGAGAGGTAAGGGCAATCCGTGATTCCTTCAAGCTTCTAAAAATGCACCTCTCTGATTTCTCACAGGCAGTAGTCCTATCGGATTCCCAAGCCGCCATTTTAGCCATTGTGAACTTTGACCAAACACCTACTTCGAAAGCCGTTAATGACTGTCGACTCCTTCTGTGGGACTTGCGAGGTTTAAGAAAATAGTGCTCCAAAGGATTCCATCCCACTGCGGGATACATGGTAACGAGGTGGCGAATGAACTAGCAAAAAAAGCCAACAATGTTATTTAAGCCTCGTGCAGCCCAGTTGACTACAAATCAGCTGCACATCTATGCATATAATAAAAGAGAGTGTCTGTCTGTCGTTCGCGTAGCGGACTAATTATCCGACCGAATTGCACCAAACTCTGCAGTGGGGTCCCCAAGCATCCCGGAGTTTGTACCTAGCGCGCAGTTCTATTAATTTTTGAATTAGTTTTTCAATTATTTTGTATTTTTAGGTATTTTCGACCGTTTTCTGTCTTTGCCCTCCGAAAAAGAAGGCTTCCGATCGTCCGAAAGAAAAAATAATTTCACGATCGGAAATAGGAAAGAGTTTTTTTTCTAAAGAGACCTTCTTTTTGAATTAGCTGCATTTCCCGATTTTTGATAAATAAAAATCGACAACCCTTTTCTCCGGCAAATTCGGGTAAATTTCAGAACGAGGAGCCTATCTCAGCTCGCATCTAAAAAGCTATGGAATATTTTAGAAAGTGATTCTATCAACCTTTCAAGTATATTATGTAAGTTGGAGTGTCTCTTGGAGTGGCTGATTATTTTTTTATTTTTTACCAACTATGCGAAAAGCTCTGGAATTTTTCGCATACTTGGTAAAAAATAAAAAACTAATCAGCCTAAACACTCCAACTTGCCTAATATAGCTATGGAATATTTCGACTAAAAAAAATATACTGTTACGGACAAACTGCCCAGCTTTCTTTTAAAAAAATCAAGCGTCTGGGATAATTTTTTGATCAGCTAAAAAATTAATTAGTAAAACTCGTACGAAAATAATTTTAAACTTCTGAAGACAGAAGAAGGGATTTTTCGACTAGCATCACGTGACATCAAAATGAAGAACCAGAGAGGGAATAATTCTTTTCTCCGGAGAGTGTGTGGGTGGAGGTCCGAAAAAAAAATAAACACCCTTGAGTTTTTTTTTCTTTATCACTTTCCCAGAATTCTTTCCAAGCGGCCCGTCGGCGGACCAGATAGTTGCCGAAGACGGCCATAGGGTCGCACAGACCGTTCGCAAAGAGACCCGGGAGCCGTAGGTTGCACATTTCGGTCTCGAAGCAGCCCGTTGGCAGACTGGATGGTCAACGAAGGCGGCTGCTAACTGTAATTTTGAATTTGGCCGCGAAGCGGCTGTCAACGGCCAAAACTAGTCGCCGAAGGCAGCTAGTTTTATAAATATAAAATTTAAACATCTTCAAAGGCTTGAGCTGGAAGATTTGCCAAGGGTAAACCCTGTCACCTCCCCAAGCAGCACAACAATGTTGTTTCAATAAGGTTTAAATGTGAAATGCTAACATACAAAATGCTGTTTCAATGTGAACTTTCAACGTCGTTTCCACATGATTTTGTTCAGTTTTCTCCACATTGTTTCAGCGTGGACATTGATATAATATTGAAACAACATTGTGAAATCACAAGAGGAAAGCAAATAAAAAAGCATGTTATTTCTTTCGTGCAAAATTATTAAAATCATGCGGAAATTTACGAAAAATAAAATTGTTGATAATCATCTACTTGAAAACATCATTTTAATTTGTATTAAAATATAGCATTGTCATAATACATTTTTACAGCCGTAAATACGAATAAAAATGATTTTTTAAAATAGATAATTATCAACAATTTTATTTTTCGTAAATTTCTGTACGATTTTAACCCATTTATGCCTAGCGTCCCTTTTTTGGGACGGCATTTTCGCTATTAGTCGAAAACGTTATTTATTTTTCCTAGCCTTTATTCATGAGTATTGAGCCTCAACTCTACAAAATATTTTAACATGACCAAGTAGTATGTTGATATTTCAATTTTTATGCATAATGATTTTTAAAAAAATCATTCCTTGTTCAAGAAGTTGACATCAGAAATTTATCTGTTATTTCTGTTATCAGTAAAAATCGAGGAAAGTCCCAAAAATATCCAGGCACAAATGGGTTAATAATTTTGCATGAAAGACATAAAATTTTGTTTTTTTTTCCTCTTGTGATTTCACAATGTTGTTTCAATATTATATCAATGTCTATGCTGAAACAATGTGGATAAAACTGAACAAAATCAGGTGGAAACGACATTGAAAGTTCACATTCAAACAACATTGTTGCTTGGGGTCTCCATCCTCCAGTTACCTGAACACCTAAGAGACCAAGCGGTCGCAGCTTTTAGACTAGCAGCGGGGCATGACTACCTCGCTGTTTATCTTCACCGAATCAAAGTCATGAGCAGAGACATTGCTAATGTTTTTTAAGGGCGGGGGAGGGGGTCTTCGTCTGTCAAATTAATTAAGAGAATACGATGAAGTTTAGCGACATGATCAATAGCGATTAAAACAACAAATGTCCGAATTTTTTGAAAATTTTGAATAAATTTTAAAACTTTTTAAACATGTTTATTAGCTTTTTTTTAGATTTTGTGAAAATTGCGCTTTTTTGGGCATAGTGTTAAAATATCTACACCTTCCAAAAAAAGTATTCGAGCATGGGAGAAATTTCCTACGTTGGTTTAGTATATTAAAAATTATTTATCATAGAATATGAATTAGGCTATGTATAAATATGACTTTCCATATTTCTGTTACGTTGTGCGTTTTTCAAAAACTGAATTATTATTTGCAAATCTAAAATAGGAAATTTCTCTCTTGCTCGAATACTTTTTTTGGAGGGTGTACTGTGAATCAAACAAAATTTTGTTACAGGTTAGGAAAAACCGCTTAACTTGAAAAGCTCATTCAACCAAAATCAAACTTTAATTATTAAAATTTAAAAATTCTCTAACGTCAATTTCACTTATCATTTTGTTACTCTCTAACCTGTAATCTTTTAACAGTACACAGAAGTTATAATTTTGTTGTCTTCTATACTTTTTGTCAGTATGCTAATTCCATTCTTTGTACTTCTACAATGCTGACGAAAATTCCGACTTTTTGGAAATTTGCATTGCATACTAATGCGTCAACACCGGGTACTACAGCTACTAAGTGCGATAGATAAAATGACATAGTCTAATGACTCAGTCCACAGTAAATATTTAAAAGGGGGGAATTTACATATTTGTATCATAATTCTCAAATTACTGCTCTGCGCTGCTAATGATTGATCAGGGGAATTCCGTCGCTTGACTTGATTCATAAATATGTACTAAAGAAGTAAAAATATTCTTCAATCTTTGTAATTCCCAATTTGACATCGTGAACCCTATTGTGTTGGCAGTCTGTCCTCTGTAAAACTAAAGCTATGTGGTTTGAGACGGGGCCTTCGCAATTAGTAACGGACCTGCGCGTGTATTTTGATGAGCCATCCAAAGGGGCCTACGGATGTTCGAGTCTTCACGTATACATCAGGCATTTCTTAAGCTTCCCAGTGCTTTCAAACGTTATTTAATGTAGTTTTAAGTAGTAATTGTGTTGCTAATTCAAGTACGAACTCATGATTAATTTGTTTGCTATGATACATATTGACATAAAGAAAATAGATGCATTTAATTTGAAGGAAAAACAAAGTAGCGCTTACTCTCATGATTCACGATTGCTTATTTTAGTTTCACAAGTGGATCTTTAATATACTTTAAAATAACTAAATACACAAATGAGAAAGACATTTTTATAATGAATATTTCATGAAAATAGTCGTATTTCCTACGTTATTTTAAACAATTCAAGATTAATCTTTAACAAATGATGTATTAAAGCGCATTTCAGTGTTTTCGGGATATCCTGTATATTAGAGAAAATTGATAAAATACGCTCTATAGCGCGATCCCTGAATTGATTATTCTTTAATAAAACATTTCATGTAGTATATATTATTCTTTTGTAGCATTCTCAATCGAACTTTGCAATTGAGCAAGCATAATGAACGCTTGTACAAAATATTAACTACATTTGAAGTTTCTGTATAAACGGGCAAAAATCAATAATTTATAATTTACTGTATTTCTGCACTGTGCCAGATGTAAGTCTGAATCACATAATCAAGACATATATAACTGATAAATAACATTTTCAACTGGCAAAATTAAATTGTCTAAATATCCCATTTTTGCCTAGCGTCCCTTTTTTGGGACGGCATTTTCGCTATTAGTCGAAAAAGTTATTTATTTTTCCTAGCCTTTATTCATGAGTATTGAGCCTCAACTCTACAAAATATTTTAACATGACCAAGTAGTATGTTGATATTTCAATTTTTATGCATAATGATTTTTAAAAAAATCATCCCTTGTTCAAGAAGTTGACATCAGAAATTTATCTGTCATTTCTGTTATCAGTAAAAATCGAAGAAAGTCGCAAAAATATCCAGGCACAAATGGGTTAATATCACAACGTCATTTTTATTTACAAGAATAAAAACTACTCAAGTAAGTAATACGATTTCTGATTAAAATAATTTATTTATAAATAACACATGAGTAATTATTCACCAAACATGATTTACATACATATTTTTATAATTTCTAAATACATTATAAAAGTGTTCACGTACCTTTACATTCAGAGCAAAATGTTCGAATTTTAGGATAAATTTTCATGAAAGAAAATGGCGCAAGATTCACAAAACGATTACCTACATCTAAAGTTCTTTAGTACGACAAAAGTATAAAAAATTGTTTTAAAATAATAAAATAATATAACATTTATAATACTTAGAATAATAAAATAGAAGACTGTGACTGGGGGAAAACAGGCCTCAATGATAAACTCATTTTTAGCGATGGCAACTCATACGCAGGCCCGTTGCTAATAACGACGGCCCCGTTTGAGATGCCATTGAAGTGCACGATGTGCCAGAATGTGTTCATTTATATTTATAGTCATACCATTTCTATTAATGTAAGCAAGTTATAATCATGAAAATTTTAAAGTCCAAAAAAATGAAAAATTTTGAAAGGTTATTTACAAAGCTTCTTTTGATGAAGTTCCGATTTTTTTACATAGTAGCACGGTATGTGTTTCGAATGGACCAAGGTCGAATCCAGGATCCAGAGTAATATATTTACACCAGGGACGTGCGGTGGCTCAACAGCTCACCCAAGCAGTGCCATGAAAAATTTCTGGCTACGCCACGGGGGGGGGGAGGGGGGGGGTTACGACTACTGCAACTCATATATATGTATACGTGTGTGGTATAAGGGAGTGAAAAATATACATTTTGTATGGCAAAACTCTTGGCTACGCCATTGCAGAGAGAGAGAGAAAATCTAAAACTAAGACGGACACACGCACACAGTCCGATTAACATTTTCTTCTAAGCAATATTCCCACCACAACAACAATATCCCAATTTAAGCAAGATATTAATGTCTGCTCCTTAAAGGCGCATAGCAATGAAAAGAAACCCGTTTTTTTTTTAAGTTCAAATATTTAATTTTATTTGAAGCAAATTTCATTCTTTTTTCACTAGAAGCAAAATGATTGATTACAGAATCGAAAAATATAGTTTCTTATTTTAAGCTAATTAACTAATCACTTTCAATTAATATAATTCCGAGGTTTGAAAGTCTGTTTTTTCCAGTTCCATTACGTGCACAGTTTTTAATTCTCAATATATTGAACACTCAATTCAGTCTCAATACCAATAGTTCCAAAAGTTGCCATTGTAGTGGAAACAGGAGTATGAGCAACATCATGATTCCATATTGCCTTTTGTTGTAACCAGTTATCCAAGATGACCTTTTTTCACAGCTAAATAGTGCACAATTCAAACAAATTATTCGTTAAAGATAGCACTCCCTGCAAGATATTTACATCTTTCATAATAAACCTTTTAAAGTGTCGTGCAATGCTTTCTGTTGCTTTAAATTTGGCAGTGCAGGCATTGATTGGTCTTCCTTTAACAATCACAATTTTCTTTTCAAAAAGTTTTCCGACGAAAAAATCGGCTATAACATCACTATTTGTAAAATCAGCCATGTTTCCTAAAATAGTAAGCTCTAAATTTGCATAATTTTAAAAAAGGATATGAAATCGTCCAAGCGCGGCTTCAGACTTAATTCTGAGAGGAGGTATTGAACATTTTACTTAGGTACATAAATTGTTCAAAATGCAAATTCAACGTGCAAAATCGTGAAGTATGCGAATGTAACGTTATAAAACAGAATTTCGGAGGGGGCCATAGCCTCCATGGCCCCATGGCCCATGGCCTCATAGCCTCCATGGTCCCCTCGTGGGAGCCGTCCTTGAAATCGTCTTGAATAAGTGAAATCGTAAAAGCAATTGAAAAAGCACAATGCAGCTCACCTCGCAATTTGGTTTCAGCCCATGCAGAATACACACTGCTTGGCTTATCAGTCACAGTAAGGCAGAATATGAGTTTTGGAGTGTCGTCTCTGATTGGCTAGTTCTCTGATGAGGTCATGTTTCTATAGCAACACCCCTTCAGCAGACATTGCAGATGGGTTGATCTCACGGCAGAGAAATGAAGAGTCAGAAAGAAAATATACTTGTTTATCCGCTTGACATTTATCTTTGTGTTAAGAAATTATGAATATACGTATAAATTTTTTACAAAAATAAGTAAAGTAGATGGTATTTTCTTTCGATTTGTGATAGAAAGCAAAATTTAAAAACAATAACCCAGATAGCACAAACTTGTCCAGAACACGTCTAGAAGACGTCATATAGACAAGCTGACATGTCCATTAAACATCCAGGATTCGCCCAATTCTCGCCCATTTTACGTCAATATGGCACTATAGGACGCCCATATGACGTCTTATAGACATGTATATGGACGTAATATTGGACGTGTTTGTCTATTTATAGACCTTTTACGATCGAATCCTGGACATCAACAAAAACCATTTAATAATTTTTAGCTAATTGTATGTAATGATTAATTTAAATTTATAGTTACATCTTAATAACGAATTTTGTAAAAATATTCGTACCAATATTTTTTTTTAAACCAACCTTTAAGTACTTGCCCCGCTTCAGACTCGAACCCTTGATCCTGGTCTTCACAGTAGAGTGTGCTAACCACTATACGCAGCGGAACTTGCTCTGATGCGTCAAAATGCTGGATTAAAGATTTTTTTCAGCTGAATTAAAGATTTTGAGAACTTAGAACAAAATATGCAGCTACCCAGACAGCACAAACTTGTCCAGAACATGTCCATATGATATCATGGACAAGTTCGGGACATAACTGACATCCCCAAATTTGTCTATATCTTGTCCATAATACGCCCCAAACTTGTCCATATGGCACAATACGGCGTCCATAATGATATCCTCTGGACAAAATATAGACATCCATATGGACATGTTATGGACATCCAGAACTTATCTATATGGACATGTTATGGACATCCATGTGGACATGTTATGGACAACTAGAATATGTCCATAAAAAGACATTCTGTGGATATTTATCTTATATCTACAGTTTATTTTTATGCTATGGATAAGTTACTACCATAAAGGAACAGAAGTATCTGTTTCATCAGTAATTTCTGAAATGGAGCTATTACAAGAACTGCTTGTGGGATCACACATATTTGAATCTTGAAAAATATTTTCATCGATCCTATTTTCAAATTCATTATGAAAATGATTATAATCGTGCGCATTAATAGGCTTCGATTCAATATCATTCACATTACATTCAGCTTCAATCAGGAATAATTCATCATTAACTTCTTGTTCAACATTTCGCCATTCCTGACGAGTCGATTCAATTTTTTTATTAAAATACATATTAAGTCAAAAAGTTGTACATTACCTCGTATTGTAAAGAACAGAACAGTGATATAGGCAAGCAAAATGCAAGAAGTGCGCATAAAAATGTTATAATTGACTAACAAGGAAACTTCAAATATGTGGGTACTATCTACCACAACCACCACAGATTATTAAAAACAACGTGTATACAAAAATGTTACTGCGCATGATCAAACAAACTAAGCCAATCAGAGTTTGTCGCCGATAGATTTTCCCATTTACGTCATAAAATAGACATGATTGGGGTGTTTAGATATCCAATTCATGTCATATTACAGACATAATATGGGTTTTCCCGTTTTTGTCGTAATAAGACTTAATTGGGGTGTTACATGTCCCAATCATGTCTTATTCTAGACATATTATGGATTTTCCCAAAGATGTCGCTAAAATTATGTCCAGGAGATATCTTATCATAGACATAGACATGTTTTGGACAAGTTTGTCCAGATATGGACATAAATTGGGCAAGTGTGCTGTCTGGGTATTCCTTTTTGGATAGTTAGTCGCTAGAGAATTTTCTTTTTTTGTATGAGGATATGAGTTTCTTTTTACACAATACCGCTTTTATAGGAAATAATAATACATCAAAAGTATTTTAAATTTCAAAAGTTCTCCGACAAAAAAAAAAAAAAAAAACTCTATAGAATTTAAAATGTTTTTAAAATTTTTGGGGTAAAATTTAACATCAATAAAAACATAAAGTATAATAAATTCATGCGTCGTAAGTACAGTATTGGTTAAAATGAAAATCAATGACAAAAAAGTAACTTTTCCATATTTTGTCCATTTCTGGACTTATACACACATCCATTTTATGTCGTAACACTGATATAGTGTGTATCATCTGGAATACGTCCATTAATGGACATATTCTGGATATTCTAAGTCAAGTTTTGGTCTATTCATGGACGTATTCTGGATTTTCCAGATTATGTCCATAAATAGATGTCTTATGGATGTCTATGTACAGACATGGATGTATTATGGATGAGTTGGACCAGAAATAGACATAAAATGGACAAGTGTGTTATCTGGGAATAGCCTTATTTTCAGTTGCCCAAGCACTGCTTGGGTGGAATGCACGTCACTGATTTACACTATATAAAATCGACTTTCGTTTTTAATAATGGATATTACATGATAATCTTCATCATGATCAATCATGATATTCTTATGATAATAATGGATATTTCATGCAATTCTGAAAAGGTTTTCAAGTTTCACGACCCTTGTCCACTAAATAAATTTATGAAGGAAAATCAGATATTTATCGAATATAGATATACAATACAGTCTAAAAGCCATAAATTCCGGAACTAAAATATATATCAGTTTAAGACAACTTTCCGCCCTGACAGCACACTTGCCCAATTTATGTCCATATCTGGACAAACTTGTCCAAAACATGTCTATGTCTATGATAAGATATCTCCTGGACATAATTTTAGCGACATCTTTGGGAAAATCCATAATATGTCTAGAATAAGACATGATTGGGACATGTAACACCCCAATTAAGTCTTATTACGACAAAAACGGGAAAACCCATATTATGTCTGTAATATGACATGAATTGGATATCTAAACACCCCAATCATGTCTATTTTATGACGTAAATGGGAAAATCTATCGGCGACAAACTCTGATTGGCTTAGTTTGTTTGATCATGCGCAGTAACATTTTTGTATACACGTTGTTTTTAATAATCTGTGGTGGTTGTGGTAGATAGTACCCACATATTTGAAGTTTCCTTGTTAGTCAATTATAACATTTTTATGCGCACTTCTTGCATTTTGCTTGCCTATATCACTGTTCTGTTCTTTACAATACGAGGTAATGTACAACTTTTTGACTTAATGTGTATTTTAATAAAAAAATTAAGTCGACTCGCCAGGAATGGCGAAATGTTGAATAAGAAGTTAATGATGAATTATTCCTTATTGAAACTGAATGTAATGTGAATGATATTGAATCAAAGCCTATTAATGCGCACGATCATAATTATTTTCATAATGAATTTGAAAATAGGATCGATGAAAATATTTTTGAAGATTCAAATATGTGATTTTACAAGCAGTTCTTGTAATAGCTTCATTTCAGAAATTACTGATGAAACAGATACTTCTATTCCTTTATGGTAGTAACTTATCCATAGCATAAAAATAAACTGTGGATATGAGATAAATATCCACAGAAAGTCTTTTTATGGGCAAATTAAGGATGTCCATAACATGTCCATATGTATGTCCATAACATGCCCATATAGATAAGTTTTAGATGTCTATATTTTGTCCAGGGGATATCATTATGGATGCCGTATTGTGCCATATGGACAAGTTTGGGGGGTATTATCTACAAGATATAGACAAATTTGGGAATGTCAGTTATGTCCCGAACTTGTCCATGATATCATATGGACATGTTCTGGACAAGTTTGTGCTGTCTGGGCGTTTTATAAAGGATCTGTTTAAAGAAAATTTTACTGTATATTCAATATTTTGCTCATACATCGAAATTCTCAATTAGTTTGCGAATTCGTCAATAGGTGACAGCACCAAAATACTAAATTTGATTTCTATGGTGACTTTTGACAACAACATGAGTTTCCGTTGCGATGAACGAAATAAATTAACACAATCTGTTTTGTTTTCTGACAAAATTTGAACAGTTAACTTTTACAGCTCTGATTAAAAAATCAAGGTAAGAATAAAATACAATTACACTTTTCAGCCATTCTCACCACTCCATTTTAGGCTTAACAATAACAATAGCGATACATTTAGTGATAGTGATTCGATAACTGACCACTTGCGATTACGATTGCGATTTAAGAGGAGTTGCTATTGCGAACATCACTTCATTGAATCGCATATCTGTCTTCCGAATGTTAAACTTGTTTCGAAATCTTGTTATTAAACATTGCTAGAAATTATTCTTGAAATGAATACAAATATGAATTCAAAGACATTTAGATCTGTGTTTTAACGTATCTGCTATAATAATAAAATATTTCCTTTCACATTTCTGACGAACTCATTTAACGCATGGAAACAAAAACCAAACCACCCTTTCTTGTTTTGTTTTTTTGGCGTTGTAAACAAGTTTTACCTGATCGCATAATTTCTTGAATGTCAGGTAATATATGCTTGCTTGAAATTCACGCTTGAAAATTTGTGCCTGTAATGCAACCGGGAATTAAATTTTTAAACAGCTATATATATTCAGTACGTTTTATCATCTTCTTGTTTCCGAATACAATTAAAAAAATTTAATTAGTTTTCCTGTTTTAATTGAGTATGGTTATGCTTTTAATAGCTTATTTGAACAATATTAATTTGCTGTATTTAAAAACTTTTCTTCGGGAACAATGATTTACATTTAAAATTGAAAGATATTGTGTTTAATAAACTATTATATCACGTTAACCAGATGAGTTTTATTCCGTTCAAGATATATCCTTTTCCCGTGTGATAGCTTGCATTTTATTCCTATCTTTTAGTGTGTGATTGATACTTTCTTAAGGTTAGCAATAAAACCCCTACTTTTCAACTCATCCAATAGTGAAGTTTTTGTTTGCATGTTTTCTTACTGTTCCTACACTACATATGTATGTTATTTTAAAATTATCTTTTTAGCCTTTACTTATACATTTGTTTTAAATTCTGCTGTAAAATGTTTCAAAATTTGCTAGTACAAAGCTGTTTTACTATATTTATTCATTTAAGTTGAACATCCTTATGTAATGTTAATTTTCATTTAAAGCAGATATGTCATGGTCACTGAAAAAACTGACCTTTAACAAAAGCAAAAAATTCCTCTTATTTTGCTGTTTCTGCTTTTTAAATCTTTGATAAACGACTTTCACTAGCTATTGTTCCATATGCATAATTAATATCTTGTTCTATTAAAAGCTTTTGTTTCACTGGAAAATATTTTCAGTGGATAAAATGACCGTTCTTTAAGATCACATATATTTTCACTGATTTTGCTGTTCAAAAAAAAATTCAATGAAACTTCAGCTCTTTATTCTGTTTAAAAAAAATTACTTGAAGGATAAGCAGGAATAATTTACTAGCATTTTATGAACAGTAACATTTCTTTGTGAAGTAATTAATATGTGTGTCATTATCATAAGCTCATGCATTCCTCATAAAAATAGCTTGGGTACTTATGTATTATCCTGGCGATCTGGCAAGGCGAGCGATTTTTTGCCAAGAGAAATGCCGAGCATATGAAATTAGTAATGGTTTTGAATATGTTTGCAACTCATTTGACAGAAAAATAGTTTGTCAGGAATGACCGCCGGGATAATACGTAAGTACCATAGCTTGTTTTGGGCTTAGAAATATGGATACTTGATACCTGTTTTTGCATAACAGTGTTTTGTGCTTTTCTATGAAACTAGCAGCCAAGGCGACCAGCTTCATACAACCAGGGTTGCCACTGGTCACGGAAAACCTGGAAAAGTCAGGGAATTTCATTTTGGCAAAAAAAGTCAGGGAGAAGTCAGAGAAAATTGCAAATTTTGGCCCAAAACCTGGAAAATCATATATTTTGGACTGGAAAATCAGTGTTTGTAATCAAACAACGTTTAACCTTACTTTGGGAAGCTAAAAATATTAAAGAATATATGCAAAGTTGACATCATAAACATAAAAAATAGTCTGGATTTTTATCGCATGATGATCTGGAAAAGTCAGAGAATTTTTTTTCAGAAATTGAGTGACATCCCTTACAATGTATTGTACAAATTCCTACAGAAACTCTTCTTAATTGTAGAAGCTGTGGGGTTTCTGGTACTACGTGTGATCCCAGTGGTCATTCCCGCCAAACTAATTTTTCACCAAATGTGCTGGCAAACTGTTGCCAATCGTATTCCAAAGTATCGATAATTTCTTATGTCCAGCATTTATCTTGGCAAAAAATCTTGACAGTGGCGAATCCAGAAATTTTTTTGCGGAGTGGCTAAATTTTTAAAAAAAGATTATTTTACCTGAACAAAATGTACTATATATCAAAATTTTAGTCTAAACCAATGTGCATGCTTTTGGGAGGGGCTAAGTTATAAAATATGATAATTTTAGTTATTTAAAGTGTATAATAAAGCAGATTGTTGCCCTTTAGCAATTCTTTTATTTGGGGGGGGGGGGTGAAGCCCCCTAGTGCTGGGATAATACATAAGTACTAATGGGTACTTTTCTAGTTTAATAACACCCATGTTAGTGTGCCAAAGTCAGCAACCTGGTGTTTCTATAGTATGGTTGCATTGGTACTTACGTATTATCCTGGTGGTCATTCCCGCCCTTGGAGAAGAGAACAATACTTTCGTTATTTTACGTTTACTATCTGTTCCTCAAAGTTCCGCCAAGCTATTTTTTCATCAAATGTGCTGGTAAACTGTTGCGAATCGTTTTCCAAACAATCAGGGCCAGGTTTAGGAGAGGGCAACCGGGGCTGGAGCCCCTTGGTCTCCATAAAAGAGGGTCCCCCACAAGAGACATTTTTATGTAAAATTTCCTAACAAATACAGACAAGAAGTAGACATCATTTTTTGTGTAAATAAAATCTACCTCCATGGAAATCGAATCCTGGACCTCTAGGCTATGAGTTAAGATCAAACCCACTTTGCCGCACTGGTCGTCAAAAAACTTCTTAACTTGTTTGAGAAATAATTAGGGGCCATTACTCCTTTGTTGCCCCAGGTCCTCCACACCTCTAAATCTGCCACTGCAGACAATCAATAATTTGATGTGTCTGACAATTATCTTGGCTAAAAAATCACTCGTCCTGATGAACCGCCGGGATTATAGGTAGTAAGTACCATTATGTTATTTAATACGTGTCCTTGGTTACAATAATATAAAAAAAAAACAGAAAATGGCTGAAATGTGCTTCAGCCCACTGCATGGTGACATTTTATTTTGGTATTTATTTATTTATTTATTTTGAATATGCAATAAAAACAGCATGTATTGAAAATTCAATTAAAGCTGTGAAAATATCCGAAAGATCTCTCGTTTTCACATATGCATTAGGGATGCACCGAATATTCAGTTGGTATTCAGTATACTGCCTATTTGGCAGACAAATCGAATATTAGGTTCTGCCAAATACTTTAATATTTGGCAAACAAATAGTAAAAAAAATTGAATATTCAACAACTGGTAAACAAAGAAAAAATATATGTACCATGAATGAAAAAGCTATAATATAGTACCATAGTGCAACATTAATTGAAATTGTTACTTTCCTATATCGCATTCCAAGTAATTTTAATTTTAGAGAAAACCCTCAGATGTTAAATGTAAATTTTGCTGCTTTTCAAATTTTTCTTAAATCTTAGGACACACATTACATTAACTTTACTATTACTATCTCATTTAAATATGAATCAGTAACCAAGGGAAAAAATCAAAATAATAAGTGTTTATAAATATTTCAAGTCAATTAAGTACTACTTTTTTTATAAAATATATTGGTGTTAAAAAAATCATCATTTCACAAATATTTAAGATGATTGATAATATATAATGGAAACACTGATAAATAGTACATTTTGCAGCATTTTAATTCCTGAAGTTTACACCATATGAAATAGTAAGTGTTATTTAAGAACAAAGTAATCATTGTATCATACATTTTTACTTAATATTCAGTATTCGGCCGAATATTCGGTTAGAACTTTAACCGAATATTCAGTACTTGTCATTTGGCAAAATATGGTATTCAGTGCATCCTTAGTATGCATTATTGTCATTTTGTAATCCTAGCTACAGCGTGACGTAAGTAAAAGAAAACAGTATCAAATAAGCTTCCTTCATTTGATGTCATTCAACTCTTACTTTGGATTTTTTGTGCATGTGTTATCATTATTACGCTAATGTTTACATCTAGTTGTTGCCGTTCGCATCCTAGAAATATCATCGATTTCGGTACCGCATATGTTAGCCTATTATATAAGTAGATTGTGTATTCATTATTGTTATTTTGTAATCTAGCTACAGCGTGATGTAAGTAAAAGAAAACAGTAACAAATAAGCTTCCTTCATTTGATGTCATTCAAATCTTACTTTGGATTTTTGCACATGCATTATTGTTATTGCAGTAATGTTTACATCTAGCTGCTGCCTTTTGCAGCATGGAAATATCATTGATTTTGATACCGCATACGTTAGCGTATTATGTAAGTAGATGGTATTTTATTTTTTGGCCGAAGGAAAAAAAAATTATGCATAGTAAGCCATTTGTTACATATAGTACATCAGTTCTAAAGAATCAAGTTTGAATTGTTACTGTTTGTATTCTCATTGAATAATGCTTTGGAGATTCTCTTTTTTTTCTTTTTTTTTTTTCTTTCGCTTATATTTATTTTTAAGATTCATTAAACTAAGAAAGAAAAGAAACAGAACTTTACGAAAGATATTGAGAATTTCTCTTCAAAGTTACTAGACAAAACAGCAAAAGCACTTTGAAATCACTATTCTAGATAATTTACTTTTTATAAAAAGGAAAGACTCACAGACTCAAAAAACACTTAAATGTACAATTAAATGTGATTAAAGGTACATTTATGTATATGGGAGAAATGCATAGATATTAATACGTGTATTTATGAAAAACAAAGCAGATCAGTGCATCAGTGATTGACAGTAGCTCCCAATTTTTTTCAGCAAATTATGCCCTAACATCTAATGCACCTGGGCTATGCAGCTAGTGGATCATATTTCAGATTTTACTTTTAAGCTATAACTGTGCAAAGACATTTGTGAGCATAACAATGATTTGTGTATTTATTTCTATGAAGTAAGATTAAGAGTTACAACAGAAAACATAATTAATACACAATAGGAGAGGTTTTCTTCTAAGCTAAAATTTTCTGTTGCTGCCATATTCTCAGAACCAGTGCCAGTGCTGTATTTTGCAGGGCACTGTGCAAAATAATGAAGCTGGGCCTTCTTTCATATGATTATTAAAGGCACTTCACATCATTTGTGGATAGCCCCTTCTTTGAAAAATAGTATATTTCAAGGTTTCTATTGTGTATATTAAATTGACTATGTAGCTAATTAATTTCTCTTATTACAGATAGACAACATAGATTTTTTCATGCTGCAAAATGAGCAGAGAGGCCCTTGGTGTAGCCCTATCTCCACATTCCCTAGCTGCCTCTTCTGTTGACAGCCAACATGGAAGTGAAGCTACTTCTACCATTGAAGACTCGAATAATAACACTTCTTTAATTGATCGAGAGCAACTGCCAGAAGGTATTCCAATTGATGGCAGTAATTCACCTTCCATCAGGGAGATTCACAAAAATAGTTGGTTAAAAAGAATGCCTTGTGTTGACAGGTGGTCTGGAAGATTTCCTAAGGTGAATCATTATTTATTCTTTAGATATTATTGTGTTGTTATTTTCCATTAAATGGTGATTCCTTAATTTTATGCTGTGTTTCTTAAAGTGAATTTTTTGTTACCATTTAAATAATGATTCTTAGTTTTACTGTGATGAATATGGTAAAACTTGACTGAAACATTTCCCATTTACAGAAATACCAACTACTATAGATTCTCTATTGTTTCTATATGTAGGACTGTTTTAGAAAATTCTATTTGCTATGAACTACAGAAAAAGCATATATTTTTAAAGAAATTTATCTATTCTGTAGTATTTTTAGTACATCCTGTTAATAATAATTTTTAAAAATTTGATGTGGGCAACATATGACTTCCTTGTACGTCTATTAAATCAAAAATATATTCGGCCCACTTCATTTAAACTTATTTTGTTTGAAAAAGATAAAATACTGCAGTAATAGTAAGATTTGGCAATTTCTAGCAAAATATTTCTGATATTGCCAAGCTTGGTTCAGCTTGAAAGATCTCCTTCTGACACTTAATTCGGCGATATTTCACCAAAAGCCGACAAGCTTAAGATAGTTTGCAAGATTTTGGGGATAGCCAAAGTAGTCATTGACCACAGACTTTCAATGAATTGAATGTATCCATGCACCTTAATGTATTTTAAGTCATTTGGCTGACCCTGTAAATAAATTACCCAGTCAATTGCAATCAAAAAAGAGATGCACAGTTAGATGTTACAATAGTTCTAAATACAAAATTTCAAAATTCTACTGGTAAAAGTTTTAGAGTTATGCAAAATATGAAATAATTTTTGGTGCCAAATTTGGCGATATTTCAGCAAAACTTGGCAAGGTCGATGAGAAATGGCAAGATATTAGGCATGGACCAAACAATTACTTATTATCACCAAATTTGGTGATATTTCACCAAATCTCACCAAGGACAATGACAAATGGCGATATTTTGGGCATGGACCAAATGACTGATGATCGCCAAATTTGGTGATATTTCAGCAAAACTCGCCAAGGTTGACGACAGGAGGCGAGATTTCGGGCATGGACCAAACAGTGACTGTCTACAGATGTAATACAGTTGAACGCCAGAAATCCGCCGACCTAAAATCTGCAAACGTCCGAAATCCGCACACCTTCTCTGATATAAATAATGAAATTCGCAGTATTCCACCAATGAAGAAATTGTTGAAAAGTTTCTTGAATCCAGATAAATATGATTCTGATGATGATCTAAAACTTGGATAATAATAATAATAAAATCCATTTGATAAAAGTTGAAAGTTAAGAAAAGAATACCCTAAATTTTTACAGCAGCTAGGTTCTATAACAAAACAAAAATTAATCATAATTCTGTTTAAATATTCTGATGAAAATATGCAGTTTAAACATTGTTTAAACTGCATATTTAAACAGTTATACAATTTGCAAAATTAATTAAATAAAAGAAAGAAAGAAACAAAGTAGAAAAAAAAAAATTTTTAAACAAATCATGTTTTCAAAATTAGAGAAATGAAATTTTGAAACCATTTGCTTCGCTAGTCTTCATGTAATTTCTTTTTTCTCCTATGCTTTTGTATTTAAAGTGAAAATATAAATGAAATACTTTTGACTGTGTTTTTATTTTCATTGTAATTGTATTCTCCTCTATTCAAGTCTGAAATGTAATAGGATTTATCTTTTATGGCCTGAAATCTGCAAAATCCTAAAATCCGCACAAGCCTTGGTCCCAAGCTGTGCGGATTTCTGGCTCTCTACTGTATATCGAAGATGACCATAGACATTAATGTATTGATATTCTTTTGGGTGATCCTGTAAATAAACTCTCCAGTACCAGTTGGAACCAAAAATCGAGATGCGCAAATAGATGTTACAACAATTTTATATATGAAATTTCAACATTCTATGACTAATAGTTTTTGTATTTGAGAGTTAAATACATACAGACATACACCAAAAGTCGCCAAGCTTGGCGATTTTTGGCCCATCCAAGGCAATTGGACTGTGTCTGACTGGGGCAATGTCATGTTTACTGATGGGTCAAGATTTGCTCTGGAGCCAGATGACATACGTATAAGGATATGGCGTGAACAAGGAACACGCAATCAGCCCCAAAACATCACCGAACATAATGCATTACAAGGCGGAAGCATTATGGTGTGGGCAGGGATTTCATTAGGATACTGCACCGACCTGCACATCTTTAAACAGGGTTCTGTGACGGCTGTCCGGTATCGAGATGAAGTCCTAGAAGCCATTGTGAGATTGTACGCTGCAGCAGTTGGCCCTACTTTTGTTTTAATGGACGATAACGCACGTCCCATAGAGCTGACATCGTCAATGACTACCTGGAGTGTGAAGGGATTGCACGTATGGTGTGGCCAGCATATTTGCCCGACCTTAATCCCATTGAAAATCTTTGGGATGCTCTCGGCCGTGCTGTATCTTCACGTTTCCCACCTCCAGCCACTCTTATTGAGCTGGAAACTGCTCTACAAAAAGAATGGCGATTGCTTAATTCTGCAGTGGTTGACCACCTAATTGAAAGCATGGTCACAAGGTGTAAACTTTGTATACAGATGAAGGGGGATCGCATACCCCATTAATGTCCTTTTTTTTTTTTCATTTTATGCTGTTTATTTTCACTTTTATACATAATTCTGTTTAAGTCTCCAGTATGTCATTATCTGATAACTTACAAAAATTTAATATTGTTTTCATTTCTGTATATAATTATTCATTTTGTTTTATGTATAAATATATATGCTACTTTCCTGCCGAATTTTGTGTCAATCAAAGCAGTATTTGTTGATTTTTTTGCATTTTACATCTTCGTGCTTAACTTTTGGAAGTGGGTGTATCTCTTTCAAACAAAATAAGTTTACATGAAGTGCGCCAAAAATACTTTTGATTTAATAGACGTACAAGGAAATCATCTGTTATCCACATCAGATTTTTACCCTTGTTTGGTATAATCCTACTATATAGCTATGTTGATCCTTGACTCATTGACTCTCTAACAATTCTGAGCAACCACCTCAAAGTAAAACTTTTACTGTCATTGTTCCAAAAAGATTAAAAAGTTGAGCACAAAAAGCTTAGTAACATCTACACCATTTGTACAATCTGCTTGAAGTTTTTCATAATTATGTATATAGAAAACAATCTGTGCTACTTTAAAAATCTGAAAATCTACCCATTCCCTAATTTTAAGTGATTTTCAGTTCCATTTTATTTCTGAGAGTAAAAGAAATTAATCATTTGTGCAGCAAAATTTGCTGTCTGGATTGACATGGCGTCATGTTGAAGTCCCGGTCATCAGGTTTTGAAATTTTTCCAGATAACATAGTTTTTTTTATTATTATTATTAAAGTGATCATCTGCATGAAGCATTTATATATGAGGGTCTGTTTCCACAAAATGAAATCATTCGATTTGGGTCTATAATAAAAATTGAATATGAAGATATTTATTTTAGGTGGATGACGATGAAATACATTGAGTGGAGATGTATTTTTGTCAAATGTTTTTTCTAGTGCCCATTATAATTCCCTCCACATCGGGCTTTGACTTCTAGTTATTTAAATATACTTTTGGAATTGGAAGAAACACTGCCTTGTCATGAGTTGCAGTAAATGTTTGATTTCAGGGATGCTTTCAGTGGAAAGGCCAAAGTAGAAAAATTGCGTTTGCCAGAAGTTTAAAGAAACGTACACCAGCGAATTTCCTTGCCTTAAAAAATCAAGCATTTCTGAACTAAAATTATTTTGTACTGTGTGTACAAAAACCTTTAATTTAGCCCATTGAGCTCAAAATGACTGTTGCCACAATTTAGTTTTAAAAAAGTCTTAAGGAAAATGCTAAGATGGAAGAGAAAACGCCAGATGTTCCAACTTTCTTTCTAAGAAAAGATGAGGCTTTTAACAAAATTAAAGCAGAATGCTTGTTGGCTCATTTTCTTGTCAAGCACAGTTTGCCAATCACAGCTGCTGATCACACCAAACCAGATGTGTTGACTAACTTTTATGGGTGCTCTAGGAAGCATAGTTTTTCAAAGGAGAGGAATGACTAGACATGTTTTGTTTTTTTTTTTTTTTTTTTTTTAAATCTCCGTACATGTTATTTCTTCTAATAGCTTTACATTTTCAGTACACAAATGGAAGCAAAAACTTTTGCAAAAAGATAACTTATTTTTTTAATGAATTGTTAATACCATGCGTACCTAGAAATCATTTTATGCTATCATTGACACAATAGAGAAAGATTTGGATCTCATTCCAGAAACCTCAAAAAAGATACTTTTTCTGAGGAAAACTGTTACATTTTTTCCCAAAATTCCAATAGATTTTTTTCTAAAAAGAGTAACTAAATCTGTGTCTTAAAATTTTGTGGATGCTCCATATCCATGTGATTTTTTCTGTGAGTGCTTGAGCCCTGGAGCTCCCACGTAGTCGGTGCCACTGTGCCAAACATTTGTTTTAGGAAATGTTTCAGGATAAAAAATTTACTAAGGAATACATTTATGGTCAAACTAAATGTTCTGAAGTTGTAAAAACTATCACAGAAGAAACAAGTTTTTTAATTATTTTATCTTGTGAAAACAACCATATTTCATTAGCATTGATGTCAAAAAGATTCTCAGGATAAAAAGTTCTACCTGCTGCCAATGTAATATTTTAATAAGACTGGAAGAATGTCTGCAGAGTTGATAGCTTTACTTGAATGGGTATAAATAATACAGGTCCTGATTATGGATTAAGAAGCTTTAAAAAAAAGAAACAAGTCTGACATGGGGGAAAATGCCTCAATTTTTTATCTTTGTTTATTTATGGTATATGTTGAATTTTTTGCAAAGTATAATTAAAATAAGTTTTAACTTATTTTTATTTAAGATCAATTTTTATTATGGCATGGTTTAATTCGCTTGTTTATTTTCTAAGCTATTGATTAAAAAAAATGCTATAAAATTTTGCGTATACTACTGACTGCTGACACTTGTCAAAAATTACTGAAAAATAGCCTCAATAACTACTGTAAAATTGGTATCTCTGTATTTAACCAATTCAAAAATTAGCTTGTAAAATTGGTATCTCTGCATTCTGTCAGTTGCATTCAACTGACAAAAAAGTGCTCTGTTTAAAACATATTTATGCTTAATAAAGTATTTTTTTTTTTTTTTTTTTTACATATACAGTCAACTCTGGTTATAGTGAACCTATGGGGATTGACAAATTTCATTCACGATATCCAAAGTTCACTAAAACCGCTGTTTCCCCATACTGAACAAGGAACCTTATACAAAACTAGAAAATAGTATTTTATACAAATACTAAATGTATATTAAGTAAATCAAACATAATTGATCACATTTATGGTTCTAGAACTATTTGTTAAGTAAAATGAGCACTGTTAATTACATTTATGGTAATAATGTACATTCCACTCACTCAGGTGGCAAAAGGTGTTGTCTCTTTTAACCTGTAATACTTCTTTAGGAATGGAAAATTATATCATCCAAGGTCAAGAGCTAAATTTCTGCTTTTGGCACACTTTCAAAAGTGCCCTGCTTTTGTTAATGAATACTTATAAAGATGAATTCCTCACAGCAGTGAAAAAATTATGACCCTCCTCTTGCCCCTTACCCTTTATTTAGTACTAGCTGCGTGCCCGTTCTCCGTACGGTAGGGAACGAAACTTTTTCTTAATGTATAGTTCGAATTGATTCCAGTGATTTGTAATCTAAAAATAAGCAAAATGATTTGACTCTTGGCGTAAAGATACTCATTAGTTATTTGTAAAGTTGGTATAAGTACTGACCTGAGACCATTGTTAATATTATGACGCAAAAACTATGTCTATGTCATTCGCGATTAGAAAAGAAAAGCGTTGACGGTTTGCAGTGAAAATTCCTAATTTTCAAAATGTCTCATTGTTACATCATACTCATTTTTAGATTTAAGTTATCCCATTAATACCTTAGATACTACATGATGTGGAGAACCGGTTTATTTTATAGTTAAAATAGTTGTGTACCCGCTCTTCGCAAGGCAAGATGAAAACATTTTCCTAAAATGTGATCATAACTACCTGTGACAAAACAGAATCTGCAAGAAAAAAGAAAGTTCTGTTGCAGTCTTTTCTGTGGAAACTACCACGGGATATATTAACGTGACGTAGAATTACTTAATGTTTAGTTAGCTGTGATGTAATACGGCTGTTCAAAAATAAATAGAAGACTTAGTTTCACGAAATATTTATTAATGCGGTATATTGTGCTCTGATCAATATTGCCTTAGCATATCTACTTACTATTACTTATACTATCTTTTACTGATACCAATACAATATATTTTCGTTTTGCAACCGTTAATGCTTAATTTAAAGAAACAGTTTAGATATTTGCCACGAATGCAGTCTTAACTCTTTGGAGATTCTTTGCAATTTACGCATTAGCATAAACGATAATCATTTCACTTAATGGTTGCCACTAAATCAGCTCCATAAATTTTTACGCATAATTCTTGTCAGATTGGCGGATTTAGCACCAGGGCCCTATTATCGCACGGGCAAATCGGGACTTTGCCCAGGGACCCAGGATCGAAATGGCCCCCAATTTCAAATGTTCTTTTTTTTTAACAACAAAATTTTATGAAAAGTAAAACAAATTTCATAGATGGGGCGCCCCCAAATTCATCAATGCTCGGGGCCCCCCGCTGGTCATAATCAGGTCCTGTTTAACACCGCAATATATTTCCTGCGATCGAAAACGTGTCCGTTTAAAATCTCAATTGTAAATAATGTTGGATAATTCACTGGTGAAAAAACAGCATCCAATTCTTTTTCTGGCAACGTTAAATAAAATATAGAATTATTTCCTGCGTGGCGTATGTTTTGCTTGTGAGTTCGTTATTCTGATTGAGTTTCGAAAGGGGTTTTAAACTCGTGACATCAAAATCACGCACAACATTCAACATGCGAAAACTCAGTTATTTTAAAGTAATTTTATTTATTTTTTCCAACTGGCAATTTTAATCATTGTTGCTGTCTCCAAGACAACCAAACCGCAAGATATCATACCGAAATTTTAAGCATCTGCTTTTGAAATGAAAATCCTTCTTTACATAAAAATTCGTAAAAAATCTCCTAATTTATATTTTCCTTTGGTTTCTGTTTTAAAAGAGGACGAAATGTATGCTCCGTCATTTGACAAAATATAAAAAAGTTATGACGGATAGAATTCAAGATGCAGCAGTTTTAAAAATATTTTACGAAAGTCAGCGTGAAATATAATTTTATTTGAAAAATCCCCAAAAATCTGCAAATTATGTTACACAGTCCGAACAAACAGTTTTGAAAAGCAAATTTTCTCCTCTATCCGATGATGTAAATATCGTTTTGTTGCGAGTGTAATTACTGGCGTTATTACGTATTAAGCGAGAAAAATCGCCAAAAATCGGACAAAATATAAAATAAAACATTTTCTAATTCGAATTTCGAAAAAATTGCTCCGAGGCGTGTTAGGATCTGTCCTAGTGAAGCCGTATGCAAAATTCGGAAGGTCTGCGACCAACCGTCTCGGCGCATGCTCACGAATTTGCTGAAATCGGACATTTGAGTAGCTTTCTGCCCTGACAATTGCGAAAAAATCGTTAAAAATTAGGGAACGGGTGGATTTTCAGAATTTTAAAGTAGCCTACGGCCTATTCTATATCGTTTTACGTGTATGCGCAAAATTTCAAGCCGATAGGTCTGATGGTGTGGGAGGAGTTCCCGGACGAACAAACAAACAAACAGACAGACAAACTTTCACATTTATATAATAGATAAGTATGTTAGCCTAGACACTGGTAATTCGCCTACATTTCAGAACATGTGGTTGATAATCTTCTCTCTACTCAAACACAAAAGAGACACTCTTCGTAGGAATTGAACATCACCTCTGCTGTCCAGATATTTTTAAGTTCACTATAACCAAAGTCATGGTTCACTAAAACTGAAAATTGCTCTGTACATTTCTAGCAAATGTGAATCGGGACTAATAAGATGCATTCACTATATCTGGAGTTGACTGTATTTCACTTTTATTATTATTATTGACTAACAAGCATTCTCACATATTAGATTCCCAGAAAATTGTTCACTATATTTATGAGATTCTTTCTTTCTCACACTTATAACAAAATTATAATAAGTAATTTGATCACATTGACAAAAAACATTGCCTTGAGAGCAGTTTGAAGATATTTCACTTGACAGTTTGTTTTTTCCATCTAAACAATTTTTTAAGCTAATTCATGACTGATCAAAATATGATACCTCAAAATCCAATTACCATATTTTTCAATCTCTTCTTCCAAAAAATGTATCTTATTTTATGTATTTTTATTTATTTCTTTATTTTGAAAGAAGCACTGTGTAAAAGTTTATTGTGCTAAAAATTTGTCATTTAGTTTAATAACTATGCTTTTTCATAATAAATGCAAAATTGTAGCCTTTTTAAAAAATAATAATAACCATGTATATGATTTTATTGCAAATTGGTTCATATTCTCTTGCAGGCTCAGAAGCCTGAAAAGTTTTGGGTCGTTTTTTGTGTACATGATGATAAAGAAGCGTTTTTAGAGTTTTATGAAAATCGAAGAAGTGCTTACTCTCATATGCCTTTGACTAACATATCTTTGTCAAAATGTTTGCACATATCTCCAACTATATTTGCTCAGGAAAATGACCATGAATTTGTGATTACACTGGAAACCCAAGTTATCAGATTAGCTGCTTCTACTAAGTAAGATACTTCAGAGACTATTTTAATACATTAGCTCTTGTGTAAATTTTTCCATGATTAAACTCTACACTGATGAGTCAAAACATTATGACCACCCCCACATTTTTCCATGAACTCGTCTGGGTGACATGGAGAGCACATAATTAAGTGGGAATTTTAACTGTTGCTGGAGTAGATAAGGAGTCATTCTTGCCTTTACGTTTGTGAGTGATGCTAAAGGCTGTATGATTAAGCGAAATTGATTGAGGGCAGATTGTAATGGCCCGAAGACTCGGCACGAGTATCTCTGAAACTGCACAACTGGTCGGTTGTTCACAATCTGCTGTTGATAGTATTTATAAAAAGTGGATTAATGACAGTGAAACCAGCAGTAGATGCCAAGATGTTGGGCCTCCACACAGCATTAAAGGAAGAGGACGTCCAAGACTGTCCTGCCTAGTACAACAAAGTTATCGGTAGAGAGTGGCTCAGCTGACAGCCCAGTACAATGCAGGTCCTAGTACAAGTATTTTAGCAGTCACTGTTAGATATGGAACTGCGGAGCAGATGTCCCACTCGTGTGCCTCTGCTCTCTAAGCATCATTGTCAACTATACCTACACTGGGCACATTTACATTGTGACTGGACCATGGATATGTGGAAGAGAGTTGCCTGGTCAGATGAATCCCAGTTTCTCCTTCATAATGTTGATGGTCATGTCAGGGTATACCGTCTTTCAGGGGAGCAACTGCTCCCCTCTTATACAGTAGGCTATACACAGAAGGGTGGCGGTGGTATTATGCTTTGGGGGACATTCTCTAGGGTGGCTCTGGGACACGTAGTTGTGGTAGAACAGACCATGAATGCTGCCGACTCTCTGAACATCATTGCGGATCAGTTGCACTCTTACATAGCGTATGTCATCCCAACAGAAAGTAGAATCTTCCAACAGGACAACGAGCCATGTCAGAAGGCTGGAATTGTGTTGGAGGGGTTTAAGAAGCATAGCAATGAATTCCAATTAATCTCCTGGCCACATAACTAACCAGATCTTAATCCCATAAAGCATCTTTTGGATTACATGAGCAACAGCTCTTAGCTCAAACACCGCCATGTTACAATATCTCGACATTGCGGGACCGCTCCTTAAATATTTGGTACAACCTGGCTCCAGTTATCTACCAATAACTCCTGGCATCCCTGCCCAGGCGAGTTGCAGCTGTTTTGAAGGCCAAAGGAGGCGCAACACGTTATTGAGTAGGTGGTCATAATGTTTTGGCTCTTCAGTGTATATTTTAAGATATTCTGAAAATCTGCTTTTTATTGTTAGTTAAAATGTTTGATGGTTAAGTTCTTTTGATAATTAAGTAATAAAACATGTATTGTGATTTAAAATGCATTTCCCAAAAATAGCATCTTTAGTGCAGTAGAACTTCTCAAATCCAGAATCAATGGGATTTTACGGATTCCGAATTACAGAAATTTTCTGATTTTAGAAATCCTAATAAAGTTTGCAAAAAAAATAAAAATGGACTTACCTTTCTTGAAATGAAAAAAGATATAAAAGAGAAATTAAACACATTTATTGGGAAATTATACATGACAGAAAGGCTATTTTTTCTAAACAAACCTAAAAACAGTCCTACTTTGATTTCAATTTTTGTTACATCTGGAATTTTTTAAAGCCGAATTTTGTCCCTGAATGGACCCCTTCAACAACTGTTGTTTTCCACCCAGCAGCATCACATCCGTCCCAGATGTGGCCAGTTGCTGTATGTAGAATACTTTTCACTCTTGTCTTGCATTCAACATCCACTTAAAGATAAAGGAAGAAATGAAAAATATTATTTTTAAATCATCATCATCATTATTATTTTGATAGTGGACATAATGTTCAGCCTTCAATGATTATCAAGGTTTTAAAAATAATATATTCATAAATAATTTTGCATATGACTTGCTGAAAAATTCTGTGGTTTTCTTGGTGGTGTTTTAAAAAAAGCTTTAATTTTTTTTAAATCAAATTCAAGTACATTGCTTAAGCAACTCTTATCTGCATTATCTGAATTTTTTTATGTTTAAAAAAAAATGTAGTTTTTGCATAAAAATTCTGCATGCCAGTGCATAAACATATATGTAGAAGTCACATGCAAAAATTAAAATCCTTTTTATTTATTTATTTATTTTTTGGCCGAACTATGATGAAGGGTGCAAAACCTATAGCGAGCAGACAGACAGACACCAAAGCTGTTATATATATATATATGACTTACTAATATTATATAGTTGATTTTCTATTGAGAAACAGTAGTTTCACACAGTTATAGGATAAACACTTTAAGCATTGCTCTTAATATGTACAGCTAAGAGAGGGGAAAAGGTCCACTTGTTCTTTATTTGGTCGACATTTGTCGTACACCAAAGTTACACGTATTAATAATGTACAAATACTATACACTTTAATTTGCTACACTTTATTTACATATACTTTATTTTAGTATGTTTATCTTTGCTGTACTATGAACAGTGGTTACATAAAGAGCACCTTTTTTGTCTGTAGCTGTGCAAAAACTTTTGCAGAATGAAAGTGTCAATGAAACATATCATGATCAAAATCTTGAAAAAATATTTTTTTCCAAAGATAAGAAATTAGTTTGTGATGATGTAATCTTTTGCTACAGAAAGTTGTACACAAGCACAATAAGTACTTTGTTCTGCTAAGGAAAGATGTTCATAAAACAACCTTTTATTCTTATACATATATTTGTTTCTGTTAAGATTGATACTAAATCAAAAATATACTTGACTGTTTTTCATATCTCTGTTTTGCAATTTTTTATTTTAATTGAAAAAATTTCCTGAACTTTGCAGTGAGCAAATGCTAGAGTGGATGGACACAATGCGAACAAAGCTGAGAGAAATGGGTGTTTTAGAAGTATGTTGATTTTCTTTTTTATAATTTTTTGTGTAACCTTTGATGTATATTATTAGCATTTTGAGCCAGGCTATACTACTGGTATTGCACACATTTATATATTAAACGATTGTGTGTTTTTTTTTTAATCACGCTTGCTTTTAACCATAATTCATAGATTTTTGAACCAAATACATAGGGGATGGGGCATTCGCAATTATACCTTTAAAAAACATTGTTTTTAATTTATGGTTATTTTTCATTTTATTTGACATTTTCATTTTATTTATTTTATCATACTTATTGCTGTGAATTACTTCAGCTGCAGGCTGCTGTAAATTTATGGAACACAAAAAGGTTATTTGCAACACTGAAAGTAAATGGCAAGCCAACGTTGCACTTTGTGAATGGTCTTCTAATTTTAACCAATTCCATATATCATTATGAAAGAGCTAGCACCTGAATTTGCTCTGCCAAAGGTATCATTTGAATATGGAGAACATTGGAGCCATGACAGATTTTATGTGCTCCAGTTCCCTTTAGCATATATGGTCCACAGCAAACCAAGTTGAGATAGGGTGTCCTCCCTCCCAAGTACTGGCCAAGCCGGTGCTGCTTCACTTTAGGTGTTCTAATGCAGCGGTGCTCAAACCGGGGGTCGCGAGATAATTTTTAGGGGTTGCCAAATTCAAAGAGATTCAAATTTATGGAAAACCTGCAATTATTCATTTCAAAGAACTAAAATAATACAAGAGAAGAAACTGATAATTATTATTTTACGAGCGCGATATTCGCGATCGCTATCACGGGGCTTCAAAACCACGTTATCATGTATAGTGATCTGCAAATTGATCATGCATAGTGATCATGCATGGTGATCTTCAAAATTATTTTCCATTAAAAGAAAACATCGATCTCGATTGGATCCAGAGGATGACTTACGACTTGTGATTTCCAATACAGATCCGAACATAGAAACAATCATGAGCTCTTTGCAAGCACATATTTCACATTGACTTTTTATGATGTAAAGTTTTTTTAAAGTATTTTTCATTAAAAAATATTTACAGTAGAAGATCTTTATAATGCAAACTTCGAAACGCAAGGTTTTGCATTATATAGAATTTTGCGTTATATGGATCATTCACTTATATCATTAAACGTCCCTAATAAACATATTAAAATATAGCTGGAACACATAAATATAATGCTTAAAACTTTTTTTAAATATAAATACTACTTTAAAAAACAAAAAATGGAATTTATTTATTTACAGAAAAAATAAATAACTTGAAATTACCAAAAGCATTAAAGTTTATTTGTTAAACAATATATTACTTTTGATTTGTTTTAGAATTTGCAATCTCTCAACAAATAACTTTTCTTGCAGCCTTTGAACAGGTAATAATTTTACTTTGGTTACACAGTCTCAACAACCTGCGTATGATTAGGAATTTAAAATATTGATCTCTTATGGAAATTTCTTCAGATTCTGAAAGCTTGTCAACTTTCTCTCCAGCATTTGGTTCTGTTTCAGAATTGTTTTCCTCTTGTTTTGAAACAGAGGAAATTATTTCAGCACTGGTGAAATCCTTAGCAATTTGTGACTTATCATCCATTACCAAATATTCAAAAATGTTTTCTTCATGCAGGTTTGCAAACTGAGTACATTTGTGCATGCATTTTGTTACATGCATTTTGTGCACAATGCATTAGTTCAGCAGTTTTCATTTTAACTAATGATGGCTTAAATCCAGTTCCAAAATTTAGTTTTAAAATAGTGTTACATTGAGAAAACTCTCCCTCCCCTACTTCTCATAGACTGTTTAAAAGTATTTTACTGTCAATATTGAGACAGGCATATTGTCGGGCGGGGGCATGTGCCCCCCCCCAACTTGTTTAGAAAACCGTTCATTTTAAAACCTTTCTTCTTGCCAAAATTAAAGAAACATGGCTATTTTTATTTTAGAATATGCTATGTGCATTCCCTCACCCACACACACACACACACACATAATTAAAAAAAAAAAAAACCATTTTGGTGATGCTGCGTATGATTTAGGAAGCCAAGTAACGGCATACGATTTAATATAAAACAAATCAATGTTTTTAATTTACAAAGAGAAATATAACTAAATAAATGAACGTCTGTTTGGGAAGTCAATGGTAGAGGAGGGAGAAAGAGAGTGGTTCTGTAGTGGAGGGAAAAAGGGAGAGGTTCCTTTTTTTTTTTAAAGTAAACATTTCTTCCTCTTTGACCCAGCCGACCAGCTGTTATGCTGATAATGCATAATGCATGCATGGGAGAATAATTGTTTATTTTAAGCTTGGCATGTTGTGGGATATATCTAATGTCTCAAAATTAATTCACTAGGAAAGCAATTAAAAAAAAAAAAAGCAGATTGTAGAAATTTCTTAATTGTGATTTCTCTGTTTACATCCGCAGTGTTAATGCGGTTTATGGAGAATTGCGGTTTATAGAATTGCAGTATATCAATCTTCTACTGTATATCCATATGCATAAATAAAGCATTGTTTACTAAAATTATGTGTTGATTCATTAACTGATTTTTATGATGTTACAACTTTTATAACATTTTTATGGTGGTTTATAAGTTTGATGTGCTATTTTAAAAACGCGTTATTTCAATCGATGACATCATGACACTCTTTTAAAAACACCCTGTAAGAGCAACTCCCAGAAAGAATTTCAATGTAACTTCATTTTCAATTAAAGAAAATGTCTACTGTCTATCCAGGGGTCGCGACAAAATTATACTCAAAATAGGGGGTCGCGACAAAATTTTACACAAATTAGGGGGTCGCAGATGAAAATAGTTTGCGCACCACTGTTCTAATGGAAACCAAATTTAACCTACTAATCTACTGTCATACAGATTCATTAAGATTAACTATTCACTTTTCTTGCTTAAATTGTTGGGTTCTCTTTCAAAGGCATTTGAAAATAATGGAAACACTTATAAATTTAACACTTGGGTGTAAAAATGAATTCTCAAGTACATTTAGGTGTTAAAAAACTGGGTTCTTGGGACCCAGTGGTTTGGGGGGGGGGGAAGTCCTCTTTAAGGTAATGGGTAAAATAGGAACTACATCAGTGTGATCTCTGCTCTAATTTATTTATTTATTTCCTAATGTGTACGAAAATGTACTAAAGATAGGAGGTAAAAAGTTAAACCAAAAATATGTTTTAATTGTATTGCTCTCTTTTAAATTTTTAGCCGAGAGTTATTATATACTTTGTCAGAAAATTAGGGAGCAAACAAACAATATTGAAAGCTTTAAGATACTCTTTGTGGAGGAAAAATTAATTTTTAACTTATCACAAGAAACTGACTTTCATTATTGATCTAGAAAGCATTACTGCAAAGCTGCATTCCTAAAGTTTGTTGGAGAACCAACTTTACTGGTTAGTAATATAGTTGGTCCTCCAACTATATTACTAACCAATATAGTTGAATATATAGTTGGTTATTCAAATGGTATAGTGAATACCATTCGCTATACTATTGTGAAATGGTAGTTTCACAATGGTACCATTGTGAGTTGTTACCAGACAACTCACTGTTTTTAAATTTATATTAAAGCAATATGCATTATTATATTTGCTTATTCAAATGCATATCTTTGTGCATTTGATTGCATATTTTTAAATGCATATTTTTCATTTGATTTGGACTTCTAAAAATTAGATTTGGACTTCTAAATATTAGATAAAATGTATACTATGAATATAGAGAATGAACCTCGTGTACATAATAAATACACTGTGTCTTTTTTTTTTTTTTTTTTTTTTTTTTTGTATTACTTTTTGAAAATTGTTTGTAAACTTTCAAAATTATGTCTCCTTCCTCTAACATGAGTGATAGTTAAGACTTTTTCTTAGTATTTTGTTTATAAAACTAATATTTAAATAATCATCAAATTTATATTTTTAAAGTGTGTTAAATTGTTTTAAAATCTTATTTTGAACTCATTGTCCCTTAATAATAATAGCAAATGGATGTTTTAAGGGGAATTATTGGTTGCAATGCAAAATTATCAAGTTTGTAATCAAAGTTCAGTGTTTATAACATTTGATTTTTAGATTATCTTATTACAATGAATTATTACTATTTTTCTAATTTCATATACTGATTGAAATCAATTGCTTTATCCTGCCAATTTTTTTCAAAATATGACCAAGAGAATCAAGACTCTGCCTGATATTTTTTCTACAGGGTAATGCAAAACCATATCTAAAATATGATTATCTCTTACTATTAGAGAAAAGATTTTGTGATAGATGGAAAATACAAATAAATATCATAGGCACTAAATATTCTGACTTTAACTTGTTTGATTGGGATTTTTCTAACCCAATGCAACCAACTACAACCTTAATAAGCCTCACCCAATAATGTTGATGAATTGATAGAAGTAGTAAATACAACCTGTGATAGTATTTCTTTCAAAATACTGCATAATATGTTTTGCAATTTCAACAAGTTTTGCTGGAAGCAACAATATATCAAGCAATTTTTAGCTCGCATATATAGCGAAAGCAAAGCTTTGCAAGCAAGAGATCCTACCTACTAGTTAAAAATAAAATATTGAAAAATCTAGAAACTATATGAACACTCAAAATAAAATCAGGTGTATTTAATATTATTTAATCTAGTTTTTTTACAATTAATGTTGCCTTCTATCTTTATTTTCTATTGATACCATTATTATGGTTCATTGAGAGTATTTCTTTTCTCATTTAATCATTGAATTAAGGGAAAAGTTTTGGCTTGTACGAGTAATTTTTTCCCCATGGTTTCAAAAACCAGTGTATAATTCTTATTTTGTTATAATCAAAATTTTTAAATGAAACACATTTTAAAATTTCTTTTTCTGTAATATTTGTTCTCTTGCATTGCATATTGTTGTATTGTATTCTCATTTTTAATTATTTATAAATGCTCACCTAAAAATGTTCTTTAAATTTTGTGCTTTGAAATACACATTTAAAGAAATACATCTCAATCTTTTTTGTTTGATTCGAACATATTTTATTTCAGCCTAAAGATAATTTGTACAGCAAAGAACCTATAACTTCCATTCGTCAATCTGCTGCTGAAAATGTGTCTGAACACCCAGTCCGTGAAGGTGAGCTATACAAAATATATTTATTTTCCTATGTCTTGCATTATCATACATAAAATATATTGTTATAAAACACATTTTAATAAGTCAAGTATGAAATGTAAAAGTCATTTAAAATTATTGTAAACATTTTATTATAATTTCTCAAAACCTTTGGTGTAATTCAATGGTTATTATACATTACACTATGTTAAAATACATTTGAATACTCTAAAATTATTTTGAATCTACAGATTCTTTTTCACACAATTTTAAATTGACACAGTTACACTTGCATGGCTTGATTCAAAGAGTTAAACAGGGAGCTCTTAAAAAAGATTGAGAGAGAGAGAGAGATAAACAGATTTTTTTTTAAATCTAGTCAACCTAAAAATGTTGAAGAAATATGACACAAGCAGCAGGCACTGTATATCTCAAGTGATGAAAGCAGTATCATACCAGTTGTGCATGGATATTGTTTAATAGTCAAGAACTATTATGATTTTAATAAAATATAACAACATAACTTAATAATATATAGGAATATAATTTAATAAATATGATTTAATAAAATATGTACACAATTCATAAGAAATATTTTTAAAAAATATTTTGAAATTATGAATTGATGTTTATACTAGAAATCTATTCTCTGTTTCAGTACATCTTTTACATTTTTTTTTCGCTTTATTTTACTCAGTGTTGCATGAAACATACCGGCTGTGTAAAAAGATAATCTGGTGTACACCGTACTTTCATAGCATGTTAAAAGTACAATTATTAATACATACTTCATAGTCTAATATTTGTAACACAATACTGTATTTTTAGAATTCAATCGTTTATCCATGAGAGATCCCAACTCCCCTCTGCCACCTGTTCCAGGCAGCATCTCTCCATCTGACAGTGCCCATTCAGTTCCAGTTCCATCTTCTACTGTTGTTTATACTAGGAATCCTCCTATCCTTAGAGCTTCCAATCCTGGTCCAAGTTCCTCGACAACTTCTAGTCCCACAACACCTTCCAACAGTGTGCCAGGCAACATTTTTAATTTTGAAAGTGTGCAGACAGACTCTAGGCCCCATGAAAGAGTTACTAGGAGTAACAGTCTTGTGTCTCAAGACAGTGCATCCCCTGCTTCCTCTCCTACTTCTTTTGAACAGCGAATATCTTCTGTTCCAAGCACTCCATTATCAGAACAAACTATCTACGAACCTCTGTTTTGTTCTTCCACATCAAGTATTAGTTTAGGTATTCGCAATCCAAATTATGAGAATCCACCGCCTCCTCAATTTCGAGCTGTGTCTCACCAGTCACCAGCATTACCACCAAGACCAGTCAGTGATCAACGCAGAATGTCGACATCTGTTGCGAATGATATTCAGTTTGCCCATTCCAGTTCAAGGACTAGTGGTTTGAGTAATTTAGCTGCAACATCTGATCCATCGCTAAATGCATCTTCACAGGAAGGAAATGCTGCATCAGAACCTGTAACACGTCAGGGTGTCTCATTTTCTCCTATTGCATTGATGAGATCTCAGTCAAATCAAGAATCAGCCCAAAACAGTGACAGAAACAATGCTTTGCCTTTGGATGAAGGTCCGCCGCCTTACAATAATTCTGGACCTCCTATCCGTAATCTACAGGTAACATTAGTTAAACTATAGAGAATAACAAAGTAACTCTCTCAAGGTAGTTCAGATAATGTTCAAAACAAGTTGATGTATGTATTTTTGTATTTGGCATAGCAAATGGGATCACTTCTTTTCTTTTTAAAATTAAGCAAAAAAAATGATTTAAGTAGGTTGATAATGAAGTTGTACCATAATACTGAAAGTTAAGTGGGAGGTTTTTAAAAAATTGATTTAAAATGTCACTTTGCACTTTATGTAATCAATACTAAACAACCTAATTTGGAAAATTGATTTTAAAAAGGGTTTGAGTTTTATATGCATATGGGTTTGAATAATGTTCAAACATTATTCAAACCCATATAGATGACCCATAGAGCATGTGTCATCTATAAGATGATTAATAAAATTAATTAATTTCCAATTGATTATTAGTTAATGTTTAATTAAAAACTAATTAGTTAATTCTTGATTCAAAATTTATTATTAGATAATTATTAATTCAAAGTATCCATTGTTTGACTTGTTTTTTTCATTATTTTAGGCAAGTGCTTCTGTAAACGGTGCAATTCCTGTTGATGAAAATGGGAAACCGCTTTCTCTTCGTGAAGTGCAGGTACAGAAACTTCAGTCTGAAATTTTTCATAAGAGTGGAGTTAGACTTGTTCTAAGGAAAAAAGATTGTATCAATTCTATTGCTCTGGTTGAGTGTTTTAATCATGTTTGGTAAGTTAGTGATAGATTTTGGATAATTATTTTACATGTTGATCTACAGTCCCATGATTTTTTGCAGAAATGGTGGAAATTTATTTTAGCCAGCATCACATTGTTCTATTTATCTTTGCCTGTAACAAGCATGATTTTTAAACTCTTTATCTGATATTTTATTCTCAGGTTTCCTTAATGACTAATTTATGTACACAGTGTCCAGCAGCAAAAAAGGAAAGTTTTGATGTTAAATTAGAGATCAGGCAACTCGGGACACTTTATTGTCTAAAAAATGCCACTTTCAAATATTCCGCAACTTCTCTTTTAATCTAGACAACTAATTGGGTGATCAGAAGATGGCAGATTTCATTTTTTATCATTACTACTATTATTATACTTTAAACCATGCCCAAAATCTCACAAACTGCCGCCAAGTTTGGCAACTTTTTGCAAAATACCACCAAATTTTGCCACCGGCACAAAAATATGTTTCCAAACCTGAACCCATCTTGGTGATTTCTTAAAATTGGAAAGAAATCATTGATCCTTAATATTATTGAAAAATCATATTACAATTTAAAACTAAACAACTTTGAAATGCGTCAAAAATTTTATGTAGTTTAATACGCTTACAAACAAGTTATGTGGTGTCCAGATCAGTTTTTCTAAAAGCTATAATCTGAACAATCCATTTTTACTAAAGAAAAAATTCTACTGTTTTGGCCACTAAAATTGAGAAAAAGTATACTATTTTGACTACATTTTTATGCTGGTGAGGCTGCTAATGCTACTACTTTCAACTGTTGATGGTCATGGACACTCTGCATATAAAGTAATTTTAAATTTCTCTGTAATTTTTGCTTCGTATTAAACAGTTATTATTTCTTTGCCAATGTGGTTTTCTATTCTAAAACAAATCTTAACATATACTCTTCCCTCTGATGCAACTTAATCATCCGGTGCCCTACCATATAGCTTATATGGCCAAGCTCAAACCACCTTTACACAGAATACTATCCTTATGTCATTACATTTGAAATTTAATATTTCCATGTCTTTTAAATAGCTTACCTTTGTGTTCTGTCTGAAACAGAACATAAAGGTTAGCAGTTGACAATTGACTATCAATTGAGATGTAGCACTCTTATAGTAAGGCCTACAACAGGACTCAATAAAAATGATTTTGCAGATTAGTTCTGTTTGAAGTGATACAACAAATTATAATAGATAATTTTATTTAATCAAAAACATTTTCATTGTGTTGTAAATAAATGAAAATATATTTTATTAACTCGTAAAATGAAATTTTATCGTTGCGGAAACCAAAAAAAGGTGACATTATTTGACTTGTGACTTAAAATTTGCCTTACGAACACTAACTTGAGATGATATGTAGCACAATTGCAAAATGATGACATAAAAATTATGTCAGTGTTAGTTATGATCAAGAGTGTAAAAGGGATTTTGCAAAGTAATCCATTTACTTTCATAATGTATTATTTCTATAGAATAAAATTTTGTTTTTCATTTTTAAGTTCTGAAATAATGTTACATTCTGTGGACACTAGTTTTATATTTTCTTAATTTGTAAAGCATTAATAATGCAGAATTGCAGTCATTCTGCAAAACAGGGCTCTAAGTAAGTTTCAGCAGCCACGACAAATGCCGTGTGATTAGCCCATTTAGCTGGAACGATCAACACCTCTTGCTGCAAGTTTAGCTGCAAGCATATACAAGCTTTGTTACTTGAACATTTCTTTCTTTCTATTACTGGTGTATTTTAAAGTTACATATGAATATACTTACCATGAAAGTGAAACATACATACATACACTGTCTACCAATAAGTATTTGGACACCTGTGATAGAAAAGAAAAACTAACTTTATTCAAAATCAATAGTTGGTAGAGCCTCCCCAAGAGGCAATTACAGAATGAACCCTCCGGGGCATACTTTCCACAAGTCTTTGTATTACAGCTAGTGGTATTGTCTTCCACTCAGCTTGGAGTAGATATAGAAGTTCCTTCACCGATTTTGGACGGGTAGTGCACCCCCTTAATTTGGTGATCCAACTCTTCCCAGAGGTTCTCGATAGGGTTCAGGTCTGGGCTCTGGGCAGACCAGTCCATTCAATGAACTCCATTGGCACCATACCAAGCCTTGGTTAACATTAAAACATGACAACTGGCATTGTCGTCCTGAAAGTAACAGGGGTCCAACCCGCAAAACTGCCACAACGTTGGAAGCACATTGTCATTCAAAATAGTGCAGTAGGCATCGGCGTTGAGCTTCCCATGAATGGGGACCAAGGGTCCCAGTCCATACCAGGAGAAACACCCCCAGACCATAATTCCACCTCCGCCGAACTTGACTGTTGGCACAATGCATTCTGGCAGGAGATGTTCTCCATGCAGATGCCAGACCCAGACCCTGCCATTCAAACGGTAAAGGGTGAACCTTGATTCGTCGCTCCAAAGAACCTGTTTCCACTGATCTACAGTCCAATTTTGATGTGCTTTGCACCACATTAACCGGGCAGCACAGTTGGACTTTGTTATCAAAGGTTTATGGGCAGCAGCACGACCATGAAAACCAAGCAGATGTGCTTCCTTACGGATGGTATTCATTGAAACAATACTCCTGGATGCCTGTTGAAACTCTTCGTGGATGAGGGCCATCGGTTGGGTGCAGTTCTTCCGAATTTCTCTGGACAGCACTCGTCGGTATCTATCTCCCAGTTTCGTTAGTCTGCTGACTCTGGGCACATTCCGACAATCACCGCTCACCTTCCACTTCTTAATCACATAGGCCACTGTTGATTTTAGGTACTTCAGATCGCTAGATATGTCCCTTAAGGATTGGCCACATTTGTGATACCCGATAATTATACCTTTCTCGAAATCGGAGAGCTCCGAACTGCGTGGCATCTTGCATGCAACTAATGCCGATGCTGTTTCCTACACGATATATACCGGCGGAGGCTGTGACATACCTCAGGACCACAGATATCGTCATTTGCATAAGTGTCCAAATACTTATTGGTAGACAGTGTATATATTCATATATACGGGGCTGTTGTCTAGGGCTCGATTGACGACACAATTAGTTAAAAACTCAACACCTTTATTAAAACTAAAAAAATTGAAAATTGAGCAGTCTCACAATTAAAACCAATTAACACATTAAAATTTTATATCAACACTCGATAACACATATTAAAATTTATATCAACACTCAAAAAGTGCCATCACAAGCACATCATGGCACACACCCTTCTCACACTACACCAAACTGTTGACTCCCCACGAGTGATATTACAGGTCATCTTTTCTTCTTGTCGTTCGCAGCACTAACATTAACCACACTAATCTAAACTTTACATATTCATTGGCTGCTTACGGTAATGGGGAGAGGGGAAGCATCTGAATGACAGGGATAATTTCCACATATATTCATCCCAGTAGCGGCTCAAGGGTTATTTAAATGGAGGTTCACAAAACAAATTTTGAAAATTAAATATGCAGATACGATGCACCTTACAAATTAAAATATGTTTGCATTTCCAGCAGTTAAAGGAAAACAATGCACACAACTTGAAGAAAACAAGTAATATTTTGTCTTGCATTTCGTCACCAAGATAAGTTTTAGCAAAGCTGTTATCTTGAATCAGTTTATTTCAATTTTTTTTCAAAGGATAATATTGAAAAATGGCATTGCTTTAGCTCCGAAACGCTTACTTTACACCCATCTTAATTATTTACACTAGTTTGTGAAAAATGATAAAAATAAAGAAAGTAATAAGAAAATGAAAAAAAAAATGGATTAACTAACCAAATGTAACAATCCAGGGGAATGGGTTTGCATAGGGTGTATTTTAACGTTTTCATTATCAACTTTTATTTTTCAAAAATTTTTACGTGCTTTTCCTTACTTAATTTTGACATGTCTGGGGCATTCCATCTTCACTGAACTTTTACTGTAATATGAAGGTAGAGTGCAAAATACATACCAAATTTAAATAGTGTTGGTACAAATTACTTCATCAGAAAGAAGAAATTGTTAAATTAGTTTTCTTCTTACATGATGGTGTTCGCACCATTATCTAACTTATGTGGTAGGACGGTATTGTGCTTGAAATGGATGAATGCCCCTAAAATTGCCATTGACCGTAATGTATTGGAAATCTTTTGAGTGTTCCTGTAGCAGATATATTTCTGCTACAGGACACTTTTTTTAATGGAGAAATTCATTTTGTAACTCTTAACAGCATATATTACATCTGAGTCGTTTAAAATAGCCCTATACCACTAAAATACCAGTGCGAGGTCTATATATATATATCTATCTATATATATATATATAGACAGGTAGCACTGTGTATATATATATATATATATACAGTGCAACCCTCGTTTAACGTTAGACATATTTACCATTTTCCCGCCTATAAGGTCATTTTCTATTGGTTCCAAATATCTTCCTATACCTGTAATGTTAAAAAATCTCGTCAAGAATGTTAGATTTCCTGCATTTAATGGTTTTTCGACAAAAGAAATTCGATGCGTTTTCTCTAAAACAAGTCAGAGTAATTGTGATGGGAAGAAAATAGATCTTGGCAATGCGCATTCCTTTTCCTTTATTTGGATTGGAGGGAAAATTATTCTTTATCTCTCCTCCAACATTCCGAGTGCCTTCATTCCCATAAAAACGAAGTGTAGCCTTCTAGGAATTCATCCCCCCCCCCCCCTTGCAGGCGTGTTACTTTAAAATTTTGTCATTGCTACCTTCCTGTATTCTGGAATAGATTCAATAGACCGTCTTCGGATTATCACAACAGGAAGCCTCTCACGCTATTTAAAAAGGGAGGTTACATGGGGAAAGGGCGGACAGGCCATTTTCTGCCGTTTCGATGGAAACCAACAGCTATGAAATTCTCTTTGGAAGCTAAAGAGTTAAACTGACCACCCATGAATACAATTCATGGAAGGGATAATAAACGGCTTTCTATAGTATCTTTTAAGATTACATTTAAGAAAAAGAAAGCATATTTATCTGAATATTTAGAAAGGGATTTAATTGTAGGAGATTGTATGTGAGTGTATGTGGGGGGGGAGCGAGTTAGAAATTTCCCGAAAGGAACTGTATATTCTAGAATCGGCCCTTCCCAGATGTAAGGATGTCGTGAACATTTCATTCCCATATGCTAATTCGAAGCAGTAGGTTGGCTGTGTGCGTGCTGCCTAAGTTTTTCTGATTCGTGATCTTTATTTGTTCCATATTCATATTTGTTTTTGAAATGTTAAAAGCAAAGCGGCTTAAAACCCAACCGACCATCACTTCATGTTTCCGCAAGATTCCAGTAGCGGAAAATGCAGATCAAACTATGCTTAGCAATTTAAATGAAAAATGTGATGGTTTAAGTTTCAAGAAAACATAGGCTGATCATTTACTAACGTCAAGTCTCAGTGCAAATAACTTGGATTCAGAACTGAAGATAATGAGAAACTTCGGATCATCATAAATACAGGAAAAATGAAATAAACGAAGGCCCACATCAGCCTCTAGACTTTGAATATCCGATATATAAGTGAGGAAATTCCAAAAATATTGGTTCGACCAATTTGCATGGTTAGAGTACTATGGAGAAGTGAACAGAGCATTTTGCTTCTTGATATGGAAAAATTAAAGAGAGAAATGCAAATTTTTCAAAAAACGCACAAAAAATACACCAACTCTTTGCCAGAAATATCCAGAGATAACAGAACTGAGGAAAAGATGCAATTTTCTTGTTGAAAAGGAACTCTTTGATATATTTCCATACAAGGGCAGATTAAAGGGGGGGCGGTGGAGGGGGCGACCCCCCCCCCCCCGAGAAAAAAGAAATTAATGTAAAAGATCCTATGTTACTTCCATAAATTGGATGTATATGCCAATATTTCATAATATAATACCAAATAATTTATTAGGATGGATAATATAAGATCAAATAAATGAATTTATTAGTGACCTCCTCTCTCTCTGTGTTTGGAAGTTTGTCATTTTGTGACAGCATTGATCGATTCAAGAATTTAAAGAAAGAAAGATTTGCTTAACAAGTAAGTGTTTTATGTTCTTCGCATGTTATCTATATAAATAAAACAGAGTGTAAACTGTCCGTTTGTCTGTCTGTCTGTCTGTGTCTCGCATAGCTCCGAAACGGGTGATCGTAGACCTACCAAATTTTGTACGGAAATTCTCCAAGACGGGTCTCGACACACCTCGAAGCGATTTTTTCGAAATTCGAATTAGAAAATGTTTTATTTTATGTTTTGTCCGATTTTTAGCGATTTTTCTTGCGTAATACATAATAACGCCGGTAATTGCACTCGCAAGAAAACGATATTTACATCATCGTATAGAGGAGAAAATTTTCTTTTAAAAACTGTTCGTTCGGACTGTGTGACATAATTTGCAGATTTTTGGGAATTTTTCAAATAAAATTAAATTTGACGCTGACTTTCGTAAAATATTTTTAAAACTGCTGCATCTTGAATTCTATCTGTCATAACTTTTTTATGTTTGGGCAAAAAACGGAGCACTCAATTCTCCCACTTTTAAAAGAAGAACGGAGGAAAAATATAAATTAGGAGAATTTTTACGAATTTTTAAGTAAAGAAGGATTTTCATTTCAGTAGCAGCTGCTTAAATGCTTAAAAATTTCGGCATATCTTGCGGTTTGGTTGTCTTGGAAACAGTAACAATGATTAAAATTGCCAGCTGAAAAAAATAAATAAAATTACTTTAAAATAACAGAGTTTTCACATGTGAAATGACGTCACGAGTCATTTTGACGTCACGAGTTTAAAACCCCTTTCGAAACTCAATCAGAATAACGAACCCACAAGCAAAACATACACCACGCATGAAATAATTCCATATTTTATTTTACGTTGCTAGAAAAAGAATTGAATGCTGTTTTTTCACCAGTGAATTAATTATCCAGCATTATTTTCAATTGAGATTTTAAACGGGACACGTTTTCGAATCGCAAGAAATATTTTGCGGTGCTAAACAGGGCCTGATTATACCAAACAGGGACCCCGGGTATTGATGAATTTTGGGGCCTCCATCTATGAAATTTGTTTTATTTTTCATAAAATATGTTTATAAAAAAGAATATTTCAGAACAACATTTGAAATTGGGGACCATTTCGAACCGGAGGCACTGGGCAAAGTCCCGATTTGCCAGTGAGATAATAGGGTCCTGGTGCTAAATAGGCCAATCTGACAATAATTAAGCATACAAATGTATGGAGAGCTGTTTTAGTGGCAATCATAAAGTGAAATGATTATCGTTTATACTAATGCGTAAATTGCAAAAGTCACCAAAGAATAAAAGACTACATTCGTGGCAAATATCTAAGCCGTTTCTTTAAATTAAGTATTAACGACTGAAAAACGAAAATATATTGTATTGGTATCAATAAAAGATAGTATAAGTAATAGTTAGTAGAAATCTAGGGCAATAATTATCAAAGCACAATATAACGCATTAATAAATATTTCGTGAAACTAAGTGTTCTATTCCTCTTACAACAACCATCTTACTTCACAGCTAACTAAACATTAAGTAATTCTACGTCACGTTAATATATTCCGCGGTAGTTCCAACAGAAAAGACTGTAACTGAACATTTTTTTCTTGGAGATTCTGTTTTGTCACAAGTAGTCATGATCACATTTTGGGAAAATGTTCTTTTCTTGCCTTGCGAAGAGCGGGTACACAACTATTTAACTATAAAATAAAACGGTTCGCCACATCATGTAGTATCTAAGGTGGTATAACTTAAATCTAAAAAAGAGTATGATGTAGAAATGAGACATTTTGAAAGTTAGGAATTTTCGCTGCAAACCGTCACGCTTTTCTTTTTCTGATCGGGAATGACACCGACATAGTTTTTGTCATAATACTAACAATGGTCTCAGGTCAGTACTTATACTAACTTTACGAATAACGAATGAGAAACTTTACGCCAAGTGTCAAATCATTTTGCTTATTTTGAGATTCCAAATCACTGGAATCAATTCAAATTATATATGTAAGAAAAAGTTTCGTTCCCTACCGGACGGAGAACGGGTACGCAGCTAGTTATTTCATAAGAATTGAAATGGAACTTTGAATTAGAGACCTGCACGGACCTGAAAATAGAGTCCCGGCCCGGCCCGAACCCGGCGATTCTTGAATTTGTAGGCCATGCCCGGGCCCGTAACACATTTGAACAAACATCACGGGCCCAGAGTTGAGGAGTAAAAATTCGAAAATTCCAGAAATAAAAAAAAATTTAAAGACGACCAGATAGATCTATAAATAAATATTTTTCAGACATTTTATATTAAGAAGTGATTAATATTAACTTTTTTGCGGGTTGCAGGAACTCGAAAAAAATTAACACTAACGCGAGTCCGGCCTGGCAACAACAGATTTATAAATCCCGTACCCGGCCCGGTCCGTGCAGGTCTCTACTTTGAATTGGAAGGAGGGAGTCTTCGGTGGGCATCCGTTCTGATTTTTGATCCTAGTTCTTTTAGAGAAAGTCATTAATCAATAATGACATTAAAATTCAATTATAATAGGGTGATTTTACACACACACACCCCAAAAAAAACAGCTTTAAGAGTGCCCTCTACTTACATACGCTCATCTCTTTTGACCCCCCACTTTTTTGGTGCACCAGCCGCCTATGCTACGCCTAATAGTTTTTGAGATATGGGAATTTAATGAATTTCAGGCCATAGAGCGTAATGTATTCCGAATCTTTTGAGCGGTCCTGTAGATAAACTATCCAGTCGAATGGAACCAAAAGTGGAGGTGCATAACTAGATGTTTCAACTATCCAAAATGAAGTTTCGACATTCTACGCCTAATACTTTTTGAGATATGCGAATTTAATGAATTTCGGCCCATAGAGCGTAATGTATTTCGAATCTTTTGGGCAGTCCTGTACATAAACTATCCATTCGATTGTGACCAAAAGGGGAGGTGCATAACTAGATCATAGAACAATCCTAAATATCAAATCTCAACATTCTACGACCAATAGTTTTTGAGGTATGCGAGTTACATACATACGTACGTACAGACGGCATGGAAAAACTGGCCACAATAGACTCTCCGCTGGTCAAAATGAGTTGCAGACTCGTTTATATGATCGTGCATTCTAGCTTACGATGAGATGCATCGAAAAAATTCTTAAAATTAAATTTAGAGGTAGTCAAAATCGTTTTTTTTTTTCGGCAAAATTTGGCCTCCAAAATTTTTTGGGATCACGTTACTTCCTTTTACTACGTACAAGGAAGTAAAAAATAATCATGTAGGTGCATTATATGACACCGACCAAAAAAAAAAAAAAAAAAAAAAAAAAATTGGGGGGGGGGGGGGTTCTGTTTCTAGACATGGAAAAACACTTAAGCAAACTTTAAGAACTAAAAATGAAAATTTTTGTCTGATTTACATCGATAAGTATATTTTAATTTATTTCATAAACAAAAGATGGCAGCACTTTGATTAACCTGAAAGTAAACTGTATTATTATTTGTAATTTTGTAGTATTATTTGTAATATTATTATTGATTTGTATTATTATTTGCTCATACGAACATAAAAGAAATATGAAATATATTCACTTTTAGACATTAATTTCTTATTATTTTACATTTATATGTTATTGTTTATCACCTTGAATAAAATCATCTTGAATAAAAAAGACTCATATCCAGCAAAATATTTTCTGGTTATAATTTAGAGTGTAATTATAAAAAAAATATAAAAATCAGTGATTTTTGCCAAAAAAATTGAAAAATTGCTTTAATTTCTACAAAAGCAAACTTTCATTTAAAAAAAACTATTTTTCTTAGTTTTGGCATAGGAGAAACTAAAATTTAACATGCAGAAGTCAGACCCAAAAATCGTGTTGCCCGGTGTGATTTTTACTTTTTTTGGGGGGGAGGGGGGCTGAATAAGCATGTAATGGTCTTTCCAATTTTTACTTTTAGCACTATTTACAAACCATCGCAATCTTCATTATTGCCATTATTTTATCCTTCTCATCAAAATCTCCCAATTTATGTAATATTTCTAGGATACTTCATTCAATTAAATTGTGCTTTTTGTCGGACTTAAATTAATGATATTTTAAGATATTGTATGAAGTTTCAATGGCCACACTTCAGATGACAACCAGTATAGTATATGTTTATTTGTTTGCATAATATTTAAAACAATTGTAATATGCAGATTTTTTGAAGTGAGGGGTTTTTGTACTGTAGTTTTTACATTTTTCTTCTCTTATCAAAAGTTTATCAAGTACTTCAAAAAAAAGGAAAAAAAAAGCTTGTTTACCATGAAACTACTATATATAGTTGGCGAAAACCTTCTTATATAAAATCTACTTGCATTCTTTGAAAGGAAACTATAGTTGAATGAAATCAAAAACTAATAGAATTTTAAATTATGATTTTTAAAAAATTCGTTTAACATCCTAGTCAAATACAATATTTACCATATGGTACTCATGTTGAAGATGACTTTTATTATTAGAAGGAAAGTTCGCAAGAATAAGTATATTTTACTGTAATAGTTGAATTTTTAGTCAATGTGTTGGTAGTAATCTGAATGATTAGTTTGTATATTAAAGTAAAAAAGAATTTTAAGTTGTGATATAAACATAGTGCAAGTTACAGAGATGGGAAGCTTGCTTTTTCTTTGAGTAAATTTTACTTTATTATAATGATAAATATTTATTTTAAGGGTTGCTGGTTGGAAACAAAAGGAACATCCACTGTTGCACAATACATTTCATGTTGGAGATCGTATTATTAGTATTGCAGGCCATCGAATTCTTTCAGTTCAAGATGCACATAAAGCAATTAAACATCAATCATCAATTGTAAGTAAAAGAATACTTAAAATGTAAAATTTTCAAATGGTGATGATTGTTACTTTCATTCACAGATTGATATGATATAGTTTTTCGGTTTATATTATTGCATAAAATCATACATTTTTCAACATTTGTATAAGGCTCATTTTTCACCAATTTTTCAATTAATAGGGATGACATTTTGATTTTTTTTTTATTTAAAGTTTTTTTTTAAATGTAGTCTAATACAGGGAATTTGGATTACTATTTTAAGTTGCAATAGTAAATTATAGTTTTGAGAAAAAAAAAAAAGTTTTTTGTTTAACCTAAGCCAGGGGTCTGTTTAAAAGAAATTTGGGTCTGCAGTCTCTTCACAAAATATTTTATTGTAAAAAATGGACCCTTCACAAAATATTTTATCTTAAAAATGGACCCTTCACCATATTTTTCATTTTAAAAATGGACCTTTCAAAAAATTCTTTATATGAAAAGCAGATTCTTCACAAATCCGTGTGTATTTCCAAAATTTATTTCTCATAAATTATAGTTATATAAATCTATACAAATAAAAAAAACATTGATTTGTTTATTTGTAAAAATCTGTAGATGTTTAAATACAGTAGAAGACCCAAAATCCGCAAGGCTCTAAAATCCGTACTGTCTGTTCAGTGTAAACAATGAAATCTGCCCTGCCAGCTGCCAGTTCAGAAAACTATAGTACAACCACAAAGTAAAACTAAATAAGCTATTCCCACTTGAAAAAATATTTTAGGAGTCTGTGAGCTTTAATCGTAACATTGATCATCTTCAAATGACTGACAGTGACATAATTGACTCTGAATTATGGTCACATGACACAGTAACAAGTGAGAATGATCAAAAAGTTGATAAATTAACATTTAATGAAGGTTAGGCCGTGAAAAAGAAATATCTCAGATTTGTAGAGCAAAGCTGTGTTACGGAACAGAAAATAATGAAAAAAATCTGTAATTAAAACATCCCAAAGTCCTAAACTACTATTGAATATACATGTTTAAATAAGTTGTGCTATAATCTCATAATTTTGTATATTGTATTAATCCTCTGTATTTTTATACCGTGATTCTAATTATAAATAACATGATTTGTTTCCCTTGATCTTTATTGTATTTTTATTCTATTATTTTCTGAGTGGAGTGGAAATAAAATAAATTTCCTATTATGACCCAAAATCTGCAAAATTCTAATATCTGCACAAGGTCTGGAACCAAGCTGTGAGAATTTTGGGTCTTCTACTGTACATGCATACATTGAAAGTTTTTGATTCAGATTTGTAATATTTTGTACTTTTCACCTACTGATTTAAAAAAAGGACCCTGGCTAGGTAATGCTGATTTCAGATTCGCAAACTTATGAGTAAATTTTTCACAATTTTACAAAATTGGGACCCTGTCTGAACAGATCCATGTAAACACATCATATTTTTAATGAGCTGAATGACATTTCTGTATTTTCAGTTTCTTCCTTGTAAACATGCAAAATTAACAATATTTTTTTAAATAATTAATCAATCAGAGAATCCTTTTCTGAACTCTTCCTGTCTATTTTTTATATAAATTACTGTACTAAAATATTTAAAAAGAAATTTGATTAAATTTTGTATATAGCTTCCTTTAACTGCTCGCAAATATAAAAGTGGAGCTTCATGTAATTATGCACACAAAATTATGCTAAAAATTGAACGCTTCCCTTTTTTTTTTTAGGTTGAATTTATTGTTAGGAGGGTACCATGTGGTCGTGTGCTTGCTATTAAAAGAGAGTATGAAGGCCAAGATATAGGAATCATTCGAGAAGGTGGAACAGCAGAAGTAAGCCTTGAATTCGGAATTTTTGTACAAAATATAATTGTTTTAGTGTTTTCTTTTTTTATAGTTATTTTCATGAAATCTTAGTGAAGACTTTTGTATTTCTATATTTTTAGAAAACATATTAGTTTGTCTCCAAACTTTTGTAATTATTTTATTAATCAACTTAATCATATGTAATGTTTTAAAGAAACATTCCTTTATTTCTGTATGCATGATTTTTTCATTGCCTCATGAGGAAGTTTTATTTTCGGAATAGAAAGTGAAGCAGAACATGCATATTTATTGCATTTCATATGTATTTATATATAACTTACACTCACAAATTATAATGAAAATTCTCAAAATGGCTAATGCTAAGAGCAAAATAAAAATAAATCTGTTAAAACATGTACACAAAATACGAGGGCTGTTTTCTATTCAACCTCTGATACACAGTCAAAGACAAGAGTGAATAATAAGAATTTACTGCCAAAAGTTAGGTACATATATGGTTTATTTTCAACATAATATCGCCATGAAGATTCAGGCATTTATTGAATCGGTAGACAAGCCTTCCGATGCCCTCTTAGTGAAACCTTGCTGCCAGAGATGCATCCAAGGGTCTAAAGTTGTTTTGCAAAACTTCATTTGATGGAAAGCATTGAGTCTTCTTACTCAGGCCTTCTAAGCAGTTGTTTGAGTTAGATCAGAAATTTGATCAGAAATCACACGGGGCTAATTGGTCTCTAATGGTCAATGGCCATTAGAGACCATTAAAGATCTCACTCTCGCTTTATCATTGTTTTGGAACACCTTATTGGTCTCTTTTGGTTACTGGCTTAGCTTCAAGAGATTTTCATGTGTCTCTTGAAATAAAGAGCTGGCTATCAGGCCAAAGCTTCCAGACCAATGAAGAATTTTACAACAGTGTTCAGGCTCATGGTTGCATACCTTGCAGTAATGTTTTTAGAACAGGGCATTGGGAAGCTCCTCTACTGATTAGACAAATGCTCAAATCTTGCATAATGTGCAAGTCGAAAAGAGACCATGCCTGTACCAAACTTTTGGTAATAATTTTCTTTCTATTCTTTACTAATATCTTTTACTTATTGACCACCGGAGGTTGAATAAAAAACGGCCCTCGTAAAAGGGTGTATGCAATATAGATGGTACAGTTGATCTACCTCTTTTCAGCTGCTAAAGCACCAACCCCACAAAGGCAAGAAAGACCGTTTTTACCTTTATTTATTTATTTATTTATCTCAGATTGAATGCACACATGCTGAAGGTATGCAAGTTCTATATAATTTAATAAAAAGGAAAACATGTTATGTGATTCTGAAATTGAAATGGATTAATTATTTTATAAATAAAACAATATCTGTTTGTTTCTTGAAGTCATATACAAATCCACATTATTTAACTGATCAGCTTGGAAATTTAAAGAAATATATAGAAAAAAAGTTCAACTTTATGTTCTACATTAAAAATCTGAAAAATCACACATTCCCCAATTTTTCATAATTTTCAAATCCAGGGAGCTTCTTTAATATCTGACAAAGTAAGAAAGTTAAATGCCGTAAGTGAAATTGTCATTTTCATGTCATGGGTTAAAAATGCATTAGAAATTTAATTATGGTTGCAGGATGTGACATAAAAATATCACCACAGGTAAAACAATTCTGCAAATTCTCATTTTAAGTTTTCTGCAATTTTTCAGGACGAAAAAAGTTTGAAGAATATTTATTCTGTCTGTTGTTCAAAACAATGTCAATAAGAAATTTAATGTTGGAAATGTTACATTTTATACTTCTGTTGGACACTTATTTTTTTTTCTGAAATTGAGCATCTGGAAATCGCTTTGTGTCCATTAGCATGCATCTGTGGTTTAACGTTTAGGGATAGGGATCATGTATGGAACTAGTGCTCTCACAAAATATTTCCAATTTTTCCTATACCAAACAATATATGTAGTTTAATGTTAAAATAATATCCTTGTTATATACAGCATTTCTTACATATTAAAATTCTTTCTATCTCCATTGTGCATTTTATGTGATTCAGTAACATCATTGAAATGAAAAGAGCAAATAACATTCTCGTCAGCAATTTTAGATCTTTTCTCTAATAAGCAATGCGACATAATGCGTCTAATTGTTTCGACATGCAGTTGAATTTAAATAATAGATCTATGTTACATTTTATTAAAAATACAAAGCGTGAAAATATATATACTTAAAATTTTTAAGAGTATTTTTGACTTTTAATATGTGAAAAACACTAGAGGCATCAAAAATATTTCTGGAGGCAGTTTTAAAAATTCTGCTCCAATCAATTAAACTTCAGTTACAAGTGTTAGAAAAATATCTGCTTCATCCCATACAAAGAACAACTACTTCAGCTAGCATTTACTATTTTAACTGGAAAAAAAATGAATTTCAGTTATTATAAGATGGCTATTTTAAGTGTGCTTGTCATAACTTAAAATGTCATTCTTAACTTTTTTATAAATTTCAGATAAAAGAAGTAAAGCCTAATGGATTGGCTGCAAGATATGGATTGCCAGCAAAAGCATCTACTTTAGATGGGAGCTCTTTATGTAATTGGTTCCTGACTGAAATTAATCATAGACCATTGAATTTATTTTTCAAAGATAATGAAGTAATTATACTTATTTATTTTAAACAGCAAATTAAAAAATATATATATTAGTTTATTTGACCAATTATGCTTTCAATTTCAGGTACAAGATCGTCTTAATGCTGTTGGTCTTGATATATCTATACTTGTTCAACCCATAGATTTAGTAAAATCCTTGAAAAAACAGTTAAAAGCTTTACGCAGCTATAAGGACTATATTGTTCAATGAATTTTTATTCTTTATAATTTAATATTTATTTTTTATTTTAACCTTTCTTTTTAATGTGAAATATACAATCTTTTAATTCTTAATTTTTTTGCAGTACATTTGTTATAATTTTGTTAGTTTACATTATGCTTCATGTTAGGTCATTTTAAAATTTTAATGGTTTATACATACTGTTACTTTCTTACTTCTTTATTTATACTTAACGTATATGTTGTCGTAAGTTATTACCTATAAACATAATAAAACATATTTGTATCTACTACTTAAAACCATAGGTTTTTTTTAACCCTCAGCTGTTTTAATGTGACTTGAATATACAAGGGTGTTTGCAGCTTATTGTAAATTTATTACAAAGTATGTTTTTAATAATAACCATAATGGATTAACAGTTATTTTGCAGCTACCTTATTTTGCAGCTAAATAACCTGAATATTTTATTTGTGTTCACTAAGACTGCAAAAGAGTCACTTTTTCAGAAAATGTTAAAGGATTAATCAGGCTAGGTCATTCTGCAAGCTATAAAATAATCTGCAGCACCCGCTGCCGTGCTGTACAGTTTTCTACTACAGGGATTGTATGTAGACGCTAACTATGCTAACAACTTTTCTCCACATATTTATTAGATTTTACTGAAATTTTTTAATTGTTGCTCTTATTATTTCTGGCTAAAAATGTTTAACTATGTACATATCTAAATTTAAGTCGCCTTACTTGTACATATACTTGTATTTAATAAACATATCAAAATAAACATACATTAAGTAAATCAATATAGCTTTTAGTTAAATAGCACAAAACTGAAATGCATTAACCCCTTGTGCACCATGATGTGCATGCGTACATCATGAAATTCTCATGACCTTAAATCGTGACATACGTGTATGGGTCATTCTCCATATTTGGGCACGTTAATGAAACTCAAGAATGTTAACTATTCTATTAACACAATATTCGTGTCACGAATTGTACTATGCAGTGTTAGATGGATACTAATAAAACCCCCAAAGTTGGAAACTTTTTTTTTTAAATTATTTTTGCGAGATAAAATTTCAAATATGTGAGAAAAGTCAACTCCATGGACTGCAACCAGCCATACTTTACTTAAACAAATAGACATATTATTAAAACTGCATAAAATATTATTTCTTTTTTAAGTTGAATTTAAAAAATATGAATTGAGAAATATTTCTACTTGTTAAAATCATAATAAAGCTGGTAAATTTAGAAAGCTTTGCTCAACTAAAGTTTGCAACCAGGTTGAAGCATCACCTCCATGGTCAGATTTATTTTTAGAAAGTTTCTTTGAAATGGCAAAACTGCTTATTTCTTTCAAGTGGTGTCAAAGAGAGGCAGCCATTTGTGTGTATCTCCATTGAGAACAGATGTGAATTAAGCTTTGTTTGTACACAAGAAAAAAAGAAAGTTTCAATTCTAGGTGAGTATGTTTATTGGTTGTCAACTCCATGGCTTCTCTAAAACCTATAAAATGTGAGCTGTTTTCTGATTTTTTTTTTTTTTTAATCATGCTTGGTGTGCATAAAGAAAATGCATCAAAAACTTTAATTCCATTTTGTATTACTAAAACTATGCTTTAGCTTGCACTAAAAATGTGATTTCGTCACCTCCATTTTGGGCATAATCTCCATGGACATCTTAGCCCATGGAGTTGTTAAGCCTAACTATGAAGTTAAATTTCTTTTACGGTAATAAGTATATTATGACAAGTGCATGTTTGATGGCTCCCACTTCTTTAGTTTTACATATAAATTAAGTTACATTGCATTTTTTGTCTGATTCTATTATATAACCATCATTATATGATATTTAAGCAAATAAAAGAGATTTCCATTTCATTGGTGTGGTTTCACGATAAATAAATTTTTTTTAGATGCTAGATGCTAAACCTGAGCTAGGCCTAAACTTGGTAACAATGAATGATGCTTAGTTTCATTTTTCAATCCTAAATTTCAACAATATTGCGTTGTATGTCAACTCCTTGGGCAATGGAAATATACATTTTTTTTTTTTTTTTTTTTTTTTTTCCTTGAAAAATATTTATCGGTGATCTCGGACTGGAATGAATTAAGAATCATGTGGGGATTATATAAAATTATAATAATTTTCAAAAATTAAAAATTGACATCTGAAAGTACCCCATTTCTGGAGAATAAATGTGTGCTGTATCTTATGTTGATTTATGTGTTCTCTTTCATCCACCAGATGGTGATAGTTGTCCATCAAAATCACTAGAAACTTATTGGTTTTGAGTGACTTTCATGCTAAAGTTAACATGGTACGCAAAGGGTTAGCATAGCTTTTAATCAATTTCCGTATTTTTAGTTAAACACCTAAATAAAAGGAGTGTATTTAAGTTGTACTATATCATATGTTACTTGGTCCTCTCTTATTTATGTCCTATTTTAAATTATATGCATATATGTATTCATACCTGCCCCAATATCTAGAGAGATAAAATTACATCTCCATACAGTAGATTATTGTGTTAAAGTAGTCTTAAATTTCTACTTTTAAGTTACATAATTGTGCTCCATAATTTGTAATACACTAACTAATTTTTAACATTCCTTTTAGGTAATTACTCATCTTTTAAATTTTGTTTTTAAGGAAATAGGATTCGTCAAGTTAATTTTCAGATACATTAAAAATTATAAGAAAGCCGTAAATCTTTTAACTTTGAAAACATTTTTGATTTTTCTGCAAATATTTGGGTCTAAAGTGCCCTACTTATAAAAAACTTGAACCCAGAAAAAAAGTCTGATTGGAAGTTTTCCGTGGCATATGCAAGGGTGAGTTAAATGGTTTTATTTCCATATCTCCCATGAAATAAGGTTTTTAACCTATTCACCTCCCCCCCCCCCACAATTGTTGTAAAGATTCCCCTTCTGTGCTGAATATTGCTTCTAGCACTACTTTTTGAATGCCTCATTGTGCACAGAAGAAAAATCTTCCATATTACATGTTCAAATCGAGGCCAAAAAAAAGGGGAGATGAACCCACACCTTGAAAATTTTTTACACACTATTTCAAAATTTCTTTTAGTCATTGAATATATTTAAATTTCAGATACATATAAAGCCCAAAAACCAAATTTGAATTTGAATGAACAATTTTTTTAATTGTATCACTAACATATCTTGTTTTTATCCAACTTATAATTTTAGACTGTACACACCAATATTCTTTAAAATACAGATTGTGCATCTTTTTTAAGGAAACGTTAAATTTTGAATTAATCTATTTGTGGCAGAAAGATAATAAAAAAATATTTTATCAATTGTCACTTTAAAATACAAACTGAGCCTGGAATTCTTTTAAAAATTAAATCTCATTTAGAAGAATAGAATTTATCCACACAGTCACAATATACTTTGAGCATTATTCTAATGAATGAATATTCTTTTATGTGTATGCTGTGATAGAAAAAACATGTTGGCTTTCAATGGTTATAATTGAGAATATTTATAATGCATAATCAGTGTTGTATGGTGTGATATTATGAGCCAAAATTATGCCCAATTATACGTAGGGTGTCCTAAAATGGAAAAATGGTCTTCAAAAATTTATAAGAAACTCGTTAAAGTTAAAGAAACAATTCTTGCTGCAAATTCACAAGATAGGGCATAAATTTTATATCTAAATGGTTTTCGGATGAAATTAATTTTCATCTCTGACTTCTGTAAGCAAAACTGGTGATTTGGTGAATTGAGAAACGTCATGTATGTGTACCACAATCACTTTATTCTCAAAAAGTGACTGTATGGCCACCTGTTTCCAGAAGGAGCTTAACATTGTTACATTTTGTGACAATTTTCATAAAATTCTGTACAAGTAGAATTTATATTTGTTTTTATGCTCAATATTGGTTGTAATGTTAAGAGAGTTTCTGTGGGCAGTCCAAAAATTGTTCATCATAGAAAAAATGCGTTTTGTTGGTGCATTTGTTCCTGTTAAATATAGAATAATAATTTTTAACTAGTTCATTCAAGAAATACTATGTCTTTTACAATAAGAAAATATTTCAGTCCAGCGATACCATACAGTATTATCTGCATCCATAATAGATTTTTCTCGCACCACAACTTCTTCAAACATGCAAATTCTTCATATAGGGCGTCCCCATCAACATTTACTACATACTTCAAAATACAAGCAATAGAAATTTCCATTTCTTTTTAACTAGGAACATTTTTTACACTGATCCAGGCACATAAAATCTTCAAATGGCTTTGCCTATTTCTGTAAATACTCGACAAAATTGTTATAAAAAGCAAAAATTGTATCTTCAATCTTATCCTTAGCAGATAAGTTGCTTATTTTCTGTTTAACATCTGATGGAACAAACTTATCCACACTTTTATTTGAATAGCAGTTGATTACTTCCGCTACATCAACAACTGTAGTAGTTTGGCCCTATACTCTTCTTAGGGCATCATGAAAGATACTTGCCTACTTTTGTAGAAAGTTAAGCCAGAGTTCAGCAGATTCGTATTTGAAAAAAGATTGCAAAATGGTCGGGCATTTGCCATAGGAAAGAAAATATGCCTTTAATGGCTGAAACCTCTTAGCCCAGTCAATCCGTGTGCTGTTTTCATGACAAAATTGCGGAAGTTTTTTGCTCAACAGTTCTTTGTGTTTTTTAGAGTGCTGAATCCAAATTTCAAGTTTGCTGCCTTGCACAAGGTCATCTTCACCACGAAAAATACAAAAAAAAAACTCAAAATTTTTTAATGTTTTTCAGTTTTTCACTTATATTTTGAAAACTATTCATTTTTCCAAAATGGCCTTGGTTACAAAATAGGCAAAATTTCCTATAAAATACATTGATAAACTTTGATTTTCTGACAAGAGGTGTTGGAGCTAGAGCGCTTTGAAAAATAGTGATTTTTCAGCCCCTCTGGAAAAATGCCAACAATACCCACTCTCACCCCTTGCAACTCAAAAAATATACACATTATCAACAATAATCCTCATACCAAGTGAAAGCACATTGAATTTACTACAAAAAACACTTCTGACATTCAATTTTTTCCTAAAAGGGGAGCGAGAAAAGAGAAATTTTCGAAAAATGCCTCCTATGCCTTAAAGCCAAAATGACTCCTCCCACCTTTCTATCATCAGCACTATACTTCCGCAGAAAAGAGATGTATAACACTCAAAAGAAATGAATTGATGGTAAAAGTAAGTTTGATGAAAACATTGACATTTAATATTTACAATATATTGGGTACAGGACACTGAATAAAGCTGTATATGAAAGAAAGAGAGCAAGCTTGAAAATAATGTGTCATGAAGTTAAACATTAATAGATTAACTTTTTAGCAATTTGAAAAATATTACATTACAAAAATTATTAATTTTTTGTATAAAAAAATATAAACAAAAGTGCATCAAAAGGAATGCAGCATCTTTTTCAGGCATTATTTGAATTTAAATTGTCAGGGATTAGGTTTCAAAATAAAATGCAAACAAACCATGTCTCAGTTTTTGGAATTAATAAGGTCATATAAATATGTAAGATTTCTGTACTCATTTATAATATTAGTATTATTTTAAAATATTGGCATACACATGCTAATTTTAAGTATCAAATAATTATATTTTAAATATACCTTGAAATAAACATTTAAAATAAGTATATCATTCTAATAGGTTGTATTTTTTCCCTGAAATTTATTTATTTAAAACAGAAATTATTTTTTAATTGAGTATTTATTAAAAGGAGGTTAGCAACGACAGTAAAAAATAAATAATTTCCGTAATGTAATGTTTTTCAAATTGAGAAATAGTTCGTCTATTATTGTTTAGCTTCATGACACATTATTTTCACTCACTCTCTTTCTTTCATATACTACCTAATTCAGTGTCCTGTACCCAATATATTGTAAATATTAAATGCCAATGTTTTCATCACACGTGCTTTTGCCATCAATTCATTTCTTTTGAGCAATATACAGTGAAAAATGTTTAACACGAAACCGAAGGGACCAAAATATTTTTTCGTGTTAAAAGATTCGTAAAAAAAGAACAAAACTCGCCATATTTTCGATGTTCTTATATTTTATATCGATTTCCTGTTAAACAACAAGTAGGTTGTTTCATTGGGATAAAAAGCAATTACAATAAAATATTATTTTGAGGAGAAAAGATCAGCTATCTTTTTTTGAAATATATTTTTCAGAGCCATATTGTCCACAAATTATTCAAGATCATCCATAGTTTTATTCATTTCTCCATTAGAAATCGCATCTAAATAACTGCGTACACTGTTTATCATTTTTCGCACTTCTGAAGTAGAGGCGAATCCGTTGTCAGATTCGTCGTCGGAATCAACAGAATCTTTTGGATTTTGAACAATATCCAAAATCTCTTTTTTTGTCATATTATCTATTTTTCTTTCGATTCTTTTATACAGATAAGAATTCTATTCATAAGGGGGAGGGGGGAGAGACCTGATGGATGATGCTATTAATACTTCTAGAATGGCAAAAGGTAGAAAAACCATTTTCCAGAATTTAAATAAAATTTATTTTTCACAAAAACATTCTAGTGACTTGTCGCAAACATGCCACTGAAGATTAAAAACGAACTTTTTTTCGTGTTAAACAATTTTTGTTTCATGTTAAAAGAACAAAAATACATTATTACATATTTTGCATTCCGGCCGTTGTGTCATTTCGTGTTAACCGATTTTTCATGTTAAGCGTTTTCTTGTTAAACGTATTTCACTGTAGGTTTCTTTTCTGCGGAAGTATAGTGCTGATGATAGAAAGGTGGGAGGAGTTGTTTTGACTTTAAGGCACAAAAGGCATTTTTTGAAAATTTCTCTTCTCTCGCTCCCCTTTTTCAGGAAAAAGTGAATGTTAGAAGTGTTTTTTGTAATAAACTATGCTTTCACGTGGATCTTTATGAATGCTTTATATTCTTTCACGTGGTGCGAGGATTTTTGTTGATAATATCTATATGTTTTGAGCTGCAAGGGGTGAGAGTGGGTGTTGTTGACATTTTTGCAGATGGGGTGAAAAATCACTATTTTTCAAATTAAATAAAGATCTACATTTGGGGATTGTCCCCGAATTTCAAGAATATATGGTCAACTTAATTATTGGTAACATGTGCAGCAGAAGTCAGGGATGGATACATTCAGAGTGGAATCAGGTCATGGAAGGAACTTCCAAAGTTTGACATCAAAGCTAATTATTTTGGCCCTCATATGGAATCCAAAATTGAAGAATGGTTCAAGTTAAATGTTTTATTACTCAGTATGACTTGATCAGTACATTGTAAATTGGTACATTGTTAAATTTATTAGCATTTTCATGTATGCATGGGCTTTCTAAATATTTACAGTCTTTATAAAATTAAATGTATAAACATTAATATCTACTTAGTTAAAAATTAGACACGGAAATACTTTAGTAATTAGTTAAAAACATTTAAAAGCCTAAAATTTCCGTAAAGTGATTAAAACACGCACCATGAGCGCTTTCGACAGCCTCTGTTTCGACAGGGCTGTTGAAAGTGCTCATGGTGCGTGTTTTAATCACTTTACGGAAACTTTAGGCTTTTAAATGTTTTTAACTAATCATTAATATCTATATGTTCGGTATATCCTCCAGGAAGTTATAACACCTGGTTTCAAATCAGTGATATATTTTTTAAATGAAATTGTTTTCCTGTTTCTTTTTAATTATTAGAACTGTTTTTGAGACAGAAAATATAGCTATGGTAAAAATTAAAATTAGTGTTGACTCTAGAACGATTTGGCAGGGTGCAGTGCCCGACGGCCCGTTTATCATCGTTTTAGTGCCCGACAGCCTTATTTCTTTTCTTTCTGAGCCCTCCTGCATTCACATTTTTATTATTACAGGTTGGCTACAGAAATTTTGAAAAAAAGTTCATGATTTTTCCCTGATCGTTACACACCCAATAACGATCAAATTTACAGTTACAGTAGAAAACTACAGAATTTAATAAGCGAACTGGGGGTTTCAATAACCATGAAATTCCACCCTCTTGGTGTAAAGTGCAATCGCCAGCCAACCACTAAGAATAGCAAAACGTCACTTTTCAATGACTCATTACAGGATCACCCAGATGCATAAGTTTTGACCCAAAAAGAGTGTTTGATATTCGCATTCATATGTCTGATTGATTCACATATCTATATGTATTGACTTAAACTGACATGGCATGTGACAATAAGGAGGTACAAAATGTTTCCTAATATAGGAAATAACATTTTCAAATAGGTTATAGCTGAATTTTCTTAAATTTTAGGGGAACAATTGCTTAGCCCTTAGTAAGTAATGCCTATGTCTGTATGATTCGTATGTCTGGTTTCTTGCATGATCCGTATCTTAGTACAAGTCCAAATAACTGTAATTTTGGACTCATAGTACCCAGATCACTTGAGTCTTGAATTCATAGAGTATCTGCATCAGTCGAGTATTCTATAATCCAGAACGAATCTATGGCCCACAAGTTAGATGCTGATCCACAACTAAAAATGAACGTCTGAACCACAAGGCAAAAACAAAAGTTTCCTGATTTTTGGATATTTTTACAAAATTCCCTGATTTTTCCATGATTTCCAGGATTTGTTGCCACCCTGTATTATTAGTCAACAATCACACCATTTGCAGTCTATCACGAAAATACGTTTATTAAAACGGCCCTTTCACAAAATCCGTCTATGAAATCGGACTTCTCCCACAAATGTAATTTAATAAAATGCCTTCAAAATTTCTATTTTTTTATCAAAATATTCTTACTGGCTTTGTCATTATCTTTGTTTTTGCTGACTCAAGTGAGAAGCCGGATTGGCAGAACTACATGGGCATTTCACTTAGGAGTTGAGGGGGAAAAATGCCGTTGGGAAATTCAAAATTTTCTAAAGTTATCTAAAAATTTCCGATTCCATATGTCTATCCTCAAATATCGTTAGTTAATTTTGATAAATACTTAGTTGCAACTTATTAAACAATCATTATTAGAGTTTGTCTCCAGCTCTATAGTTATCGCTCTTCTCTACGTTTTTAATAGTTTTGCCTACTAGCAATTTTTTTTTTTTTTTAACAACCTCAATGATCTACTTTTTTAATCAGCTATCTTAGTACACATTATTTATAATCTATAACAGATATTTACAAGCAATATACAGGGTGTCCAACCTTAATGTGATCCAACAGCTATTTCCCGAACTGTTCGGTTTAGATATGCACTTCCAATTTGAAAAATGTTATAAAAAAGGTAAATAATGTTTTTACATGCTTTTCGAACCAAAAAAACCATTTGGAAAAAAATTACAAAAATTAAATTTTTATACGGTCCCCAGGTCCCATCACTTATATTTAGGAAAAGATGCAGTACACAAAAACAAAGTAAACAAAAAGTTTCATTTTATTACGATAAAAACTGACCGAGTTATGATTACATAAAGTTGAAGCATCTGAATTGCTGAGAAAAAGGGGTCGTATATAAGTTTAGAGAACTGTAATTCACTATCTACAGAAAGAGCAAAAGAAAAACATCATAGTAATATTAAAACATCGTAATAACATCATAGATTGACAATTTGTATTGCTGTATAGCAAACAATAAAAGTTAAATTACAACAACTTGTACTGACAACAACAACAACTTGTACCGAAAAGATAAAACAGCTTGTTTTAACAAATAGCAGCAAAGGAATACAGGATTTGCTGTTCAAATTATAGCATAATGTGGAATGATGCACCAATCACGAATCAGGGGCTTTATTATATCAGAATGGCCAAATTAACTTAAATAATGTTCAAAATGACTGCTTTCTGCAGAAATGCAGTACCGAACACGCGTCAGAAATTCCACCTGTAGCTTCTGCAACATAGTTGGTGTCACAGACCTGCATGCCATGCTGATTCAATTGAGTAAATCGGATTTACTCGTGGATTCACGTTCGTACACTTTGTTTTTCAGGAAGCCCCAGAGAAAGAAATCCAGAGGACTTAGGTCGGGTGATCGTGGGGGCCACTCCTGTTGACCTCCGTAGCCGATTATTCGGGTGTCAAATGTCTGCGCAAAAAATTTACATGGTTGTGCAGATTTGTGTGCGGGTGCACCATCATGCTGGTACCACATGCATAACAAATCCTGTAAGGAAACTTCATCTTCTAAAAAATCGGCTAACGGTCCAGATAAAATTTCCGTGTATGATTCTGATGTTAAAGGTCCATCGAAAAAAATTGAGCCAATTAAGGTACTCTTCCATATTCCGCAACACACATTTACCGACCAATGCACTTGATGGCGATTCGGTTGTATTAGATGTGGGTTTTCGAGGGACCAATAATGCGTATTCTGTGTATTAATAGTGGCTTGCCTCGAGAACTGGCATTCATCCGACCACAAAACTTCATTCAAAAAGTCTGGATTTTTATCCAGTGTGTTTAATACGAAATTGCAAAAATCAAAATGACGCTTCTGGTCTCCGGGCATTAGTTCCGGCACCAGGACTGGACGATAAGGATATGCACTGTACGTATGTAATATGTTCCACACCGTCGATTTTGAGTAGGAACAAGGTTTGCTATTATCCTGTACACTACTTTCAGGATGAGCCAGGGCATATCCTAGAACATCCTCAGCGGGTATCTGCAAGCTTGAAGGTGTGGCACGAGACAAGGGAATACGTCTATGACAACTCCCAGTTTTATACAAGCGTTAAACAGCACGGACAATTGTACGATAAGATGGATGTCTTCGACTGGAAAATTTAATGACTAAAGTTTTGCCGCCTCTCTCTAATTTCGATTACACTGCCCATACAACAGTACCATTTTGCAGTATTCTTCATTTGTATGTAACTCGTTCTCCCGTACTGGAATTCATAATATTAGAATACAACTGTATGCAATTGCAAGCGACTACACAACAGATTTTTAACGTTCGCCATGATCAGTACCGCAGCAAATCAGTCTGAAGCCACAGCAAATAAGTCTTTTTTTTTTTTTAGGGGGGGGGGGGTAGTTTAGTAAATGAAGAAGAAAGCAAACGAAAGCTAATTCTGGGAAAGGATGTCTTCAGAAAACAAATTGTGTCAATAGTTAACAGTTAGGTTATTCTTAGAACAAACTGTCATCAATTTAAGCTTATTTTCAATTTTTAAAAACTAAAAAAGAAAATTCAGTGCTATTAAAGAGACTTTATTTAATACCTGTGGACAATTCTGTGTTTTTTTTTTTTTTTTTTTTTTTAATTATTATTATTATATCTGCTGAAAAACTTGTGTAGTATTTATTTTAAGGATAAAAAAGAATAGTGCTTTTTTTTTAAAAAAAATTATATATTCTCTTTTCACGAATGAGCAAACATTAAATTAGAAGTGAAAGAGGCAGTCTCGGACTGGGGCCCCTTACTTAGGATTTTAGTGGGAATAGAATATTAGGATATGTAATATTTGAAAATTGGGCTTTCGTGCCTAAAAACTATTTTAAAGCTGTTGGGGGGCTCCGATTCTTCGGGGGGAGGGGGTGCCCCACGTCACTGTCTGCTACACCTCTGTGTAAAGGCATAAAATTACAAGAAAATAAATCAAACTACTTTGGTATGTTACTCTGGCATACATCAAATTAATTAATTAATTATAAAGTAGTATATCCATTTTTGGGAGGCCCCACTGGGTCCCCTTAGGCCGGGGGCCCTCAGCAATCGCTGACCAGCCGACCTGGTCAGTCCGGGCCTGGAAAGAGGAAGAACAAATATATTTCAGTAATTTGATTTGATATGGTGTTGTACATTCCAACCATTAGATGTAGTACAAAAGTTGCATGACTATGTCATTTATTCCAGCAATCTTCTGTGTTTTGAATTCAAATTTCCCAATTTCTATAGTTATCAATAGATGGATGATTAAATAGTTTGATGCATTTCTAAATAAGGTCTAATAAGGACATATATTTAGTAACTTTGAAAAATCTTTACTTGGTATTCATTGAATAATTATACAAACAAAAGAATTTAAATAAAATTCTGATTTATATTATTAATTTTTATACATCCTGCATTGCAGGAATTTTAATTTTTTTTTTAATTGCATGCTAAACACATCTATCCTAATTCATATACACTAAAAGTCCTTTCTTGTTTAAAAGTTTGTACTAATTTAGGTGCAATATCATATATTATGAATGTGCCCTGTGCTTGTGGCCCAGTTGTGATAATGTGATAAAGTTGAGGAACAAGAATTAACAGTTCCCCTGTCCTCCCCTACTGCCTGACAAATCATGTCTGTCTTAAAAATTTCTGAAACCTTCAATAAATGTATAATGTGTTATTATAAATAATGAACATGTACGTCACGTAATTTCAAGAAAAACTATTAAGCGCAAAAATTCATATCATAAATTACTTCTATTAAAGCTTCTTTTTTTTTAATCAAAAACTTCTAGTTTTGTACAGATTTAAATCACATATTTTATGTCATGCTTAGGGTAAAATATTATCTACAATCATTTTTCCTAGTTTGCTTACACTTACTTCTACAGGACATTTTCTCCAAAATTGAGGGGGGGAAAAAACCTAAAACTGAAAAAAAAAAAAAATCTAACTATGCACTATAAGTCAGAACACACATTACAAATGTACATGTCAAAGTTTTGGGGGATCAGATCGTTTCAAACCAGTTCTCAGTGGCGTATTAATGCAAGTTTGTCGAGGGGGGCGGTTAGTTAGAAGATTGACATATGCGCCCATTTTATGGAAGTGAAATAGGATCTTTTACATTAATTTCTTTTGTCTCGGGGGGGGGGGGGGGCGGTCGCCCCTCCGCCTTTGCCAGTTCTTATATATTTACCTAACATTCTTGTGGGATGCTTAGTGCCCTTTTTTATTTTTCTCTATGGCAGCCCTTTTTTTTTTCAAGAGTCAACACTAAAAATTAAGTAAAAGAAATTAGTTTTTTTTAGCTAACATTTCTTTCTTTCACCCCCTGTGTGGAACCTGAAGATGCTGAATGAGTGAGCTGAAATTTTTTTTCCCCCCGTGCTTTTTTTGCCAAATAGCACCATTTGTTGAATCAGGAAATAGCAAAATTATTATTATTATTATTTCACCTTTATTTTTATTTATTCATTTTGCCTATTTCACCCCACTCTAATGTGCAGTTTCTGGAATGATAATCCTAGAACTATTAAATAACCAACCCAAAAATAAATAAACAACATGCTTTTGAAAATACTTTGCTCTTTTCAGGTACCTTTACTCAGTCTGCCTTTTTCTTGAATATAAATCCTTGAACTTGTCTGCACACTGTATACATGTTTTGGAAAAGGGGTGTTAGCAACTTTCTGAAAATTTTAACTCAAACCAGTTTATAAATGTTACATATGCTAAAATCTGTTTGCTTTATATCTTTACTCTTTAATTTTTCTACATCTTATTTTTAATATCTGTTTTTTAAATGTTTATTGCTTTACAATTTCTAAGAAAATATAGCTAAAAGAAAAAAAAAATTGTAAAAAAGAGAAAAGTCAATTTTCCTCCCCATTTTTCAAGAAGTGAAAAAAAAAAACAGGAAAAACTTTTTTTTTTGTTCCATCCACCACTTCAAAATTTCCAGAAATTTTTCATCTGTAGGCAAGAATTGCTTTTTTAATCTTAACCATTTATCTGTTATAAATGTTTGAAAATTGTCTACTTTAGGAGTCTGTTATGTTTAATTGGTTTTACATTGCAATTGTTAATAACCTCTCCAACACTGATATTGTATTGAAAATGTTTCAATATCACCTCAATGTTGAGAATGTCAAGAACTCTAGTATAGAAAGACAATATCTTGCTGCTAAAGTGATTTTCATCTTTGTTCTGAGCATGCAAAACTTTCAGCAATTTAAAATTATGTACATACTTGTAATAAAAAGTTAACTTATTGTTTGATTTTAAATTTCGTTTTTCCCTATTTATATCATATATTTAGATTTGAGTAATCAATTTCATATGGTACATTTACCATCAATCATTGCCATAATTGTAATCTAATTAAATGTAGTATATTTTTCTGTGAAAGAGTTTTAAAAATGAAATGTTTATGCAGTTAGTTGGATTAAGTAAGTTTAGAATACTGAATTCTCAGGTGTCTTTTGTGATGGATTATGTACACTTTTCATGTTCACTCATATGAACATGTGTTTTGCATATGAAACGGCTCAATGCCTTTTTATTTGATATATTATTGAATTTGGTTGAAAAAGCAGTGAAGTGCCAAAAGAATGCTTAATTTTTAGCATGTTTGTGATATTTGTTTAATAGCTATAAATTGTTGGTTTATAAAAATAAACAATTTATTCTGTTACTAATATTTAAAGACTAATGCTATTAATTTATGATTTAAGCTTTCATAAAATATGGTTAAAATTATATAGAAATTCTTTTATTACTAAGAAGGAAAAAAACTTTTTTTATGTGATTAGTTGTTTGATGAATGTTAATTATATTTTAGTGTTATTTATTTGTTTTTAATAATAACTTTATTAACTTTTTTAGAAATGCATTGTTTATCTTATATCTAAAGAATGTTCTAATCAGTACATATTCCTAAACTATAAATTTGCATTGGTACTGCTCTTGTGCTTCAAAACCTTAACATTTTGTGAATCTAATAGAGAAAATAATAATAAAATTTGTTTTTTTTTTTTTAAATTTGGGTTATTAAGATTAGAAACACATTAACGCCCAAATTCACCATTAACTTCAACTGGCGGTTCAACCAGCAGTTCAGTAACTCCCGGTTGGAGAACTCGACTGGTCAGTCCAAAATTCATATTCACCGTTAACTGGCGAGAAAAAGTTACTGAACCGGTGGTTCCTCAACCTAGGTTGAAACTGGGCCAATTAACGTGGTTGAAAGGGGGCTCAGTTGACATCGAAATGCTCATTGGTCAAGTGTCCACAAAGCATTGGGAGTTCGCATCACGTGGTAGTTGATCCTTTCGTGCCTCTCCAAGTGACCCTGCTATCGCTCTGCTTCCCTCGCCATCTCCCCTCATGTCTCTTTGTCCGGAAGGAAGGGGAGAGCCAGTTGTGCAAAGGAATGGAAAGGGGAAGCTAATTTTTCGGGGAAAATCTTAACTGAGCATGCTCGGTTACTTGAAAACCATGCTCTGTAGCAAGGTTGAGTTTCTCAACCTGGGTTGGGATTTTGTGGGTGGTTAGTTCCTGTCCAGTAAATGGTGAATACCATTTCAACGTTCAACCAATGGTTCGCTGTTAACCGGCGGTCAAGGTAGACGGTGAATACGAGGGTAAAAGAACAGCTCAGGTTCCCCCCCCCCCTTTTTTTTCTGAAATTGAATAATAATTTAATGATTGAAAAAAAAAAAAAAGAATAAAGTTGAAATAGAAGTCAATTCTTATTCATTTACTCTGGCAGCATTGGAGATTCAGATAAAATGAATGCCAAAGAGAAAACATTTATTCTCAAGGAGAATGGAATAAGATTAAATTGGGATGGTAGAGCATTATACTTATCAGAATTTTTTTAACAAAAACTAAATAAAGAGAAGTAAAATTTGTTGATTTGCAAAATATTAAATAAGTACAAATCTGCTTATCTGCAAAATAAACAAAACTGTAGAATTCTGTGGATCTACAGAAAATTCTCATGCCTGCTTTTTATTTTTATATTGTAACTTACATAAACAAAAAACTACTAGATTCTGTGTTATGGATCTTCAAAATATTTAAGAATACTGCTTCGTTCAAGATAATTTGCACGACTCCATGAATGGTTTTACTTTTTAAAAACTATTTTAGATACATGTACAATTATTTTTTTATAAAGTGCTATGTAAACATCCAACTAAATTCATATTTAAAATTTGGATATTATTAATGGCAAACTATTTTAATGTGAAGATTTTGTATCAGAAAATTTTAATTAACTTTTTAGATAAGAATTTTTCTATGCATTTTATTGTATGATTATTTTAAATTAGCATATTGTATAAAAACACATATTGAAACATTAACTGCACAATATTTGGTTGTATTTGCAAGTCATTTAAATTTTGTTCTGCTAATTGGTGGGAAAATGTATAGTGAGTTTTATGAACTAACCCAAAGTTATTCAACATTTCAAGCATGACACACCTTTATGAATATACGAGGGTCATTTTAAAAGTAAGAACCCATTGCGTCTGCGCATCCTGTCAAGTGACGTCAGTTCAAGGTCGGCCACTCTTTGCCAGTCTCTCAGTATGCTGCCATTATATTTCACATCTCTGTCGGTTAAACTGCTTTGTTTGTCGCCATGTCAATCAGTAAACCCACCGACTGTGAAGTTCACACAGTTATTTGGTTTTTAAATGCAAAAGAAATTTTGTCTTGCTAAAATTCACCAGCAGCTTGTTGAAGTTTATGGTGAAGGTATAATGCTTGGCCTCACATTGCAGCAAAAACAAAGACGTAACTGGAAAATTTTCATTGGGAAGTACTGGATCATCCAGCATACAGCCCTGACTTAGCACCATCAGACTTTCATCTGTTTCCAAAACTTAAGGAATTTCTTCATGGAAAGTACTTGGAAAGTGATGATAAGTTGAAAGAAACTGATACTAACTGGTTTAATGGTCAGGCGGCAGAGTTCTTTGATGATGAGATCCAAAAGCTGGTGCCACGACTTGACAAATGTTAAAAAGTGAAAAAAATGTTCATATTTTAGTTTGTAATACAATTTACGTTCATAACTAAATTGTCTCCCACTTTATTACAAATGGTTCTTACTTAAAAAATGACCTATGTGCATTTTAAACATAAAAAATAAATTTTCAGTTGATTTCTTAAATTTAACTGAAGTTGTTATTAGCTTGACAAGTGACTATTTTTCCTAAAAATACATTGCTCATAATGAAGTCAAATCATTTCAAGTCAAGTCAAATTTTTTCTGATAATTATAAAATTTTTGGATATAATCAATCTTTTCATTTTCAACCTTTACAAAAGTGTGTATTGTATTATCTTGTATAATATGAATTAAGATGCAAGACTATGGAAATGATGTAATAATTTTGGTTAATGTATCTTTCTATTAAAATAAAGTTGAAAGCATAAGCTGTTTAAATGCTCTTGAGAGAAATTCAAATGTGATTGTACACTTGGTTTTTTTTTTTCTTCCTTTTTTTATTTTATCATTTTTTTAATATGAAATGTAAAGTTGTTGAAATAAAAACTTTAAAAAGAACATCAGTAATTTCTACATTTATTGTGTAAATCTTTATAACATACATTATCATTGCTTGCCTGAAGCTACTCTTTCATTAATATCTGCTTCATTTTCTAAGGATGGTTTACCTTCCCATTTTATAGTTCCATCAACACTGATCGTAAAATTTGGATTCGTAGGATTGTCAAGAGCGTTTTCAATTACTTGATCAATATTTTGTAATGTTACATATCCTTTGTTCTTTTCCTGAAAATAAAACAAAAAAGGTTTTTATGATGTAAATTTTATGAAGCATTTTAAAGACAGTTTATAATTTCACAAATAATAAACATGCACTCTGAGGGGGGAAAAGAGGAGAAACAAAAAACATTTATGAAATATATCTTTACACACAAAATGTTTATGAATTATATTTTACAAATACTATTGTTAACAGTGAATCAACTTACATAGGTGGGTTGATTCCTACTTTAACACAAAGTTATTACTTCTAGAAAATCAATGAACAATCTTCAGTACACACAGTTCACAGAAGCTTTTCCAAAAATGATGTGATTCTCATACAATTAAATTTTTAAAAACACGATAAAATTGTTGATCAGAACTCTTAACTGTTCCTCAGTATAAAACAATAAAGAATTCACAAGCAACCTTCGAAAAATAGGCTTATCAAAATAAGTGAGAAAGCGTTGCTAATAATACTGCTATATAGAGCATATGGACTGTCAGCAGAATTAATGTTTCTCTGCTAGCGACAGCTGACAACTCTCGTGTAGGTCGAGCTGTTCCTTTTATACTTTTCACAAATGCTTTCAAACAACATTCCACTGACATTTCCTATTTGTCATATGTATTGATTATGTAACACTGATGCAGAGAAGAAAAAATTTCAGCCCTCATTAATACAATTATGCCAAATGTTACTAAGCTGGGCAACTTTTTGGTGAAATATAAAATTTGACAGCAAAAATAAGTTCCCAAAAAAGAAGTCAGCAGAGCAATATTGTCAATATTTGGAGAGAAACTGCCAAATTCCATGCTTTTCTACAGTAAAGATGATGGTCCCTAGCTTGCATTCTAGTTAGCTGATTAAATGCAAAATTTGTTTGTTTGTCTTCTTTCTTTCCTTTTTTTTAATTTCTTTAAAAATAGTGATTTAAAAAAAATAAATTGACAAAATGAATGTATTGACAGATGAAATGTTTGGACTGCCATGTATGTCTTCCTCATCACCTGATCGATTCAATTAATGTTATGGAAAAGTTTAGGTTTGCTTTTTTCAACCAAATGATTTAAATTATCATATTTCCTAAACTTATGTTGAATTTTGAGTAATATTTTGAAAAATCATAAGTATTAATAACATTGTGATTTCTTGAAAATCGCACACAACTTTTTTTTTTTTTTCCCCAACATTTGGACCTAAGGTTAAAACATTTGAAAATTTGCAGATTTAAACATTTTATTTGCTTTTTTGTTTATTTTTATTATTTTTGTGGGGGCATTATTTATGAAATTTATTTTTTTACATTTTTGCAGGGCACTGGCTACTAAAAGGAGACTATTTGCTACTATAATTGAGAATACACGACTATTTACATGTAAAAACAGCTAAAAAGCAACTACTTTGAGGAAAATGGCAACTATTTTTCTAGGAGAAACAATGCAGTTTCTGTTTTTCACCTAGAACATTTCAGTTTAGTGCGTGTTACCACACTATTAACAACATTTGATAAATACTAAGCGTAGCACAACAGTGTCCACCTGTAGATTTTGAGAAATATCTGACAAGAACAGATAAGCTAGATTCATACCGCCTGTGTCATTCCATTGTAGTTCACTACAGTAAAAGATGTGTTATAATCAAAAAATTGATAAAACTTCAAAATTCCGAAAACATAATGCTGCCAACTTTCGGAACAACACAGTGGTATATCATTCACTTTGTTGCAGAAACTCTGCTGAATTGTCGGATTCGTATTAGAGAGTATGGTTACTGGGGTTTGTAGAAAGTTTCAGCAGCCTGTCGAGATGTCAGGACGAAACACAAACATAACTATTTTTAGAAACTTCTCAAGCAATCTTCAAAGCACAATTTACAGGAATTTACAAGTAATATTCTATAGATAACTGGTCATCAATCGGTGAAACTTCCTCAAATACTACAATCTCTTTACTGTAAATAAAATTGTTCCACTTACTAAAATATCAGAATATTCGAGCCTGACTGCTCCACAGCATACAACAATACTGAATTCATAAACAAATTTTAAAATACAGCTTGGCAAAACAACGGTCCCTCTGATATCAAAATTATGCAAAGCATTATGTTCTTAATAGCTAGCGTTTGATAGAAAAGCCAATTCAAGACACAAACAGTGGGATGGCCTACTCACATATTTATACTTTTTGGGAGTTTTCTCTAAAGTTTTGGCAAAACCTGTCTAGTAAATTCTCTATCATTTTCCTTGCATCATTTGTGTAATGCTAAGCGGGTAAATAAACATTGCAGGTTTCTTTTTTTGTTTTTGGTTGTTGTTTTTTTGTTTTTTTTTTTGTAAAAAAAAAAAAAAAAAAAAAATCGCCAGCCTTGGCGATTTTGATTAGCGACAATTTTGGTACAAAAAAAAAACTCCCAAAACTTAATCTAGCCAAGCGATATCGCCAATATTTAACAAGAACCACCAATTCTGATGATATCCTATGTGAATATTAAATGTTCCTATCTTCCGTTCCAATTAATCGATTTACATCCAATATAGTGCAAAACTTAATTTTAGACTATTAATTTTTATTAGTAATTATGTATGCTTCATGAAAATTGATACATCTGCTGCTTGTCTTTAAACTGTGTATTTTTCCCCCCATTTTTAAAAAGAAATTTTTTTATTTTAAAAAGGTTCATAACTTTTTTTTATTTTGAGTATTAATTTATTTTTTAATTCACATAAAAATTCAATAAAAAGTTATGTTAACAATTCTATAATCTCAGGGACGTGCCAACGTCTTGGAAAGGGGGGGGGCGAACGATTTGTTCCGACATCGGGAGGGGGGGGAGTCATTTCACTAGACCCCCCCCTCCACTAACAAATGTTTTTAAAATAAAAGGTGTCAACCTTGGTACCAGGAAATTTTTTTTTTGTACATCTATAGAGAAATTATAATAATCATTTCCTTCAGGGACAGGGCAGCTATTCTATAATCTGCATGTTTATTGATTCTGGTGTATGTAGTTCTGAGAGAGTCTGTTTTTTTTTTATTTCATGTTTAACTAAAAATACTTGGAAAGACATTGAAAACTGTCTACTTTATAATGTTTTGTTCTATGAACTTCTGCATTAGAGATGAGTTCGGGCTCATTTTTTGAAGCCCGAGCCCGAAGACTTTTAATCCGAGCCCGAGCAATATTATTAAAGTTGGAGCCCGAGCCCGAAATTTCAGCTAAAGACAAATAAAATTAACTACTACATTAAGAGGATACAATAAATTTTGGAGCTTCACACACCTCCTAGTCCCCCGTGCCGCCATTTTTTCAAATAAGTACGTCTATTTATCCCATGAATCACTTTTTAAAATCTGTTTCAAGGAGTATGTTCAACAAAGAAGAAATTTTTCCCGAGCCCGAACGCAATCGTGAATTACAGAGCCCGGGCTCGGGCTCGGGCTGAGCCCGTCTCATCTCTATTCTGCATCTAACGAAACAAAACTAAACCGCAAGCTTCATCTGCTACGGAGTAATATATAATGAATTTAATCTTCACAAATATTATATAAACTTCTTTCAGAAAACAAAAATGTGTATTTAGCATTTTTAAAACTTTGTTTAGAAGATTTCAGTCTGTTTAGATTGTTAGAAAGGATACTATTTTTACCATAAAGGCTACTATTTTGTAACCTGAAGGCTACTATCAGGCTACTATTTTGTACCCTGAAGGCTACTAAAGCAACTATTTCTGTGGCTGTGCTGTGGTTTTTACCCTGTTTTTGTTGTTGAAAATTTTTATAGTTTGTTGTTGATGTGTGAAATTTGAAAGCTCTTACTTTAAAATTCACCTTTAAAAAAAATCCTGAAATTTCTTTTTTTTTTTTTTAATTAGGAGATGATGTTGGACTTGCATAGAATAGCATGATATTTTTCTACCAGTAAATGAAGCAGTATTAAGATAACTCTTGAAATGCCACTCTATGCATCTAGATAAATTATTAAAATAATTATTATATTTACCAGATAAATATGAATGCAACCACTGTAGAAAGGAACATTGACCGTACATAGTTAAGATTCTATTTAAGAGGCATTGCAGGGGCAAATCGGCAGGGCGTTCCCATTAGAGACGAGACGGGCTCAGCCCGAGCCCGGGCTCTGTAATTGCCAATTGCTTTGGGGCTCGGGCTCGTGAAAATTTCTCATTTATTGAAAATACTCCTTGAAACAGATTTTAAAAAGTGACTAGCTGCTTACCTGTTCTCCGCACGGTAGGAGACGAATATTTTCCTTACACATATAATTCGAATTAAACCCAGTGATAGGAATCTCTAATAGTGAAAAATTGCTGGAATTCTGACGAAAAGCTGACTCCATGAGTGGAAATTTGAGACAATTGCAACATGATGACACAAAAACTACGTCATTGTCACTGGCGATCAGAAAAGTAAGAATTTTACGGTATGCAGACGAAACGTTTCTCTCTCGAAAAATGCCTTATTTCTACATCATATAATTCTCTTTTTTAGGTTTAATTTATAGCATTCATACATACCATATGAATAACATTACATGATGTTGAATACTATTTTATCTTATCTTGCATTTCGTAAAGCATGGACAATGCATTAGCACAGTTATGTTGCAGATGACTTTATTAAATTTTACCCACATTTAAAAAACCTACACGAAACAATCGATGCACATTGTACATTCAGAAACCAAAAATGCATCCTATTTCCGTGACGATCTTGTCGCTTTCGTAAATGAAAAAATTTGTGACGTAACTTAAGCGGAAAAGCTTATTACCCTTACTGAACTCTTAATACAGTAGCACACTTGTTACATAAAACTAACGTTGATCTCACTGCCAATTCACACTAAATAAATAACTAATTTCATATTTTATTTTTAACATAGATTAATTGCATAGTGTCAAATTCAATATCTGAAAAGTCTAAACAAAATCTGAAATCGTTTCTAGAGCTCTAGGTCTTGTAACTGGAATATATATGACAAAATAAATAGAACGTTAACATATAAGTAATTTATATGAAATATTCTAAGCACATTGGATCCCGTTATTCGGAAAGATTCCACAAACGCCATGGGAAGAAAGAGCAATTAATTTCATATTATATTTTGTATTCCTTGCAAGCGCCTTTGTTATGTACATGATTGCAATATCATTCTCGTACACGATGCTTATCCTATAGTCTCTGGTGATTTATTTTGGATTTTCATTTCATATTCCTGACTTTTCATACTTTTGAAATTTTGTTGCTTTGCGCATGTGAATATTCGATTATCATTTCGCATTATGGCTACCAATTAAATAGTTTTCCATATCGCTTCTTTCACTTTAACGACGTTAATCTGCCTTTTTCTAGTTTAAAAAAAAACGCCTACAAAGTTTCAATGCTTCAATTTAGACACACAGAGGGGTTAGGCAAATACGCACCCGACAAATTGCTTCCTTATGTCCGCCAAAGCAGCACATACGTTAGCGTGTAATGTGCTTCTCCGGATAATCTGACAGCAAAACAGAAGACAATGACGTCACACGCGAAGGAAATATGTTAAAATTCTATTTGTTTCACATTTAATGCGTTTTCACTTTTTTGGGTCTTAAGAGAGGTAGAAATGAGTGGTTTCACTTAATTATTAAATTGAACAACTTAAGTGGCAACAATGGATTCCGTTGCTACGGAAACTGTAGCAGTGTTAAAAATAGAATATGAAATGATTTATTTATGTTTACTTTGCTAGAACTGCCATTTTGGTGTAATTAACGTCGGCAGTCGATGGCAAATAGCCAAAATGAATCACACATTAAACTTGATAATAAATGCAATAATTTAAAGGCATTACCAGCTAGTCTAACTGGGTTTAAAAAATATTCTCATTCATCTCAAACAGCATTCGTATTTATAAAGACTTCCTATTTTATTACACCTTGTTTGGCGGGATTAAAAAATATTATCTATTCATACGCTCGTAACACCAACTCATATCAATCGGGGCATAGAATTAGCAATACAAATGATAAAGTTTAATTTTCTAAAATTTGGCAGGGTTTCCCTAACTTAAATCAATTTATTTATCTTGATGAAAATCATTTAAAATCGCCTTAATAACTGCATTATTTCTGAACAGAAAATTAAAAATTCAGGCTAAATTCTAGTAAAACCTGCACTTGTTTTTAAAAATACTATTTCTTTACGCTCTCAGTAAATTGCGCCAAGCCTAAAATTGTGTGCAAACCACTAGAATCCACTTTCCCAAATCGCCATATAAGCCATTTTTTTTTCGCCAAATTATAAGGTTATGCACTTTAGTCTCTGAAATTTACAAATCCTTTTTCTTTTGCGTATAAAAAATATTGAATTCCTGCTCTGATTTCCCACGCAGACGATATTTTAATTAAAAAATAACCTAGCAAATATTCAAAACAGAAAAAAAGTATTATTCCTTTATTTTTAATGCAAGAGTGTAAATCATTTAATAAATTCGCCAAATATGGCAACCTCGATGCTTATTTCTCACATTTTCACTACAGGGGTTACAATCGCGTAGTTGCGGAGAGCAAAAATTAGTGTTTTTGACGGGGTTTTTTATCAATATTTCCTAAACTAATTCGAATTTCAAAATTTAAATTAGCAGAAGACCTTCCTCGGAATTTTTCGAATAAGTGGACACCACGATTGAAACTCAACTCCCAGCGGTTTCGGAGGAGATGATGCTACACACAGACAGACGCGCACAGATTTTAATAGTATAGATTCATGTGGAAAATAAAAGTACTTATAAAATAAAATTAGCGGCACGGGCGCCTAGAAGGTGCGTGAAGCTCTTTGGGTATTTCAGAAAGGCAGCTTAGTCAGTTATCAGATCGGACATTATTTGATAAACATGGATATAAAGAATTAGAAAGTACATTGAGAGTTTGCAACTATATTAGTCGTTAATTTGCACACACAGCAAAATTCATTGTATTCTATCAATGAAGTAATTGAATTTTTTTTATCTTTAGTTGAAATTTCGGGCTCGGGCTCCGACTTAAATAATATTGCTCGGGCTCGGATTAAAAGTTCTCGGGCTCCGGCTTCAAAAAATGAGCCCGAACTCATCTCTAGTTCCCATCACCATTTCAGAATTTCATGATTTTCTTTTATTGTGTTGCTTTACCCAAGGAAAGAACAAATCTGTAATATTTTTGATTTACCTCTTTTAGTTTTGGAGTTATGGGGGGGTCAAAGTACCCCAGAGGAGCAACGTCAAATTAATTTAGGGCCATTTTTGCCACTTTATTGTCTCGACTGTGACTGGCTCAGAGGTGCTACAGAGAATTTTTTCATTTTATCCTATAATATACCTTGTACATTAACATCTCAAATTGAAAATTCATTCGAAAATTGTCAGGGCCCCGCAAAATACCTCCAATTTCATAAAAAATGCAGTTTTAAGAATGCTTTAAATCTTGGCTCCGGCATGACACAGAAAAAAATTTTGCACAGTGCAGTTATATATCTTCATATAAAGTGAATCCAATGTTAAAAATTTTTGAAGGCCCCCCGGTACGGGGCTCCAAACATGGTCCTTAGCACTAATTTATGCAATTTCAAAGCATTGGTACAGCTGAAGCCGATTTCCCACAGAAAAACTATTGACATGGAGATGTAGTATCAACATAGTAGTTTGATATTATGAAAAAACATTTCTTGAAGGTACAACTGTTGCCAAGAAAAATCCCAAAAAGTACCTCCCTATTTGGGACATTCCACTGGCATTCATGGAGGCGTTTTGGCGTTACTTTTTGAAGTTTAATCGACAGTGTCAATATTGAAAATTAACTTATTCTTCATATATCTCAAATATATCCTCCATATATCACAAATAGTTGTTTTACAGGGGCACTCATAAGAATTACATTACGCTGAATGGGATCTCTGCAACTACTGAATTGATTCGAAAATTTTTTTCCCTGATAGAAAGCTACACTATTCCTGAGCACTATAAGCTAGCTTTCAGCATGTAGCATAACTAGTTCTTTTACAGGGACACTCAAAAGAATTTCAGCACATGACGTTATATGGGCATCTCTGTAACTACTGAACCGATTCTAAAGATCTTTTCACTGAAAGCTACACTATTCCTGATTCCCCTAAAATTCATGCATGTAGCATAATTTACAGGAACACTCAAAATAATTCGTAAACATTGTAGTAACTGTCTCCAATCGCCACTCAAATTTATTCAAATTTTATTAAACTCCATTCATATTTTTGAACAGTGCAATTATATATCTTTATATAATGTGAATCTAATGTTAAAAATTTTTGAAGGCCCTCCAGGGCCCCCCGGTATATTTTTTTTGAAAGCATCACCATTTTCAAGAAATATTTAACACAGTAATCAAAAAATATATCTTTCCATAATATCTACAGCTCCATGCCAATAGTTATCATGTGCGAAGTCACAGCCAGCTGTACCTATGCTTCGAAATTGCATAAATTAGCGCGAAGAACCATGTTTGGGGTCCCGTATAGAGGGGCAGGGTTTTTTTTTTTTTTGGTATTACGTCAGAGATTTAAAGCATTCTTTAAAATTGTATTTCTTATGAAATTGGGGATATTTTGGGGGGCGGGTGTTATTTGGGGTTGTGCCTATTTTCAAATGAATTTGAAGTTTAGATGTTAATATTCAAGGTATATTATCAGATTTAAAAAAAATTCTCTGAAGCATCTCGGAGCAAATCACAGTCAAGAGAGTAAAATGGCAAAAATGGCCCTAAATTCGTCACTCCTCTGGGGTACTTTGACCCCCCATAACTCCAAAACTTAGAGCTAAATCAAAAATATTTCGGATGTGTTCTTTCCTTGGGTATGGCAACACCAGAAAAAAAAAAATTCATGAGATTCTCAGATGATTGAAACTTTCTTCTTTTTTTTTTTACCTGATTTGCTCTTGCGATGACTCTTAAAATGACTGGAAGGTAGAGGCCGCAAAATATTTAACATTGGCTTTCAAAAATATTTAACATTGGATTCACTTTATATGAAGATATATAACTGCACTGTTCAAAAATTTCAATGCAGTTTAATAAAATTTGTATAAATTTGAGTGGCGAATAGAGACAGTTACGACAATGTTTACGAATTATTTTGAGTGTTCCTGTAAATTATGCTGCATGCATGAATTTTAGCCAATGTTATTCAAGAATAGTGTGGCTTTCAGTGGACAGATCTTTAGAATCGGTTCAGTAGTTACAGAGATGTCCATATAGCGTCATGTGCTGGAATTCTTTTGAGTGTCCCTGTTAAAGAACTAGTTATGCTGCATGCTGAAAGGTAGCCTATATTACTCAGGAATAGTGTAGCTTTCTATCAGTGAAAAAAAATTTCGAATCAGTTCAGTAGTTACAGAGATCCCCATACAGCATAATGTAATTCTTATGAGTGCCCTGTAAAATAACTATTTGTGATACATGGAGGATATATTTGGTATATATGAAGAATAAGTTAATTTTCAATATTGCCACTGTCGATTAAACTTCTAAAAGTAATGCCGAAACACCCCCATGCATGCCAGTGGAATGTCCCAAATAGGGAGGTACTTTTTGGGATTTTTCTTGGAAACAGTTGTACCTTCAACAAATGTTTTTCCATAATATCAAACTACTATGTTGATACTACATCTCCATGTCAATAGTTCTCTTGTGGGAAGTCAGCTTCAGCTGTACCAATGCTTCGAAATTGCGTAAATTAGCACTAAGGACCATGTTTGGGGCCCTGGGGGCCTTCAAAAATTTTTAACATTGGATTCACTTTATATGAAGATATATAACTGCACTGTGCAAAAATTTTTTCTGTATTACACCAGAGCCAAGATTTAAAGCATTCTTAAAACTGTACTTTTTATGAAATTGGGGGTATTTTGGGGGGCCCTGACAATTTTTGGATGAATTTTCAATTTGAGATGTTAATATACAAGGTATATTATAGGATAAAATGAAAAAATTCTCTGAAGCACCTCTGAGCTAGTCACCGTCGAGACAATAAAGTGGCAAAAATGGCCCTAAATTAATTCGATGTTGCTCCTCTGGGGTACTTTGACCCCCCCATAACTCCAAAACTAAAAGAGGTAAATCAAAAATATTTCAGATTTGTTCTTTCCTTGGGTAAGGCAACACAATAAAAGAAAATCATGAAATTCTGAGATTGTGATGGGAACTTTTTTTCTATTGACCTGCCCGATTTGCTTTTGCAAATAGTAAATTTTTTTGTCACTACTTATCATATTAAAATTGGGAAAATTTACTAGAACCAAACACAAGTTAAATATTAGTAATGATACCCTAAACCTCGGAGGGGAATTAAATAAACATTACCTTTTCTTGTCTGACAATATCTTCTACCAACAGCTTCGTTTTCTCACGTTCTGCTTTTGTTTCTTCAGCCAATTGTAACCACATTAGTTGATTTTCTTGAAATTCTTTTTCTAATGTTTCCTCTCTAATAATAAAAATAAGTGGCATAAATAACCTTTGTATCAAACATAAATCCATTACATATTGATCTACATGTTGAATCAACTTCAAAATACAAAATATGACCTATGCATATACAGGGTAGACCAAAACCCAGAAGACTTAGAAAACATTTTTTGGTGTAGCTCAAAATTTTATAATTTTTTCCAGATTCTGTGCATAAAAAATGGTTTAAAACACCAAGTAAATGTATGTTATCTTCTAAATTGACATTTAACTAAATACAGAATGTGGGTGAAGTGCGCAAAGAAACCTCAAATAATTTAAAAAGAAAAGGACGGACAGAATTAAAATATTTAAAAGGTTAAAAACTCATTAAAAGCTGTCAGTAGCACTTTCGGTGGCGGCCACCACCTTCCTCAGCTCTGGTTTCAAAATGCCTTGCTCTCTTCCTCTGGTTTCAAAATGACATGACGCATGCGCAAATAGATCTGGGATGGTACGATATTCTGAGGAAGAGAGCAAGGCATTTTGAAACCAGAGCTGAGGAAGGTGGTGGCCACCACCGAAAGTGCTACTGACGTCTTTTAATGAGTTTTTAACCTTTTAAATAAACCTCAAATATTTTCTCTTAATACTTTTAAAACCAAATCCAGAAAAAGTTAGTCATCAATGTTGTGGCAGTGAAAGTAAGCAGATAATCCTAATTCAAAGCAGATTTGGTGCACCTTCAATATACATCTTACTTTGATTTTTGGTGCCAAAAATGTTGTTTTTGATGGTGCCAAGGAAAAAAAGTGGTCACAAAATTGCTTTTCCAACCAGAGACACTAATAAAGTTTAAATATTTGTTGAAATAATTTAGGGTTAAGAATCTAAACATTAATTTCAAGAAAATTAATCAAGAATTGATGGCTGCGAATTTGCATTTTCTAGCCAGATACGTTAATAAAATTTTAATATTTGTTACAAGAATTTAGGGTTAAGAATTTAAACATAAATTTCAAAAGTATTAACTAACAATTGATTTTTACATTAGGGGGGCTCTGCCCCTCTTTTCATTTTAAAGATAAAAATAGTCAGAAAACTGAAAACTGACAGCAAAAAATTAAGAAAATGTAGTGAAAAAGATTAAAAACAGAATGCAGCATAGAATTTTCATTTCCAGAAAAAGGGCAAGTTTTACATTTATTGTCAATTTTGGAGCCAAAAAAATGTAGGATGTATATTGATGCTTAGCTGCAAATTTTTACTACATGCAAATGAAATTAACTTATACCATCAGGAAGATAAGTTAATAATAAGAATGCAAGTCATTTACCCTAAATCAAAACCCAAACAAAATAATTTTAAAACTTTCATAGTGGTTTTTAAACTACCAGAAAAACAACTGATTACCGTAAATTCCGGCGTATAACGCACACTTTTCATACAAAAAATAAGGTCGAAATTTAAGGGTGCGCATTATACGCCGGTTATATAAATGATAAATTTAAAAATAGGGAAAAGATGAGCATAAAAAAGTTAGATTTCTACATGTACCTGAATGTTGTTTATTTAATAGAAATGACATACCTTATGAACTTAAATTTTCATCATCGAACAGCAAAAAAAGCTCATCATATACATCTTCCGTTAATATTTTCAGGAACATGATCAACTTCAGTTTCATCTTCACTGTCACGGTTACTCTGATCCATAAATAAATAGTTATCATGCGTTCCATCTAGATTGTTCGATATACTACATTTTTTAAATGACTTTTTAATTATGTCAGGTTTAATTTCATTCCATGCTTGTATTGTCCACTCACACCCTATATCTACACTGGCATGACGCATTTCACCTCCTCGTAAATGTTTTATCTCCTTCCAACATCCACGTATTCCAAAATCGTTTTAAAATTCCTTAGAATGGTTTATTAGTACACACATCTAAAGGTTGAACTAATGGCGTTAATCCGCCTGGAATAACTGCCATGTCTGTGTTACACTCTTTCATTAATTTCTTTGTATTATCCGTTGAATGCAATCTGAACATATCCCAAACTAAAAAACTTTCTGAATTCCATAGGGCAAGTCTGTGATTGCAAAGTAAAGGGTGCTCGTTATATGGAGGATACACATAAAAATAAAAAAATCTGGAGTGACTCCACTCGACTTTCCGAGCACTTACGATTAAGATCATGACTAAGCACTTAAATAAATTTTAATCGATGAATAATTCAAACATATATACCAAATTGAAATTCAATCGAATGCACCGTTAAAACGCTTGCGCACTTTCAAGAATTTCTCCCCATATGCCATTATGCCATAACATAAAAGAAAGTTTTGTCGTAGCCCTGTAGAAAAACTATAAGTCCTATACACACCAAAATCAATACCGGTCTTGCAACGGTGGTTTATAGCATGTATACCCAATTTGAGCTCAATCGAATCTACCGTTTAAACGCTAGCGCACTTTCAAGAAATTCCCCCCATAGGCCATAATGTAAAAGAAATCTTTGTCGTAGCCCTGTAGAAAAACTATAAGTCCTATACACACCAAAATCAATACCGGTCTTGCAACGGTGGTTTATAACATATATATCCAATTTGAGCTCAATCGAATCTACCGTTTAAACGCTAGCGCACTTTCAAGAAATTCCCCCCATAGGCCATAATGTAAAAGAAATCTTTGTCATAGCCCTGTAGAAAAACTATAACTCCTATACACACCAAAATCAATACCGGTCTTGCAACGGTGGTTTATAACATGTATACCCAATTTGAGCTCAATCGAATCTACCGTTTAAACGCTAGCGCACTTTCAAGAAATTCCCCCCATAGGCCATAATGTAAAAGAAATCTTTGTCGTAGCCCTGTAGAAAAACTATAAGTCCTATACACACCAAAATCAATACCGGTCTTGCAACGGTGGTTTATAACATGTATACCCAATTTGAGCTCAATCGAATCTACCGTTTAAACGCTAGCGCACTTTCAAGAAATTCCCCCCATAGGCCATAATGTAAAAGAAATCTTTGTCGTAGCCCTGTAGAAAAACTATAAGTCCTATACACACCAAAATCAATACCGGTCTTGCAACGGTGGTTTATAACATATATATCCAATTTGAGCTCAATCGAATCTACCGTTTAAACGCTAGCGCACTTTCAAGAAATTCCCCCCATAGGCCATAATGTAAAAGAAATCTTTGTCATAGCCCTGTAGAAAAACTATAAGTCCTATACACACCAAAATCAATACCGGTCTTGCAACGGTGGTTTATAACATGTATACCCAATTTGAGCTCAATCGAATCTACCGTTTAAACGCTAGCGCACTTTCAAGAAATTCCCCCCATAGGCCATAATGTAAAAGAAATCTTTGTCGTAGCCCTGTAGAAAAACTATAAGTCCTATACACACCAAAATCAATACCGGTCTTGCAACGGTGGTTTATAACATGTATACCCAATTTGAGCTCAATCGAATCTACCGTTTAAACGCTAGCGCACTTTCAAGAAATTCCCCCCATAGGCCATAATGTAAAAGAAATCTTTGTCGTAGCCCTGTAGAAAAACTATAAGTCCTATACACACCAAAATCAATACCGGTCTTGCAACGGTGGTTTATAACATGTATACCCAATTTGAGCTCAATCGAATCTACCGTTTAAACGCTAGCGCACTTTCAAGAAATTCCCCCCATAGGCCATAATGTAAAAGAAATCTTTGTCGTAGCCCTGTAGAAAAACTATAAGTCCTATACACACCAAAATCAATACCGGTCTTGCAACGGTGGTTTATAACATGTATACCCAATTTGAGCTCAATCGAATCTACCGTTTAAACGCTAGCGCACTTTCAAGAAATTCCCCCCATAGGCCATAATGTAAAAGAAATCTTTGTCGTAGCCCTGTAGAAAAACTATAAGTCCTATACACACCAAAATCAATACCGGTCTTGCAACGGTGGTTTATAACATATATATCCAATTTGAGCTCAATCGAATCTACCGTTTAAACGCTAGCGCACTTTCAAGAAATTCCCCCCATAGGCCATAATGTAAAAGAAATCTTTGTCATAGCCCTGTAGAAAAACTATAAGTCCTATACACACCAAAATCAATACCGGTCTTGCAACGGTGGTTTATAACATGTATACCCAATAGCTCAATCGAATCTACCGTTTAAACTCTAGCGCACTTTCAAGAAATTCCCCCCATAGGCCATAATGTAAAAGAAATCTTTGTCGTAGCCCTGTAGAAAAACTATAAGTCCTATACACACCAAAATCAATACCGGTCTTGCAACCGGCATTTACGGTACTTAATTGCAATACTTTCTTGAATAAAAAATTAAAGGTACACCATAGAGCAGTGGTGGCAAACCTATTACACAAGTGCCACTAGGTGGCACATGATACGTGTTTCATTCACATTCCACAGGTGCAAATTAAATTACTTTTACTCACTTGCATTCAATGAAAACAATATTTCATTACGTCATTTTACCTTATTCTAATATTAAACTCAGGGATGAGAATGCACACAAAAAAAAAGAGGATGAGCTTGAATTTAGCCATTTGAAATTTGCAATGTGCATCTCAATTTTTACCATCAAATTTGAACTACAAAGCCAATTGCTTTTATCCTGAACAAAGTAATACCCAATTATTAGAGATTCACTAAAACCGAAATTGATTACAGTATTAGCCTGAATATAAACATGATATGTTTTGACTGATCATTTCCTGTTATAAATCTGACTCATTCGATATCTAAATAGTATATGATTTTTCTAATTATCTTGATTAAAAATTTTGGGGTTGCATTATATTCGGGCTAATACGGTAGATGTTGTTCTTTAAAACTCCATAAAAACAAAGCAGATGGACCAACAGCGCTAAACAGACAAAAATTTATTTTTGAATTCAAAACCCTTTTCTTATTTTCTGAATACAAGAAAAAAAGGAGAGTGTAGGGATTGATTACACTCCCCTTTTTTTTATGTGTGGAGATACCTTACAACACACACTTTTTAAGTTTACAGTGGACTCGCACTACAACAGGATCTACCTACACAAATAGCTATTACTCCTAGCCCACAATACAAGATTTTATGCCAGCACTTAGAAGCACTAGCATTCATTTATTTATTAATATAAGTGAAAAATGGTAATATTGTTGCGGAATTACTCTGCTACTCCTGGGGTTCGTCGTTCTAAAGTCGAGTTCGTGTAAAAAGTTCAAGTAAAAAGTCACTTGTCAGGATGGAACACAAACTTTATTGCTTCTAGAACTTCGTAGAACAATCAGCTGTACACAATTCACAAGCACAATCTAGCAGTAATGTGCTTTTAACAGTTCGCTTAGATCAGAAGCTCTCACAAATGCTGTATTTCTCACACAAAATAGAACACTTTTACAGGCAAAAAATTGCGTGGAAATATTCAAGGGATATAGTACACTATCCCTTAAGACACAGCAATGAAGAATTTACGCACAGCACTTTAAAAACAGCTTCACAAAGCAAGCTAAAACACAGCTTCTATAGCACTATCAGTTCACACAAAGCAAGCGTACTCAGAGCTCTTTACACATTGAATGTTCAACTCGCAACTGACTCTCGGGGCGACGCGCTCTTCTATAAATAGCCGGCGCAGGAGGTACAAGAGGTTTCCAGAAAAGTCAATTTCTCGAGGGTTCTACATAAAGCGTGAATATTGATTACGTCAAAGAAGAGAAATGTTAGGTTATCATGCGTTTTTAATGCAGGAAAAACAACTTCCAGGCCCCATTGGGAAAATCGCGCCAAATGACCAAAAAGTCGCCAAGCTTGGCGACTTTTGGCGAAATATCGCCAAATTTGGCGCCAAAAATAAGTCCTCAGAAGTGAAGAGATCTAAGCTCTAGGACTAATATTTCTCGAGATTTCTAGAAGCCCATAGAAAAACATATGGGAAAGCGAAACCTCCGTATCTCCGGTTCTAATTGGCCGATTTTGATGCAACAAAAAGCAAAATTTATCTATTTGAAGCGTAGAATACGAATTTTAAATCATTTTAAGCCCCAGAGCAGCGGGTTGCCCCGAAAATTCGTAACATTGCCCCCTTCCCAAGGACTGCACGTCCCGGGCAGTACAATCCCTAGTTAGGAGGTCACACAGGTACATACACTGTATAACACTTAACAAGATCTTAAGAACATAATTCAAGCAAGTAATCAATAGCACAATAAGCAAATACACATTAATAAATAAATAATCATCATAATAAATAATTACACTGTAATAAGTAATCAATGTAATAACAAATACACATTAATAAAATCCAATATATTACAAATATGTACACTAAACATGGCGTAAGTAGTGAGAGAAAAAAAAGAGTTGAAGAAAGAGGAAGAGAAGAGAAAGACAGGAAAGGAATGAGAGATGAAAGAAAAGAGGAAGTACGCCATAGTGACCATAGTCTGAGCTAATTACAACCGCGGTAGATGGCTAGCCGATCGTAATGTACAACTCTTGGCTTCGAGTTTGGTGACTTACGAATCCGTACGATGACGTCATTCAGCCGGTTTAGGACTGTGTAAGGACCGTCCCACGGCGATTGCAGCTTGGGAGACAGGCCTTTCCGTCGAGTAGGATTCCATAGCCAAACTTTGTCACCTGCGTTGAACTCGTGTCCCGTAGCCTTCGTGTCGTAGCGAGTCTTCATCTTTTCCGTGTTCAGATTGATCCGCTCCCGAGCAAAATGATGTACATCTTCAAACCGCGCCCGAAGGTTTTCCACGTACTCCTCTGGCGATGAAGGCGCATCTGGAGGGCGGCCGAACACTAGATCGGCGGGAAGACGAAGATCTCTGCCGAACAGCATCTGGGAAGGTGTGAAGCCGGTAGTCTCATGGACGGCACTCCTATAGGCCAGCAGGAACAGGGGGAGTTTCTTGTCCCAGTCCTCTTGATTCCTAGATACCAGGAGCGAGAGGTTGTTCAAAATTGTACGATTGAACCTCTCCACCATGCCGTCGGATTGTGGGTGTAAAGGCGTAGTCTGGGTTTTGTCTATTCCGAGAAGTTGACAAAGTCCTTTAAAGACTGCAGAGGTAAAGTTCGTTCCTTGGTCGGAATGAAGTTGCAGAGGGGTTCCATATCTGGAAATCCATTCTTGCACCAGTACCTCTGCTACGGTCGTAGCTTCTTGATCGGGAATAGGGAACGCTTCGGGCCATTTAGAGAAGTAGTCAATGACAACTAGGATAAATTTGTTGCCATCCGAAGTTCGCGGAAGAGGTCCCAGGATGTCGAGTGCAATCCTCTCAAAAGGCGCTCCTACATTATAACGATGTAGTCTTCCACGGCTTCGTTTCTTTGGGCCTTTACGGGCGGCACAGGCGTCACAAGCTTGACACCACTTTTCGACGTCGCCTCGAGCCCTAACCCAGTAGAAGCGCTTGCGAACCTTCTGCAGGGTCTTCATTACGCCAAAATGGCCTCCAGTTAAGCCATTATGCAGCTCTTCTAGAACCTTCGGAATCCTCGAGCGAGGGAGTACTAACTGCCATCGGAGCATCTTGCCGTCGTCCGACTCCCATTTACGATACAGGACTCCATTCCTCAGGCGAAGCGAATCCCATAAAGCCCAGTACTGTTTTGTTGCCGGACTGTAAGATGATATTTCTTGCCAACTGGGCTTAGCGCTGGATTTTTCCATAAATTCCACAATAGGTTTGATGTCGCTGTCTGCTAATTGGTCCACCCGAACATTTTCGTCACTCCAGGGATCTTGGGATGGTGTCGATGATGTAACTTGGCGGACAACGGGATGTTTCAGATGGTAATTTTTCTCTGCCCTGGAGCAATATCGACAACTGTCTATGCAGGGCCTTCTCGACAAAGCATCTGCATTTCCATGAGATGCCCCTTTCCGATGACGTAGCTCGATGTCATATTCTTGTAATCGCTGTATCCACCTGGCTATTTGGCCCTCTGGATTCTTGAAATTTAGAAGCCAGGTTAAAGAGGCATGGTCCGTTCGGAGCAGGAACTTTCGGCCGTACAGGTAATGATGAAAGTGTTCCACGGCTTTAATGATAGCAAGAAGTTCCTTTCTCGTAACACAATAGTTACGTTCTGCCTTTGAAAGGCATTTGCTCCAGTAAGCAATGACGTGTTCTTGGCCATCTATCTCCTGGGACAGAACTGCTCCAACACTCTCCTTACTTGCGTCTGTGTCCAGGATAAATGGCTTGTCAGGGTGAGGATACGACAGGATCGGAGAAGATGTTAAAGCCGTCTTCAGTTCGTTGAATGCGTCCTCACATTCCTCAGTCCATACAAATTTCTGTCCAGTCTCGGTCAATTTGTGAAGAGGTCTTGCAATTTGAGAAAAGCCCTTCACGAATTTTCGATAGTAAGTACACAGACCGAGAAAACTTCTTAAGTCATGGATATTCTCGGGACGACTCCAGTTCTTGACTGCGGACGTCTTTTCGGGATCGGTTCGGACTCCGTGGGCGGATATTATGTGCCCGAGGTAACGTACTTCCCGACGGAACAAGTTGCACTTCGATGGGCTTAGTTTCAAGTTTGCCTCTTTTAATTTCTGCAGTACCTTTCGAATGTTCTCGAGATGCTCTTCGAAAGTCCTTCCGACGATGATGATATCGTCCAAATAAACGAGACATGCTTCGTAGGAAAGTCCTCTCAACACTGTCTCCATTAGACGCTCGAATGTAGCCGGTGCGTTGCAGAGTCCAAAAGGCATAACTTTGAACTGCCACAATCCTTGTCCCGTGGTGAACGCAGTCTTTTCACGGTCATCGGGATGGATTTCTACTTGCCAGTAGCCACTCTTGAGATCCAGAGTGGAGAACCATTCGTTTCCCGATAAAGTGTCCAAAGTGTCGTCTATCCTGGGAAGAGGGTAGCTGTCTTTCTTGGTAATGTCATTCAGACGTCTGTAGTCAACACAGAACCGGGTGGAACCATCCTTCTTTCGGACCAAAACAATTGGCGAGGCCCAGGGACTAGTCGATGGCTCGATGACGTCATCACGCTTCATCTCCTCTAAAAGTCTGCTCACCTCTTCTTGCTTAGCAAACGGCAGCCGCCTAGGATGTTGCTTGATGGGAGAATGGCTGCCTGTATCTATCCTATGTTGAGTTAAGCTCGTACGGCCAAAGTCACCCGAAGTACGGGAGAAGAGGTCTTCAAATTCAGCTATTACTTTCTCTGCAGCGCTTCTCTGTTCTGCCGTTAACTCCACGTCTTGTAATAATTCCTTCGTCAGGCACTCGGAAGATTTAGCTGTCGTTTGGTTGATGTTCTTATTAATGCAGGTAACAGGAGTGCATGTCGCCAACACTTCATTTTTCTTTATCACCTTCGACTTGTCCATCACATTTACTACTCTAACAGGAATTTCTGTTCTCGACAAGTCCACAAGTGTTGCTCCTACAAGTACTCCTCTGATGGAATCACTATTGCTTGGGTGTTCGATTAATCCAAAGCGGAATTTATTGTTTTCTTTTACTGTTCCAGAAATTATTGAATCAGTTCTTGGAGGTAGAGTGATATCAGTCTGGGCTATTATTTGCTGAACAGGTAAAATAGTTTCATTTTTAATATCGAACGCAGCTATTTCTTCTGAGTCTGAACGAAGCTCATTATTCTTAAAGTCCAAGTTAAATTTGTGCGATTTTAAAAAGTCGAGTCCGAGAATAAAAGAGTCTGTAATATTGGCGACATATACCACATGGTCGTATCTGGCATTTCCAAACGTGATTTCTACTTGCGCTTTTCCGCCCACTTCGATCTTGTCACCTGTCACAGTCTGGAGGGTCAGCGAGGGCGGAGTCCAGATAATCTTCAAATTTAATTTCGTGGCCAGATCCGTCCTTATGATAGTTACGTTCGCTCCAGTATCAATCACCATGTGGCTGGGGAACCATTAACATATCCCAGTACGAAGAGTCCATTACTGCCGCCGTTCACTGATGAAATCTGTAAGACTTTCAAACGAGGCTTTTGAATATCCCTCAGCCTCTGTTCCTGAAAGTCGTCTCTTTTCTGTCTTCCTTCATGGGCTTCTCTGGTGCATTGATAACCGCGATCTTTACGACGAGAGTTCTTTTGTGCGTCGCAGTATTTTCGTAAATGCCCCTCGCTGTTGCACCTCCAACATTTCACTTTTCTTGTCTCTGACTGTTCTTGTCGTTCCACCAGATTTTCCAGGGTCTTTAATTTATTCTCTAATCTCTCCATTTCTCCATCCGTAGGCTCCTGGAATGACACAGCTCTAACATTATGCCGCTCTTTTCTTACGGCCAGCTGAGCTGCCTCTAGCTTCATGGCGAATACGAGGGCAGACCTGAGATCTTTATAATCCGCCAAGATCAATGCTTTCTGAATTTCAGAGTCCACGAGGCCTTCAATAAAATGTTGCACTGCAACTTCTTCTCGAACATTATCAGGATAACTGCCATAGGCTAGATGACACAGCCTATCTATGTCGGAAGCTAGCTCTTGGAGGGTCTCGCCAGATCTCTGCATCCTTGTCTTAAGTTGGATTCTACTATATTCTTTCTGGCACTTCTCTCCGAATTTCATCTCCAAGGCACTTGCGAGGGCGTCAAAATCTCCTATCTTCGTCGCTCCGATAGTTTGCAATACATTAATTGCATCTCCGCTAAGGGAAGCGGCCAGTTGATTAGCTTTCTCGGACTCGCTCCAACCATTGGCTCTGGCGACGATTGAAAATTGGGTCTTGTAAGCCTCCCAGGGAGTCTTTCCGTCATAAGGCGTTAGTTTCACTGCTGGGTGGCGTGACGACAGTCTGATGTTTTCCGGTAACTTTCCCAGCTTGACGAGAGAGTCCAATTTTTCTTCCATTTTAGCTTCACATTCTTCCCGTATTTTCGAAACTATATTTTCTTTCCAATCCAATTTGTCCCCGATTTTATTATTAAATTCTTCACGTAATTCTATCAAGTTTCTTGCTTGGCTTTCTTCTAGTATCGACATTCTCTTCTCCATATTTTCTTGATTTGTCTGTATTTTTTCCTCCAGTCCGGATTTCATTTCTTCCAGTCCGGCTTCTATTTTCCGCTCCAGTCCGGATTTCATCACGTCGTGTGCGGCTCTTAATTCTTCCAGTCCGGTCTTCACATCGTCGTGTGCGGCTCTTAACTCCTCCAGTCCGGTTTTCACTTCATTGTGCGCTGTCTTTAACTCGTCCAATCCGGATTTCATTTCGCCTTGTACAGCTTTTATCTCATCTTGTCCGGCTTTCATCTCATCTTGTCCGGCTTTCATCTCTTTTTTTATCTCATCTTGTCCGGATTTCATTTCGTCTTGTCCGGATTTCATTTCCTGCATCATATTCATGAGCTTTTGAAGTTGTTCTTCCATTTTTTTTGTCTAGTCAAAACCATAAACTGGAAAATTAAAGTCTTTCTTTAGTATCCCGATTCTGACACCAAATGTTGCGGAATTACTCTGCTACTCCTGGGGTTCGTCGTTCTAAAGTCGAGTTCGTGTAAAAAGTTCAAGTAAAAAGTCACTTGTCAGGATGGAACACAAACTTTATTGCTTCTAGAACTTCGTAGAACAATCAGCTGTACACAATTCACAAGCACAATCTAGCAGTAATGTGCTTTTAACAGTTCGCTTAGATCAGAAGCTCTCACAAATGCTGTATTTCTCACACAAAATAAGTCACTTTCACAGGCAAAAATTCCGTGGAAATATTCAAGGGATATAGTACACAATCCCTTAAGACACAGCAATGAAGAATTTACACACAGCACTTTGAAAACAGCTTCACAAAGCAAGCTAAAACACAGCTTCTATAGCTCTATCAGTTCACACAAAGCAAGCGTACTCAGAGCTCTTCACACATTGAATGTTCAACTCGCAACTGACTCTCGGGGCGACGCGCTCTTCTATAAATAGCCGGCGCAGGAGGTACAAGAGCTTTCCAGAAAAGTCAATTTCTCGAGGGTTCTACATAAAGCGTGAATATTGATTACGTCATAGAAGAGAAATGTTAGGTTATTATGCGTTTTTAATGCAGGAAAAACAACTTCCAGGCCCCATTGGGAAAATCGCGCCAAATGACCAAAAAGTCGCCAAGCTTGGCGACTTTTGGCGAAATATCGCCAAATTTGGCGCCAAAAATAAGTCCTCAGAAGTGAAGAGATCTAAGCTCTAGGACTAATATTTCTCGAGATTTCTAGAAGCCCATAGAAAAACATATGGGAAAGCGAAACCTCCGTATCTCCGGTTCTAATTGGCCGATTTTGATGCAACAAAAAGCAAAATTTATCTATTTGAAGCGTAGAATACGAATTTTAAATCATTTTAAGCCCCAGAGCAGCGGGTTGCCCCGAAAATTCGTAACATTATATAGTTAGGGGCGGCTTAAAAGCCATTTTATCACGCCTTGAGTCCGGCCTTGGGCATGAAATGCTAACTTGTCCGTCCCTTCATAGGCAGTAACACTGGCCACCTACTAGGTGCTCCCATATTAAAATGGTAAGTAATTTTGGGCCTTTGTAGTGGCAAAATGCTTGATGAGCAAGTGCCTGCCCATTGAAAAAAAAATATATATATATATATGTATATACTAGTTCAAGTACCCTCTTTTCGCACGGGAATGAATGGACTTTTTGATATTACGATTTGTTGTGATTACTATTTATTGTAATAAAAAGATATAGCAAAATGGATATTGCGTTATATTGTGTTCAATAATCATGCATACCGAATTTCAAGGCAATCATTTGTACGGTGCAGAAGGCCATGCGGCGTAGCGCAATCTAGTGGCGAGTTTTAGCAAAACGGATACGGCAAAAATATTCTTCGCATTCAGATATCGATGTATACGAGACGATCGGCTGGAGAGTTCTGAAGTTCATGTGTTGAAACGACATCTAGTGGCAAGTTATAGGAAAATGGACAGCGCCAAACTCTACCCCGTGTTCAAATATCTATCTATATATATAAAAGAGGAAAGTCTGTTTGTTTGTTCACTATACGTGTCCAGACCTTTTCATGGATCTGGACTATATTTGGCACACTGACTAAATTGGACAAGAGAAAGCTAAAGCCGTAAAAATGAAATTAATTGGATCAATAGTTTTTGAGTTATTTTATGTTTTGTAAGGTTTTTGGCCATTTTTCTCGCATTTTTCATTATCACGAGCTAAATTTTCGTCCGAACACTATATTTTTTATATCATCGGAAACTACAGAGTTTTCTTTTTCAAATAAAATTTGTTACAAAATCGTACTTACATTTGCCGATTTTGGGGAATTTTTTTAAAGAAATCCTGTTTCGAAGACAATGTACGGCTTTTAAAAATATGCTATTTTTAAACTGTCGCATCGAAAAACCCATTGGGCAAAAATTTTCCATCTTTTTACCGCTGATTAAACATTTATTTCTCCCTCTTTTAAATTTCGAACCGTGCAGAAATGTTTATTAGATTTTTTTATATGATTTTTTTTCTGTAAAGATCACAGGTTAAAATGGGCGTCCCGTGAATGAAGGGGGGAAACGCTAATTTTTCTTGGGTTCTTCATTCGCAATGTCATTCCGGCGCGCGTTACCATAGCAACAAGGTGTAGGGGTGGGGGGACACTGGCGGAATTTCTGATATCAGGCAGGATGTAACTTTTAAAATGGATTGTGAACCTGAGGGTATATATTTGTGTATTTAAAATGTAGTTATTTTCTTTAGTTCTCTTTCCAAAAAACAAAATAAAACAAATCTTTGAGTTAAATTTCAGGTAATGATTGACTTTAGTGAGCTATCTATGTATATAAAAGAGGAAAGTCTGTTTGTTTGTTTGCTATACGCGTTCAGACTGTTCGACGGATCAGTCACAAATTTGGCACACGGACTAAATAGGACAAGAGAAAGCTAATGCCGTAAAAATGAAATTAATTGGATTAATAGCTTTTGAGTTATTTTATGTTTTGTTAGGTTTTTGGCCATTTTTCTCGTATTTTACGTTATCACAAGCTAAATTTTCGTTCGAACGCTATATTCTTTATATCATCGGAAACTACAGAGTTTTCTTTTTCAAATAAAATTTGTTACAAAATCGTACTTACATTTGCAGATTTTTGGGAATTTTTTAAAGGAAATCCTGTTTCGAAGAAAATGTATTGCTTTTAAAAATATGCTATTTTTAAACTGTCGCATCGATAAACCTAACGGGCAAAATTTTTCCATCTTTTGACCGCTTATTAAACATTTATTTCTCCTTCTTTTAAATTTTGAACCGTGCAGAAATGCTTATTAGATTTTTTTATATGATTTTTTTTTCTGAAAAGATCACAGGTTAAAATTCTCTCCAGAATGTAAGTTCCGGAACAAAGGTAGCAAGCTTCCCCACTGCTTCTTCATTTTCAAGGTCGGAATTTTCTACTGACATCAGGCAGAGGAGGGAGGGGGGGGCGGAGTAAAGAAAGGTGGAGGTTGAAAGAGAGATGGGACGGCAACGTCAAGCTTGATTCAAGCTTGCTATGTCAAGCTTAATGCAAGTTGGGCAAGTGTAAACTTGAACACTTGATTCAAATTTGCATTAAGCTTACACGCTTGAAATAATCAAGCTTAATGCAAGTTTATTGACTTGATAAATCAAGCTTGCTGCAAGTTTGATGCAAACTTTCTGTGCTGTCTGGGCTGCATTTTTAAAAAACTTAAAAGTGTGTATAAGCGAAAAGGAGTGCTGCTCGAAGGCAGCGTGAAACTGCTGAAGAATTGACTTTAGTGAGCTATAAAGTTATAAATTCATTAGAACTACGTTATGAAGGTCATAATAAAATTCATCGTAGCTTAATGTCTATGTTAATTGTAGGTGCTAATATTTGCTACTCTCCTCATTATTAGATAATTAACAACAGAAATTTAAAAAAAAACACTAAAGTGTAACTTCTGTAAGCTGGTGCAGGTCCCCTGTTCCTTTCTTTTTTTCGTTGCAACGGGAAGTCCCAGGTCTTTTTTTTTATCATTGCAGCAGGAGGATTTACATCCCTTCCCTGTACAATCTCATACCGACGAGTGGACTCTATTGTTTTTAGTAGTTGCGTAGGTATTAGCGATAAATGACTGAATACAGACACCTAGAAGGGGAGAAGCCCAGCTATGCCGAATTCCCAGTAACCTCTGTACGCTATCAGGTGCCGTGTTCAATTTTCCTTTCGTTGCAGCGGGAAGCTCCATGTCCTTTTTTTACCATTACAGCTGGAGGATTCACATTCCAGCCTAGCCATGTCCCATTCCCGGTAACCTCTGTACGCTATCAGGTGCCGTGTTCAATTTTCCTTTCGTTGCAGCGGGAAGTCCAATGTTCTTTTCTTTATCATTGCAGTGGGAGGACTCACATTCCTCCCCTTTAAAATCTATATTTAAGGTCAATGCTCATTTCTCTTCCATTGCACGGGCAACGTCGGGCCATGCTGCTAGTGTATACCTATTTTCATAGCGATCAGTTGCACAGTCAAGAAGTGATATACTGCAGCACCATCTAGTGGTTAATTAAAGTAATGATTTGCTACAGCGTTGTCAAGTGGCGAGTTATAGCAAAATGGATAACGCCAAAATATTTTCATTGTTCAAATAGCTATGTATACTGATTTTCATAGTGACCGTTTGAATGGTCAAGAATTTGGCCTGCTGCAGCATCATCTAGTGGCGAGTTAAAATAATAATGCATTGCAGTGCCATCTAGTGGTGAGTAACATCAAAAGGAACACAGAATATATTCTTCGTGCTCAAATGTGTAAGTATAAAGAACTTTATGCCAATCGGTCAAACAGTATAGAAGTTGATGCATAACAGCACCATTTAGTGGCAAGTTACAGCAAAATGGATAGTGAAAAATATTCTCTGCATTCAAATACCCGCGTGTACCAAATTTCATCGAAATCGGTTGGACGATATTCGCATAGCAAAAGGCTAAATGGAATAGAATTCAACGTTCTGCTGTGCCACCTAGTGGCAAGTTAGAGGAAAATGGATAGCATAAAAATCATTATTATTCTTTTATTTTTACTTTAAGAATTTAAAACATTTTATTCAGCAAAATCGCCACACCTGGCAACCACGATGCTTATTTCACACTTTTTTCACTACAGGGGTTACAATTACGGAAAGCTTTTTGTGTGGAGAACATAAAAAATCTCTTAAATTCCGGGAACGGGTGGACTTTCGAAGTTTTAAAGTGGACTATCATTTATTCTATATTATTTTACATATCTGTGAAAATTTTCAGGCTGATAGGTCCATTTTTGTGGATTTGTATACTAATCAAATCCACAAACTGACAAACAGAATTTCATTTTTATTTATAAGGATATACAGTTTAAAACAGTAAGAAAGATGTTTATACATGTCTGAAATATTTGTGTACATACAAAATTTTCACTCATACTAGGATTCTTGGAAATGCAGTGGTGGATTTAGCTCTTCAGAGGGCCAAGGAGCAACTCAATTTTGAGACACCCATCCCCCCTGCTCCTCCTCCTCCCAAAAAAAAAAAACAAAACAAAAAAAACTCACTAACTCTACACCTTTACATTGCATGTACAACTGTCTGATGGCTGGATTTAAAAGGTTGCTAATCTTCTGATTGAAGTAAAAGTATTAAAACTATCTGATGATTCTTGGTTAGAAAAAAATACTTTATTTTAAATGTACTTCTGTACTTCTTCATTGTATTTTTAATATCAGTAATCAATGAATAATAAAATAGTAATTGCAAATTGTTATAATAAATTTCACTGTTATTTGCTAATAATAAGAGAGGACATTTTGAACAGCAGTTGAACATTTTTGAACATTAGTTTGAATTAGTTTCTCTCTATACTAAGAAAAATTAACAGCTGCTGCAGCCGCCGCTGCTGTCAGAAGCTTGTTCTGCTATCTCCTCCGAAACCATGAGATTTGAATTTCGACGAAGGTGTCTACAGATTTGGAAAATTCTGCAGAAGCCAATAAGCTGACTTAAAGTTCGAAATTCAAATTATTTTAGAAGATATTAATAAAAAACTGGGGAAAAAAGCATAATGGTTGCCACGCTTGGCAATTTTTGCCAGCATAAAATCATTCATGCCTTTGCAAGAATGCAATTCCAAGTACGTAGAATTGCGTGAGTTTGACAAACATGAAGTAGAATTACACCAATTTTACGCCAAATTAAAAAGTATGTGAAATAAGTCAAATTCTGTTACACAAAGTTGATGATTTTCAAATAGTAAGTTCTCTTAGATAATAGGAGTTTAGGATTATCGATTGTTCGTTTTTCCAAAACAGAATAACTATTTGTAGCTGATTTAAAAAGTGCCAGTTTGGCATCAGGTACAGGTACGAACTGGCAAAAGACTATGTCTCCAAGCAGGGTGAATCTAAACCGCATGTTCCAGAATGTTAGCACCCAGTATCTTGAAAATGAAAAATAATTAATATGCAGATTATAGTAAAGCCAATTAGGTTCAGCTTAGGTTGTTACCAGTAGAAATATTTGGTGGTCTTAACAATGACATTATAGCAGTTATAGTACAGCTTGGATATTTGTCAGCGTGGCAAGATGATATATTTTGTGCTGCTAAATACGCCAATCTGCAAAGGATTATGTATATGAATATATGGATAAAAATTTACCCAGTAACCTTACATGAGCAGTAATTATTGGTTATGAGTATGTGTAAATCACCAAATAATGGAAAGTTGCATTGGCGGCAAGCTATTAAAGCTGTTCCGTAGTTTTTATCAAAGAAAACACATGAAGTACTCTTTTCTTAGAACTAATTATTAACTATACACATACGTAAGTCGCCAAATTATGAAAAATCATCATGGGTGGCAAATACACAAGATTTTACATAATTAAAAATAGTGTGAAGTTCGAATTTTTATGTTCCACGGAACATGCAAGAACCAAGCAATGTGTATCTCGGTAACATTCTATCTGATCCAATGTTTGTGTTTTTTCTGTTGAAATTATGCTTGTTTTTATAAATACGCCGTATTAGGGACCGAATGCATCATACGAAAAGCGAGCTAGAGAGTCTAGGGGCCTTGGCCCTAAGTCATTCTAAAGATTTGAATTTATTTTTTGGAATTTCTGGATATGAAGAAATAGATAAAATCCAAAGAAATTTGATTTTTTGATTCTGTACTCTCTTATAAATTATGTCTAAAATATAAGCATTAATTTATGTTTAAAATAAAATTATTTTTAAATGTTTTCACTTCTTTTATCACTAATTTATGTCTACTAGCAAGTATTAAAATTTAAAAATAATTTTTATATCTATAGATTAGTACTTCTTTTTTTTAATTTACCTCATGAAACTCAATAGTTATTGTAATGTTTCACTTTTCATGATTGACATTAAATATACATCAACATGCCTCTAAGTTAAAAATGAAATTGCATTAAAGCCCCATAGCAGAAAATGTGAAACGCGATTTTCATAAGAGTATTGTGTGTGGATTCTTTTTTATGGTCATGAAAAATATTCCTCTTCTAATTCTCAAAATAAACATGTTCTGTTAGGAAATGCAAAAGGTCTGTTAGGAATGCAATATTTTTTCACCTTGCAGCTCTTGCATGCCACTTTAACACGTGTTTTACATCTTGCTTGCCTGTTGATCTTATCAAGTTGTTAGCAATTAGTTCTATCAATATATTGTTTCAAAAACACGCTAGGCAGCATATGTATGCAGATAGCAGATGCTAATGGAAATTTTAGGTTCTCTTTTAATTGTTTATTGAAATGGCTGCACAGCTGGATTAAGTTGCTTGCTTGGAATGCAAGAATTCGATGTTATAAAAGAATTTGACAACACATTACTTATGATTTCATGAGGGGGGAAAAAATTAGGTATAAATCAGTCTCCAATCCAAATTGTTAAAGCCTGTTAATGAGCTTTCAAAGAAAATACCTGTATTTATTAAATTTTTTACACACACACACTTTCAATTGCAGTATCAGAGAAGCTTCCTGTGAAAGTTGGCAATCGGTCACTGAGAAAGTGAGCAAAATGCGTTTAAGATGTACAGATGGCAATGATGAACAAGCTGTTGGAACTGTTAATCAAACAGTGTTTATATTTCTTAATGGCTCTCCATCTGGTTATACAGGAACCAGAAAATTTTTGAAAGCTGCATAAATTTCAAAACTTGGAGTCGCTTACTACAAACGTTTTGCTAGAGTCAGTACGAACAAAATTATGGACAGCAATATCACTTCTCTTGTGATACCAAGAATAATGAATAATGCTAACTGTTTACCTTGCTTAATTAATTATTAAAACTGTTATAGTTTTTGACCTTATAATTAAACTGGTGATTCATTTCTTGCTTTTTATGCAATTTAAACTAAGAATGCCACAAAAAGTTTTGCTGTGCAACTATTACATTCTATCTAGAAAAATAGTTTTCTTATAACACTGTCCTACTCAATAGATTATTGCTGTAAAATTTGGCAAAGAATACCAGAAATGTTTTTCTTAAGAATATCTATTGACAAAGTTTTTCTCTTTATCCAAGTCTGTTGACCAAGACGACTGAAACAGGTTGCTATGTTTTATTCTCAACTAGCCGCCTCCGGTAACCAGTTGGTTTGCCATCTTAATAAATCTTGTTCGGAGAGAATCCTGTTTCTCACTGGCTTGGCACTGAAATCTCTTAGATTCTGAATGGAATTTATTTGAAAGGTATAAATTATTTTTGTCCTGTGTTAATTCTGAAGAGCTTCTGGATATATTGGCCTTTATCAAAAAACGGAAGGAAAAAAAAAAAAGTAAGAAAATCTGAAACACTTTCAGATTTTAAAAAAGCACTAAAGTGCTATATATTAAAAGTGTATTATAATCCATGGGTCTTCCCTATTTTCTTTCCTTATTCCATTAAGTTGGAAAGTATATCATTATTCATGAGTGTGACTAAACAAAATTAAAATTGATATTTCTAACATCCTTTTCTGGATGTAATACAATAGAAACTAGCCGCCTCTGGTGACCAGTTGATTCACCATCTTCATAAATCTTGTTCGGAGAGAAACCTGTTCCTCACCAGCTTCCTTGGCACTGAAATCTCTCGGATTCTGAAGGGAATTTAAGATTAAGATGGTTAAAAACAGGAGCAGCCCTAGGGTAAGTGGTGCCCCCTGCTAATTTAAAAGAAGACTCCCCCTTTTATGATCTAGTTAGTTTTTGAGTTTGAAATGACGCCCCTTTGAAGCCGGCTCCCAGATGCGATGCTTACCGTGTTGGGCCGCCCCTGGTTACAAAAATTAGATAGTTAAATGATAAAAACCTACAAAAAGGTATAAGTTATTTACGTTCTATATTAATTCTGAAGAGCTTCTGGATATACTGGCCTTTATCAAAAAACGGAAAGGGGGAAAAAAAGTAAGAAAATCTTAAACACTTTCAGATTTTAAATATGCACTACAGTACTATATATTAGTAGCAAAATTATAATCCATGGGTCTTCCCTATTTTCATTCCTTTTTTCATTAAGTTGGAAAGTATATCATTATTCATGAGTGTGATTACACAAAATTAAAATTGATATTTCTAACATCCTTTTTCTGGATGTAATACATTAGAAATAGATGGAGAAAAGCTGCACAGAAAATTGCACAATTCCAACTGAATGAAAATTTCAAAAACTTATTCTCAGGTGTATTCATAATCCAAGTAGCAAAAGCAGACAATAAATTCCTAAGCGCTAGAATCACATCTTCTCAAAATCGTATATCAACTATTTTATTTTTTGCCAAATTAAAAAGTTGCACATTATAGTTTCAAAAAATTTCGAAATCCTATTTTCCTTTTGAGTATAAAACATTTTATTCCTGCTCTGATTTCACATGCACACGATATTTTAATTAAAAACAACCTTACAAATAATCTACACAAAAAAAATCTTTATTCTTTTATTTTTACTTCAAGAATCTGAATCAATTAATAAACATGCCAAATATGGCAACCCAGATATGCTTAAATTCTCACTCAGTCCACTGCGGGGTTACAATTGCGAAATGGTGAAGTGAAAGACTGAGCCTTTTGCGACACGTTTTTTATCGATATCTCCTAAAATAATTCGAATTTCGAAAAAATCGCTTTGAGGTATGTCGGGACCCGTCCTGGAGAATTCCCATATAAAATTTGGTAGGTCTACGATCACCTGTTTCAGAGCTATGCGAGACACAGACAAACAAACAAACTAACTAACTAACGGACAATTTACACATTGCTTTATTTATATAGATATATGGGAAAAAGCTGCACAGAAAATGCACAATTCGAACTGAAATTTTGAGGCCCCTTAGATTTGTGAGGCATGAGGTGCATGCCTCATGCACCTGTTGGGAAATCCGCCACTGGGATCATCAATCATGTAAGTCAAGACTCCACTGTACTTATATTTTCTTATGCATATAGTATAAATTTTTTAATTACTTACAGAACTAGACAAACATTTAACATCTTACATTCTTCATAAAAACAGAAAAATTACCTTATGATCCTAATCCTTTCATTTTCTCTTTTATTTTCCTCTAAATGAAGCTTAAATTCTTCTTCTTCCTTCTGTTTTAATAATAAGAAAGCTTTTTCCTTTTCTGCATTTTTTTGTTCCATTTCATCTTGAAACATTTTCCTGTTAAATATGTTTTAAAGATGAAGTTTATAATTATAATTAAAACATCTATATACATATTAACATTATTAATTATGTTGTGAACAATGAGAATATCCATAGCTAATAGGTATAGTATCCAAGTATGATAACACATCCTCAATTTTATTTCAATCACGGGATCATTATTCACAATGTATTCTCATAATAGTTAACATGGAACATATACATTATACTGTATTTTTGGAATCGTGCATAGTTAATTGTTTGATGAAAATAAAAAGAAAAGTAGCAAAAGTGTGTCCCAACTTTCCCTTCATACTTTCTTTCAATATAGCAATAAAGTTTTGGATATTTCAGATAAGAAAAAAGTATTTAATTGTTACTACATAGAACAAGCATCAAAATTGTTATTTGGAAAACACATTAAAAGTGGCACAGTAACAAAAGAGTACAAAAGTTAATGAACCTTTAATTTTGAAATTAATTTACATTTGAGTTTTGTGTTATAGCCAACACAAGGGGCATCTGCCTATGGGTGTGTGTGGATGAAAAGGGCTTTTTAGGGGGCTATAACACATATTAAGGTTACATATCAAGAAAAATAAATCAACTCCAGATCCTTAGATTGGCAGCCATGTGATAGGCCCAAACCTGAGACCTTCACACTTCAACTGTCTATCATGTTCAATGTCTTATGCCAGGGGTTCCCAAACTTTTCACTCCCGTGGCACCCTTGCCAGGCTAAAAACACTTCGCAGCACCCTTGTCAGGCTAAAAACATTTCGGAGCACCCTTGTCAGGCTAAAAATCATTTGGGGGCACCCTCCTCAGGCTGAAAACGTTTCAGAGCAGGTTACCTTTAAAGCAATATGAATATGAAAGTTAGAATGAAACAGTTTGGATACATTTTTCATTGTTTCTTTTATGTTTATTGGGCTTACTATTACACTATCTTGGAAAAGGGATATATAATTTTGCCCCCCTCCCCTCCCCATATTTCAGTGAATTCCTGTAAAATAGAGGCGACTGGACACCGAACTCTCTCGAACTTGACTAAAATATTTTTGTTTTGCCTACTTGATCATCGGCTTGGCAAACTTTTTTGTGAAATATCGGTTCAGAGGAAATTTTTTTATTATGCTCTCCCAAAACTTTGACTTTTCTTGATTATCTTCACGGCACCCCTGGTAAACGCTCGCGGCACCCAGTTTGGGAACCTCTGTCTTATGTACTCGGCCATGGAAGGGATTTCATTTGAATGTAATGTAATGTGTGAATCAGTTAGGGCATATTAGCTGTAAGAATACTGCAAACCGCAATTAGCTCATGAAAACTTTGGTTAAATCAAGCAACTAAACGTAATGGGTGTAGGCAGGGAGCATTTTAGGCATGGCAACTGCCCCTAATAATAAAGCACGCAGTGAGTATATGTGCCTGTGTATGCGGGGGGGGGGGCAGTTGGACTGTAATGTCCTTTTTCATGGTCCTGCCCCCCCCCGGGCAGCATTAATCCTGTCTAAGCTCATGCTGAGCATTGACAACATGTCGCAAGCAAAGTCACAAACAATACATTCAAATTAATACAATAATGCAAAAAAAGTATGCAAAAAGACTGGTGTTACACAGCTACCTTAACGATTCGAAATTTTTGTAATATTCTTCTAACAGATCATCAAAAAGCTGTTTTTCATCTGGTGGTACATATGGATGTTGAGGAATCCTAAATACTTTACTTGCTGCCATTGGTAACCAGCGAGGTTTTCTTTTAGGTTCTTTTTTCCATCTTATTTGAGAAGAAATTGGTAACACGCTCGAACAAAGCTTTGCTCTGTTAACGCAAAACGAAACACTAAATGCATACATGATAAATGATATTTTCTATAAATCCTGAATATTAATTAGTCAGCTATACGATAACCTTTAAATAGGAATTTTTCTTAAACAATCTGGAAGTTTGAGCACTTGCCGTGCCGATCATGAAGATAGTGAAAATCAAAATAAACAAACACGGAGAAATATCTAAAGGCTGTTTTATTTTATATTTCCGATAGATCGTTTACTGGTTTACTGTTTATGCGCAGTCTCGGTAGATTCGTTTTGCCCTAAATAGAAGATAAACAAATCCCTTACAAACGCACTGAAGTCTATCATCTGTTTAAAAAAAAATGATGATTTTTTTCTTGTGCTTCTGCTTTTCTTTTTAAATTACAACTTTGACCGTACCTGTTTTGCACGTATTTTATTTATTTATTTACATTTGTTTAAATTGTACGGGAAATTCATTCTCTTTTCTTTTTTTTGCGTTTCTGCATTAACGTAATGGCTGAAAGGTCTCGCAGGCAAGTTAAAAAAAACTTAGATTTGCAGCACATATTAATTAAGGAAAGAGAGCGAAGTCAAATACGTCAGGTATTTAGATATAATTTCCTTTATTAATCTGCCTGAATTTGTCCACCTTTTTTTTGTTATTAAAGAGCAATTTACGTAACAGTAGTTGTTATGCATAAGCATAACAGATCGATAAAGTATTTAATAAAATTAATGTCATTATTTTGGAATATTTCTTACGCATGTTCATTTATATGTTTATTTATTTATTTATTTTATTATTTTTATATTTTGTGCATATCAGCTTTAAATGTCTGTTTAGTTATAGTAATTAGTGTACGTTTCTAATTTCCCCCAAATGGTTGTGAACATATCTGTAATTTAACCTGGCCTTAAATATAGTAGCAATTAAAATTAATGAGGTTCAATTTTTGTTGAGTATCATTTTCTATTGTAGGTATGTAAAAAATTAAAATATTTGTTTTACTCATATGATGTAAGAAATGAAAATGTATGAATAATAGTCTTTTTTAAAAACATCAAAAACATATGAAAGTAAGATGAATAGTAATTTATTATGTCTAACCTTCTAATAATTTCTTGTATCACCTGTCAAAACTTTTTATTACACTATGTGATGCTCGCATTTCTCCTTTAGTAAATGTTTTTTGAAAAAATAGTTTTGACATTTAAAAAATGATTTTTTTTAAAAAATTAAGCATAATTTTCTGTTTATCAAAATTTTTGTTTTCTTGTTTAATTTAGGTCCGAAAGATTTTGAAAAAGCCCTATGATGAGAGAACTGAAGAAGAAAATAAAATTATAGAAAGTGTACCTGATATTGTGCATCACATTGAAAGTACTAAAGAGAAACTTAAAAGTTTGAAGGAACGAACAAAGGAGGTATTTTTAAAGTTTCTTTTTTTTTTTTTTCCCACAGCATTTCAAGATATGAATTTTTTTATTTCGATAATTAATAAAGGCTCAGACTGGTCTTTAGTTTGTCAGTCCAGGGACTCATAGGAATAAGTATATAGAGTTATTCCATCTCAAGTCAGGCAGGGTATGTCAGGTCACCATCATAGATTTCTTTGAAAAAATTATAGTAGTTACGACTGTTGGAGACATGAAATATGCCAAAAGGATTTTTTCCAAAAAAAATTTTTTCTTCTGCTACAGCAGTTCCAAATTTGGCTTAAAATCTGGTATTTTTAGAAGATACGGAGATCGTGCAACAGTTGAACTGCTGTAACTTCAAAGTTATTTCATCTATTCACTTAATTTTTTTTTTATCTTTTAGCTATTGAGTTACCCTTTACTATTTTATATTTTAAAAAAATACCTGATTGCAAATTTTATATGAAAAAAAATGTTTATTTACCCTACAAAACTGCAATTTTTCAGATTTTTTTTTCCTATTAATTTTTTTCTTTTTTACAAAAGTAAAGGTGCCAATCAAGACTACTCTTAAGACACCATTAAAGTAATTTTTTTTTAAATTTTAGACTGCCTACATTTTGGGACATTCAGCTTTGAAAAGTCCAAATTTTCAAAAAATTCAAACTTCGGGTGGCAACAGCACAAAAACCCCATTTTTTAAAAATCTCGAAATTTACACATTTGATGTCTCATGCATGCTTAACAAATTAAACATAATTAGGTGTTGTATTTTTGCCTCATTAATTTTATATGATTTTTTGAAAATGGCTCATTTCAACCATTAAGAAGTCTTGTCCTGAATGTCGTTTCTGTTACATCTCACCGTAAATGTTTCATATGAATTCAACTAGAAATTTCGATTTTTCTATAGCTAAAGGAAAATCTTTATTTTATTTTATTTATTTAATTTTGCTTAGAAATTAAGGCAATAAATTTTTATTCATTAATATATGAAGGGTCCACGGGAAGAAAGATGAGAGTCCAATACAGCTTATTTTCCAAAAATCGAAAGGCGAATGGGACTTTCACCATTCTTCCCCATGTAAACTGTATTTTTGGGCTATTTTTTCAGTGTATTCTCATCGTTCTTTCCCCTTATGGGTTCGGATATTAATAGTGCCACTAATGAACAACAGAATGCAGTAGAAACCTCAACATTGATGAAAAGTGGACTCTCATCGTTCTTCCTGTGGACCCTTCATATTATTATATGTTTCCAGTAGTTGCGCTGGTGAAAATGTTGAAAATTAAATTATTAGCAAAATAATCAAAATCAATTTTAATTTATAGTTTAAACATTATGTAAGCCCTATACGCTAAGCAGATAGAATTCAATCTAAAACCCTAACACATGCTCTCTAAAATATAAACATGCATATACAATGTAGATATTTGCTTTGTAAATAACTTTCAAATATAGTATCAATTTTGAACACTGTTTTGCAAAACTGTTAATTTTCTGAGAACAACTTTGCAGTTTTATAAGATATCAGTTCTTTTTTTTTTTTTTTTTTTTTGTAAGGATGAGTAAGATTATCTCTCATTTATAGATTACAGTTTCTTTCTTTCTTTTTTTTTTTTCATTAGCAATTCTGCAGTTCATTTAGTGTGTTTTTGTAGTATATATCTCTAAATATATTGATTACTATTCTTGTAAATATTATTTAGTGTCATATAATTATTTTAATATCTAATAATGTCAGAGTATCACAGTTCTGAAAGAATTAAATGTGTTGACTACTTTAAAAGACATAAGAAAGCAGTGTATAAAACTAATACTAGAATATTTTCTAATGTTTAAGATTTAGTTGATAATATTCAAAAGATTGTAGGCCCAAATATTTCTGCAAATAAGAAAGATAATTTGTGTTATAGCTGTGTAGCATTTTATAAAAGACAATGTCTGCACATTTCTGAAGAACATGAAAAAAATGAAGAAGCATCTGAGCATTCTTTCATCCCTGCTGATGAGTTTATAGATACTATAAACAAAAATATTCAGACCTTTGATGCTAATATATCACCATTTAAAACTCCTTCACATGTCAGACCAGAGAGAAGGGCAAGTTAGATGAAAAGGAAAAAGATAGAATTAGAAGAAACACTGGGTGTTTCAGCAGTGAGTAAATTAGAAGATATGTATGGAGTTAATGACTTGAAAGATAGCCCTGTAGAAAAACCAAATTGTTTGTGCAACGAGTGGTTTGATAGCTTCAATACTGCGCTACAAGCATGCAATTATACTGAAAAATTACAACTACTTACCTTGCTACCAAAATCTCTGAGTAAAACAGAAATAAAAGCAAAATTACCCACGGTATCTAAATACCTTATAGATAAATCAAGGAAATTAAGGAAAGAGAAAGATATTTATATGCATGCCGATCCTTACAATGGACACCCTTTATCAGAAGAAGCCACTAGCATTGCACTGTCATATTATTTGGATGACAGTAAGGATTGCACAAAACACAGTCCTAACAAAAAGGATGTCATTTTTGTTAAAGATGAAAATGGTGAAAAAATTAAAAAAGTAAAGAGATTCATGACCAGAAGCATAAAAGAAGCCTATCAATTAATGATGTCAGGAAAGTACAAAAGGGGTGTGCAAGCAATTAGAGATGCAACTTCATTTGTTGTGCTATCTAATACTGTAAACAATATCATGCTTTTAGATCTCAAAAAGGAAACAATTGCAGCTTGCAGATCAAGCAAAAAAGCTTGGGCAAATGTAAAACCGGTTGTTGGAATTCAGTCAAAACATTATTGGCTATTTAAAGGCAATGACGTATATCTAGGACGTACAGTAAAGCATGAGGTTAAAAAAGTTGAAACATCCTTCCAAGTGAAAAAGCACTACTCTATTGATGACTTCAAAATGGGAGACTGTTGGATGCATCTATGAAGATAATTGGTGGATGGGACAAATTACTGGAATATGACAAGAACTAATGGATGCAAATGTATCATTCATGCATCCCCATGGCCCAGCGAAAGGATTTCAGTGGCCAGAAGAATCCAGAAAAAGGAAGGACGAATGCTCTGTGCCATTAGAGAATGTTCTTCTCAAAGTAACACATCCAACTCCACAAGGGCACTCTGCACGGCTTCATTCTTTTGATGTAATGGAATTAAAACGAATTGAACACATTTTCTCTTTACATGCCTTTTAATTAATGAAAAAAATTATGCTTTTATTATTTCCCTAAGAACTATAGTTATATAAAGAATTACATTTTATAAATGTTACAACAGTAAGTAAAAAGAAAAATTAAAAATGCAGAAAACAATCTAGTGCAGCAAATTAACTGTACAGTGAAATTATTTGGCAGGAGGGGTGGAAAACTCTAAAAGAATAAATTTTTAAATCAGAAGTCAACATTTCTTTTAAGCTAAGAGTAAGTAAATATATATACATATTAATTTTACAATACTTGAGTTTGTTAAACATTTTATTACTGAATTTCAAGTTACTATTGATCTGTACTGCTATTCTTGGAAAGCTTAATCTGTCTATCTATCTACACACATATGTACATATCAATAAAATTTTATTGCTTTAAATTTTAAGCAAAATAATAAATTTCCTTTAGCTATAGGAAAATAAAAATTTCTAGTTGAATTTATATGAAACATTTATGGTGAGATGTAACAGAAACGACATTCAGGACAAGACTTCTTAATGGTTGAAATGAGCCATTTTCAAAAAATCATATAAAATTAATGAGGCAAAAATACAACATCTAATTATGTTTAATTTGTTAAGCATGCATGAGACATCAAATGTGTAAATTTCGAGATTTTTAAAAAATGGGGTTTTTGTGCTGTTGCCACCCGAAGTTTGAATTTTTTGAAAATTTGGACTTTTCAAAGCTGAATGTCCCAAAATGTGGGCAGTCTAAAATTAAAAAAAAATTACTTTAATAGTGTCTTAAGAGTAGTTTTGATTGGCACCTTTACTTTTGTAAAAAAGAAAAAAATTAATAGGAAAAAAAATCTTAAAAATTGAAAAATTGCAGTTTTGTAGGGTAAATAAACATTTTTTTTTCATATAAAATTTGCAATCAGGTATTTTTTTAAAATATAAAATAGTAAAGGGTAACTCAATAGCTAAAAGATAAAAAAAAATTAAGTGAATAGATGAAATAACTTTGAAGTTACAGCAGTTTAAGTGTTGCATGATCTCCGTATCTTCTAAAAATACCCGATTTTAAGCCAAATTTGAAACTGCTGTAGCAGAAGAAAAAAAATTTTTTGGAAAAAATCCTTTTGGCATATTTCATGTCTCCAACAGTCGTAACTACCATAATTTTTTCAAAGAAATCTATGATGGTGACCTGACATGTTTTGGCTTTGCCTGCCTGAAATGAGATGGAATGACTCTATAGAGTCCCTTGCTGGATTTTACTAGTCACTCAATAACATTGTAAAATAATTTTAAAAAATTATGAACTTAAAAAAACATATTTAAATTTATTTTCACAATTATAACTAATGTCTTAAAAATTTGTGTCATGAGCACTCAATGAGGTTTTTTTTTTTAAATGCATGGTCTTTTTATGAAAATATGGGTAAAATATGCACTATAGCACATCATCGTTAACTCCTGATTACTTTAAAATGTTTCTGATAAACTTAATTTCACAGAGTATATGATTAAATTGTATGTATATTTTTAAATTTTTGAAACATTTGCAACTAACATTGATCTACCTACTAATGAAAACTTATCACTTTAGAGAGGGTATGAGTTTTGTTCTCTTTTTCATGAAAAGTTCAGAAGACTGGATGTAGATGACATTCAACAGAATTAGACAATATTAATATAAAATCCATTGAGTTTGAATAAAAGTGTTACAGTATGGAACCTCTTATCCAGAAACCAGTTATCCAGAAAACCAGTTATCCAGAATCATTTTTCAATTGATTAAATTCCTATTTTTTTCGAAAGAAAAGCAAAAAATGAGTTTTTTAAAAATACTTATGTTTTTATTTTGAGTACTACAGCTAGAATTTATAAAGTAAGCAATCTAGTAAGTTATTTTATTTTTTTAATGTGTGACTAAGTTTTCAAGAAGTTATCATATATTTACTACTTCCTCTGTAAATCATTATTATTTATCTTGATCATATTAGAGTTTTTTTATATTATTTTTCTATTATATTAACAATTAATATTTAATTCTAATCAAAAATAGAGAGTAACATTTATGCTACCAATCAAATCAGTAGATATCATGTTAATCCCCAACCAGTTATCCAGAATACACCCGGTCCCAACCATTCCGGATAACAGGTTCCATACTGTACTTTTTTTTTTTTTTTTTTTTGCCGAAAACATAAAATGAAATAATAATTAAAATTTCATAAAGTAACACACATAAAAATCTTAATGTCAGTACATGTACTTCAGGTGAAGTGAGAACTCACTCAGTTCCCATTCTACTGCTCTTGTGGTTTTGTGAACCTTTTTACTGCTGATAAAGGTGAACATTTTTCATCCTAAACCATCTACTGATATTAAGTAGATTTTTATGTGTTATTTTACGAAGTTTTAATTATTTCATCTTTTAAACACCAGTTTTCTCTGTTGAGTATTTTATTGTCAAAAACATAACAGTTCAAAAAGATTATTTGTTCAAAAATTGTTGCATATTCATCATAATCTAATAATTAGGGTCATTTGGGAGAAAATGGGTTGTACTAAAAAATACCTTTAAAAAAAAAAAATTATGGAGAAATATTTTAAGAACATGACAAGTATTTCTAATGAAGCTTTACGATCTTTTGACAACATCAATGTGTGCAAACTTTCTTGTTTCTGCTCTAAAGGCTTAACAAGTGGTATGATTAGACTTAGCTAAGTTCTGCACGATACTGACATTCCTATTTCTCCTTTAGTAAATGTTTTTGAAAAAATCGTTTTAATCAATTAAATTGACATTTTAATTTTCTGTTATAAGAAATTAATTTAGTGGAAGAGTAATATTTGCAACATATTGTGTGACCCTGAATTTGATAATCATGGACAGCATTTCTTCAGCTGATTATTTTGGTAAATAACCCTTTTCTGTGCATTTTTTTTCTTTTAGTATATTTAAGAATAAGTTAAATTGTGTAGGTACATTTTATTTCATTCATAGCAATAACATATTTTTTAATAAAAATATAGTTACATTTGTTCTACCCCATTTTCTTCCATGGTGAAGGAAAATGATTGCATCAATTACATATAATAACTTTTAGGAATGGTAACTGTTGGCTCTCTGATCTGGGAGTAGATGCATAAAGACATTAAATGCTCCTCACAATCTCCATATTATTCTATAATACTGCATAAGGAATCACTGTTTATCATATTTTACATTTATATAAAAATATTATTTTCAGATATATGATGACCCTGAACTTTTGAAGAATAAATGTGAGCAACTTGCAAAAGCTTTAAAGGAATCTGCATATACAGTTGTATATACTGGTGCTGGAATAAGTACAGTATGTTCTGTATTGTTTTTGAGCTGATTTTTCATAAGTAACTGTTTTAGAACTTTAATTTTAATTTCAACGCCAATTTCAGTGAAGTGAGTTTGGTAGGCTGCTTCTAAACTTTAGACGTATTCAAAATTAAAAGTATACATCTTAATGTGTTAGAATCTCTTTCTTTTTTAGACATATATTGTGGGAGGATAGTAGTACAATTTTCTTTGGTCTCCCAAAAAGGTGGTAACCGGTTTTAATTCCTTATCTATTAGTGGGCAGTGTAAATTGAAAAATTTTTTCAAAATAAGGTCGGAATCAAGACTCCGTTAAGAAAAAATTCCTCTCGGTAATTTACAAAAAGTTACACTTTTTTAATTTGCTATACGACCCCGTACAAAAAAAAAATTCCAATCAGCAAAATGTGCCCCATACACTTACGAGGTGATGTACCAAATTTCAGCCTTTCATCATACAACGTCTCAAGAGATTGTAAAAAGATGATTGGGGGTCATATATGATTTTGAATGTAAACATTTATTGCTAGAGTGGAGAAAAAATATTTTCTTTCATAATTTCTGTATGACCCCTAAAATGCGATCATTTGACATTATTTTTGCCTTTCGACAACCATTGGAAAGTGGTTTAAGTCAGCATTATATTTATCTTCATATCTCTGACACTTCTAAGGATATACTTCTCAAATTTTGTATGTCACCTCGTTAGTGTATGGTGCACATTTTACTAATAGAGAATTTTTTCGTACAGGGGTCATATGCAAATTTAAAAAGTGTAACTTTTCAAAAATTAACGAGACTATTTTTTTTTTGTAGCATAATCCTTTTCCCGACCTTATTTTGAACATTTTTTCGATTTACATTTTACCAACTTATCTTTTATAGATCAAGAATTAAAAGCCTGTTACCACCTTGTATAAAAGTTTTGGGGGATACCCTGTATAAAAGTAACAACATAAACTTAATTTACTAGAAAAGGAGGTAGGGTCTACAAAATTGCATTTTATAAATTCACATGTCACCAGTTTTTTTCTCAGTACATAACTGGAAGAAAGGTCTACACAGTATTCAGAGTTTAGCCTTAGTATTTGTTCTGTTATGTGTACTTTAGTAAAAGTAGTTAATTTTGTAGATTTCAGTAATGGTTATTATTATAAAATTAAATTATCAAGATAATGTATGAAATCAACTGTATGAAAATTCTCTTGCTAGTTACTTCCAAATATCTATATATTACAGGGCTCTAAATTATTGTTGGTCTCCTGGTCCAAGACCTCAAAAATATATAACTGACCAGTAGAATACAAATGCTACAGGTCCAGGGTTCGATTCCCGGACTGAGCAAGGTTCACTCAACCTTCATCCCTTGAGTGGTTCGATAAAATGATGACCAAGCTTGCTGGAGTGTTAAACACTGAGGGCCTCGCGTCAGACTAACCACCTGGCCGAGGCATAATGCTTTCACACCCCTGATCCCATGGTCGCGAAGGCGTTGTTGGGCAGCACCGGCCTTGGCCCGTAAGTGGGCAGTTGTGTCAATATTCAACTTTTTTAAGTAGAATACAAACTTTGATGGTCTGTCAGACCAGTAACATTTATTTACACTTTTGAAAACTTTCCCTTTTTTAGGCCTGCAATACATGTAATCTAATTTTACCAAAAATACCAATTCTAGCATAGTGTAGTATTATGTGTAGTATATTATAGTTTAATCTAAATATTTTAATCATAGGAATTTACTCTTTTTAATTCTTCTCTTAATGCAAATGAATAAATATTATTTTGTGTACGGGCCAGTGATAAATGTTACTGACCAGTTAAGTGCTAATATTTAGTCACTGGTCCCAGTAACTAAATACTCTAATTTTTACCCCTGATTATTATCATTAATATTTTGAACTTGTAAAATTCCGAAGGTGAAAGCACTAGTCTTTCATCTTATTGATTAGATATTCAGCCAAAATTAACTGATTTGTGAAATGGGTGTGAAAATTAAATGTGCAAATTTTAAAAGATCTAGTAATATACAGAGTGTCTCGTCCCTGAATTCATGGGCCAAACTTTAAGAGCAGGTAAAATACATGTAAAGAAGCATTTTTTGCATAGCAATATAGAGTTGGAAATAAAAAGTGTATGTGTAAATACAGCAAATGCAAAGAAAATTAAAAAGGCCTTACTGTAAATGCTAAAATGTGCCATCACCAACATTGACACAATACTAGTAGTGTCTAGCAATTGATTGGCATATCTTTCAAAGATGCCAGGTGTTTCATGAACAGTTGCAGTAAGTAGCGACTGAAAGTTTTGCAATGAGGCACTCATCTGAGTCAGTTGGAGCCCTGTAAACGAGTGCCGTGAGGCATCCCCGAAAGAAAAAATCGAGGCTTGATTAATCTAGTGAAAGTGCTAACCAAGAGACTAGTTTAAATTGCCCAATCCATTAGGGGTCAAAGATGGCAATGAGGTAATTACACACATTACTTGGGAAACATGGTGGAGCCCCATCATGCTGAAACCATCTACTTTTTTCATTTCCTACCCCACATTGCAGTGCAAAAAATTCTTCTTTATATGTATTTTAAAAACTCTTATAAAGTCTGGCCCATGAATTCAGGGATACCCTGTATAAACTTTAATTAGTGGGTAATTTTTCCATTTAATATACTTGCTATATTCTTTGGCACCTTTTCAAAAAACTCGCAAATAAGATGTTGCAAAATAATAACAATAGTTAAATCAAGTATAGACAAATTTTTTCTTTATTTTTCTCTATATAATCTCATATCACCTGCCAGCAAGAAAGTATTGAAGAAATAAAAAGCATCTGGCATGTCTTTAAAAAAAAACAGCATTATAAATTACTAAAATTTAAACAAGCTTTTAATTTAAAATTTTGACAAAGGTTTTAAAATACAGTGGAACCCCGATCTATCGTTCCCACATTCATCGTTTCCCCGTATTGATCGTTTTATTTCTATGGTCCCTGCACAAACTGTATTCAAATAACGTTAACAAAACCCGCATGTATCGTTCGTCAAAAATTCGCTTTCCCGCGTTCATCGTTGTAAAATGTTTCTTCTGACCGAAATGAAATTGAAGATCAAGTAGATCAATATGGCTTACAAATCTAATTACTTCCTGGTATGATATCTTGGGTTGATGATGGTATGGATGAAGAGTTCTTACATCCAACAGGGATGTGTATAGTGTAAATTGTAGTGATTATATTTCCATGTATTTAGATGTAACAACGTGTGATATTCTAAGAATGGAAGAAATGTGACGCAAAAAATGAAAATAATGGCAAAGAAGCTGAGAATAATATTCATGCCGATGAGACTGAGCCAACTGCTTTATCCTACGCAATAACGGTATTTGAAATTGTAGGACTTTTATATACAAACATGAATACAGATAAAAAGACAAAGTATATTGCAAATCTTGAAAATGTTGTTTAGTTAAAAGATTAATGAAAAACACAGTGTAAAATTACTGTTTTTTAAATATAAGTATCACTTAATTTCTGCACAATTTCAATTTGTTTCTTTTACAGTTTGGTAACAAATTTAGTATTTTTGGTATACTGTATAAATTGTGTGTATTCATACATTCTGTTTTCTTTGTATTTTGAACTTAACCCGCATTCGTTGTTTTCCCGCATGCATCGTTTTTTACTTACGCACCCCTTGAAAAACGATAGATCGGGGTTCTACTGTAGTTGTAATTTAGTTTGTTAAAGTTTTTGTGTTTTTTCAAGCCTACATGAGGGGCATCTGACTAGGGGGCTTGCCTTGGTCTGAGGACTTTTCAAGAAGTTCTAACATATATTCACATTGCATAGAGAAAAAAAACCCAAAACTCTCAACCATTAGATCAACAGTTGTGCAGTATTTTCAAATGCAGGCCCTTACCACTTCAACTGTCTATCATGTTCAGTGCCTTATCCTCTTGGCCATGGTGAGGCCTTTCTAATTTAGTAGTATAAAGTACTATATCGAAGAAGCTAATTCAAATTACTTTATAAAAGCTTCCTTTTTATATATATTCACATTCTGAAAGTATTACAAATTACTTTAAATATTAATTTTCTGTAATCTAAAAAATAGTAAAAAAAATGTATTTGATATTTTAACTAATAAATTTTGTAATAAGATGAGTAAAAAACCATTAATGATAAATCATAATATTCAAATTTGTGAGAAGAGAAAAAAAATCTGTAGCATTAACTATTCTATAAGGAGTGATGTTTTTATAATTTAGTTAAAATAACACTTTTTGTTTGCTAGTGAGTATTTTTAATTTTTAGAAACAGGGATACAGTTTTAACATTTTTATTTTTAAAATTAAAATTGAATTTTAAATATATTGATTTTGTCAAATCAAGGGAGACAGAAAGATATTTTTAGTTTTAATTTTTGAACACCGTTTTCATTAAATTAATGCTTGAATGCTTAATGGATATTTTTTGTAAATTCTTTCAGTCTGCTGAAATTCCTGATTATCGGGGACCTAATGGTATTTGGACAATGTTACAAAAAGGGAAGAAAGTCATGTATGTATACATTATTATCTAAAGATGACCTGAACTTCTTATGTAATATTTAAAGTATTGTATCATTTTATAAAATTTCTTACCCATGATTGCATAAATGTAGCTACTATTATAATTCTTACTCTGTGTGTTAAATTGGGCCAGCAACTGGAAAACTTATTCATCTTAGTTGATGTAGTATTTTCTCAGCTTTTTATTGCACTTTTTAAAAAAAAATTATCATATGTAAATTAAAAATTCTATTGTATTTCATCAAATAGCTTTAAGGACTTAAGTCTTGCTGAACCTACATTTACGCACATGGCATTGAAACAGCTGCATAAAGAAGGTTTTGTATCTCACATTGTATCTCAAAACTGTGATGGACTTCATTTAAGAAGTGGTATACCTAAAACAGCCTTATCGGAGTTGCATGGCAATATGTTCATTGAGGTTAGCTTATTATTATTATTATGCTTTTTTATTGCAAAATATTTGTGACATAGAAATTAATGTATTTTGGAATAAGGATTCCTGAATTTAAGAGAACTTTTTTTAGTTTAAGAATCAATCAAGTATTTTTAAAAGTATATTTAGTGCAAAAGTAATTGTTCTATTGCACATAAAATATACCATGAAGCTGAAAAAATTACAACAAAAAGTTTTGCCTGCTTAATTAATTTATAACTATTTTTTTATTACAACCCATGCATTTCATGTGTAATAGTACAAGCATTGCAAGATTTACTTTTATTCCACATTTAAAATTATTTTCTCCACTAAATCAAGCATAAATTCAAGTTAAATTTTATATTTCAATTATAAATTAAAATCATAAATATATTTTAATTAGAGGATGGGGTGTTTGCAGCTTATTGAAATCTGGGAATTTGCAAAATTCTGTGTATATTTAGACATGATGAAGAACAAACCTACCTTCAAAATAATATAATTTGAATAACATTTCTCCTGTCATGGCATTCGTAGAATCTTATCAGATTCCAATTTGATAAAAGTTTCCCACCTGTTGTGGAAGTTGCAGAAGATTTCAGCAAATTTTAACTGTGAGAAAAAAGTATAAGATGATGTTTAGTTTCTAATGTTCTTTTCAATTATATGTAACATTTATGTCAAAGAAAAAAAAATATCGTAATTAAAATGACTAGCATGTGCCAGCATCATCCGAAGTTGTCTAGATTCTTTATAATTTCTCAAAACTCTCATCCAATTTCAACTACTGCTGATACTTTATAAATTGTGAAAGTGAGAGAAAAACTGAAAGTTTTATGAAATATGTTCACTTTCTTACACTTTTTTCAATTGTGTAGCATTTTTATCATTTTAATTGGAAAAGAAAAAAAGTTTCGCCAAAGTCAGCTATGTGGTAGCGTGTTCTAGTATGGTCTAAGAGTGGATTAATCTTGTATGCTCATATTCATCAAAATATGTTTTAAATTCTAATTTTGCATTTTAAATATATATCCAATGTATAGTATCTGTGAATTCAGACTTCCGTTTAAGAATTGGTAAACTGCGGCAGTTAATTTATGTCTTTTATAAGCTTGTTTTTTAAATAAAAATGTGAATTAATAAATTTAATTCACATTTTGTCAAATGATTGGGTACTAAATTTAAAGTATTTTTTTGTTGTTGTTACTTTTTCTTGTTTTTATTTTTTACATTTTTGTTCTTGCTTTCTTCAATATATGGTTTTCTTTCAGTTTTGAAATTTTAGTTTGTCAATTTTGTAATCAGAAGTTGACAATGCACTGTTAATTTAAAACTGCTTTGAACTGCTGCTAACTTATCAATAAATGGTTGATTTAAAAGATAAAAATTTTTTTAATAATGTAAGCATTTAAAATTAGTATAAGCAGGGGTCGCGCTGGCTTTTTAAAAAGTTTCGTCAATCCATTAGCCAAATTAGATTTTGTCGGACATCATTAAGAAATGCAATTGCCAATACTTTCGCCAAATCATATTTTCTTTCGCCAAACTAATTTTATTATCGCAATTTCCGACGTTGGCGATTGACAGCACAACCCCTGAGTATAAGTATATATATATATATACTAGCTGCATGCCTGCTCTTCGCATTGAAGGAAATTAAAAGTTTTCTTACATGTGTAATTCAAATTAATTCCAGTGATGTATAATTTGACAAAGTTTGTGTTATGGGTATTAACCTGAGATCATTGCAATATAATGACACAAAAACTATTTCAGTCATTCACGATTAAAAAATGATAGGCTTCACGGTTTACAGAGAAAACTCCTTACTTTCAAAAAGTCTTACTTCTACATCATACTGTTTTTTAGGTTTAAGTTGTAGCATTTAAACCTCAGAAACTATGTGATGTGGACAACCATTTTATTTTAAAATAGCTGCACACCTGCTCATCATAGAAGCGAATATTTTACTAAAATATGATCACAACTACATGTGACAAAACAAAATCTCAAAAAGAAAAAAAATTTAAGAAAATTTCTTCTGTTGGAATTACTTCAGGATATATTAGTACAAAGTATTATTACTTATTCTTTAGTTAGTTCTAAGACAACTGCTCAAAAAGAAGGAATAGAATGCTTTTAATTTCATGAAATATTTATTAACGTGGTATATTGTGATTTATTCATATTATCCTCACAAATCTACTAATACTACCTATTACTTATATTAATACAATCTATCTTTGCTTCTCCTCTTTAATACGCAATTTAAAGTAACAGCTTAGATATTTGGCACCAATGGGACCTTTTTATTATAAGGTGATTTTTTGCAATTTACTCATTAGCACAAACAATAATCATTTCACATTATGGTTGCCATTAGGGAAGCTCTCCATACATATTTAATTTATGCTTAATTCTTTTCAGATTGGCTTATTTAGCACCACAAAACATCTAATTTTACCATAGTGGAAAATATACAAGTGGTACCAAATTAAATATCCTTGCATCATCGAATATAGCGATATCTTATAAATCTTCCATGGTTCTTTCTTGTGTAAAACATCTAACTGTGTAATCTCGAGAGCTATTTAGAATCGCTTTAATTGCAAATAGGACATTAGTGTTGCAGAGATTACAAATTTTTTGAATTTTTCAATTTAACTGCCATAAAAGATACTCAAGATAGTTGAGGCAGTTAATCTGATTATTTTGCACAGTAGTTTTCAAACAGGGTATAATATTGAAACTTACAATGATGTTGAAAAATTTTTTGCTTTATATAAGACCGTAATCCAACATTAAAATAAAAAGTATAGTCACAATATGCATATGTTAGGAAACATATATGAGTACAACATAATTAAATGCCAAAAATAAAAAAGTAAATAAAAAAATTTAAAGTGTCACACATTTTAAATCTAAGCAGCATATTAAAATACCACTTATAATAATAATTGTGAATTTTTTCCTTTAGTTTGTTTTCTATTTTAAGTTTTAATCAAAATATCGTCTCCTTATGTGCATTAAGATCGTGGTGTAATTTTTACATATTTACAGAACGGGAAGATTTTCAAAACATTTTTTTTTTTCTAATCCATCTAAAAGCAATTGACAGAAGTAGATTTCACTAAGATTTGAAAATCCGATGCCCCATTTAAAAATTCTATCGATAGGTTGAAGAAACACAGATTTTCTAATCCTTACTGTGGCAACTTAAAAACTTGTGCCATAATTGATTTATATAATGGCGTGAACTGTCCACATTGATGCTATTAAATTTTAAACACTATGTTACATTAAATTTTGTTTAAAAAGAGATCTCCTAATTTATATATTTTTTCGCTTTTATTTTAAAAGAGGGCAAAATGTATGTTTTATGATTTGTCAAAATATTAAAAAGTTATGACGGATAGAATTCAAAATACGAAAGTTTTAAAATTATTTTATGAAAATTTTCATAAAAGGTGATCTTTAGTTAAAAAATTCTTTAAAATCTGCAAGTTATTTTACATATTCAGAAAAAAACTGTTTTTAATTTAAAAGAAAATGTTCTCCTCTGTCCGATGATGTAAATATCGCTTTACTGCGAGTTTAAAATTACTACTGTTACTGTGCATTAAGTGTTACTGTGCATAAAACCTAAAATAGTAAAAAATCTAAAATAAGCAAAAAACCTAAATATGTACCTATAGCAAAAAAAAACCGAAAGCAAAAAATCATATAAAACCTAAAATAAAAAATTCCTAATTCAAATTTTGAAAAATTGCTTTGAGGTGCATAACTTCACGCTTAAAACTTCCTGTGTACTGAATTTGGTAATTCTAATTGTAGCAGTTTGTCTGTAACACTGACGACAAACAAACAGACAAACATCTTCTTTTACAATAAATAGAGATATATATTTAATACAATTCATTTTGCTAAATATTGGAGATATTTTTACTATTTATACATGTGCATGTAACAGTTAAAAATAGAAAATTATTCTGAAGGACTAGCGCATTATGCAGCATAGTAAAGAAGAATAGTATATAATGTAAAACAACTAAACTTACGTAATGGATGTTCATATATAAACCATCGAGCAAAAAAAATTTCAAACAAATAGACCCATAGGCCTTAAAAACGTAGAAAAACCAATACAGCAAGAAAATGCCCAGAGCTTCCTAAACTATAAGGGATCCAACGCTACCATGTGAGAACTCGTAAGTCTAATCATCATATAAAGCCTAACTACATAAACCAAAGATGTAGAGATGGGAAGGAAAATTGCATTATCAAGCTCTGTCATCAGGTGCCACCACTTGTATATGCAATTTAAAAGAAAACAAAAATAGCTAGGCTTAGCGATGGATGTATTACAACATGCGATCCCCTTATTATTTAGAAAGCTGTGGGTATTTTCTTGATGTATTGGTTTATGTGCATTTTTTAAGGCCTGTGAACCTTTTTTTTTTTAATTTCTTTTATTTGGTGTTTATATATGAATATCCATAAATATGTAAGTTTAGCTGTCATATATTATATTTATATTATTATATCACAAATAGCCAACCTCTGGCCCATGGGCCAGATGTGGCCCATCCGAGCTTTTGATTCGGCCAACAGAACCTATCAAAACCCACATAAACCATTCAAAATCCCATTTAAATCACAATTATATGGCCTGCAACTTCACTAACACCTTAAAGTTTGGCCCGTGACTCTCCTAACATCCCAAAGTTTGACCCAAAACTTTCCAAAGGTTGCCCATACCTGACATATATATACATGACAATAATATCACACCTGATATATATATATATATCTATATGAGAATAATATCATACCTGATATAGATAGATATAAGGATAAACCAAATAGTCTGTAGAATTTGGCTTTAACTTTTAGAAAGTTTTTTTTTATATAAAATCAATATCATATTTTTTAAGATAAAAATGTTAACACTGTCTTAAATTAATTATTTCACTGTATAAAATTGAAACTGCATTACTTTCTTAAAAATTGCAGAACACTGTGACATTATGTGTACCACAGGTGCACCCCAGGAGGGGCTATGGGGGCTAAAGCCCCCCCCCCCTAAAGCTGGAGATTTAGATCTAAAAAGCTTTGAAAATTGTCACAAATGAATTAAAATATTTTATGTTTTAAATATTGTCTTCAAATATTTGAAAAAAATGACATTGGTTTTTACAGCTAGTGTGACACATGTAATACGGTAATTTTTTACAATAGTGCTTACAATACAGTAATTTTTTGATTACAATGTCATTGAAAATATCAGATTTATGTCTATAACAAGGTACGTTGATTGTTGGCTTGTGTTTTACAGTCTATTGGTACAGATTATTTTGACGGAGTTATAATCGAAAGCACTATAACCAAATTCAAAATAATATTTATCTACAAAGTGTTTGTTGCTTTACACCCCCCCCCTAAACTAAAATCCTGGGTGTGCCACTGATGTGTACTATAGGATGTTATTAGTATCCTTGTAATATGAATATCATTTAGAGTACTAATGTTTTAATAATAGTTATAAACGTGTGTGTGTGTAGATATATATATATGTATATATAAATATATATCAGTCAAATGTTAAAGTAGTTTAATGTAAATTGTTAAAAGTTCATATTTTTACCGTTTAAAAATTCTTTTTAGATATGTCCAAAATGCAAACCATTGAAACAATATATTAGGTTGTTTGATGTAACAGAACGTACTGCTCTTCATAGGCATAAAACTGGCCGCTTTTGTAAGAAATGCAAATCAGAACTGCATGATACAATAGTTCATTTTGGTGAAAAGGGGACTTTAAATTGGCCAATGAATTGGAAAGGAGCTGCCAAGGCAGCCTCCAAAGCAGAAGTTATTCTTTGTCTTGGAACAAGCTTAAAGGTACTGTGTTCATATATTAAATATAGTATAAGGTGATTACTTTAACATTCATGAAAAAATTTCTTTTTCTTTACAGTAACATACTTCAAGAAATGTGAACTATTCCCTTTGATTTCACACATAAATTTTTATGTTGCTTTTAGTAGTTTTCAAGCTATATATTTGCATAGTTAACACAAATTTTCATTCGATTGTTTTGAAATCTAAAGGCAAAAATGTTTGGTAGCACATTCTGAACAATCCATTGAACATCGAATAAACCACAACTGAAATAATGTGAAACACAAAAGCTATCTCACTATCACAGTAAATATTTTGATATTTGCTCACATCCTGATCTGTATTTGATATAGTTTGATATGCAGCTGACATCATGAACCTTGCATTTGCCTATTCATTTTCACTTACCATTGTCATAGCAATGCACTTTGCTAGCCATATGCAAAGACTGAAAAGTAAAATGTTTGGAAACTTTTTCTGTTTTTTTGTCAAAAGTTTTCTCTATTATCAGAATGAGTCAATTCCAGCTTGTTAAGGTAATATCTTTATGGAAACTGATTTACTTATTTATTTGGCACTCCCAGTTAGACTATTTATCCCAGAAGTTATGCCACATATATATACAGGGTGTCCCAAAAACACTGACCTAGGCTTTTATTTCTTAAATATTGATCATAGACATATACAGTAAATTAAAAAGTTACATAAAAAAAGTACAGAATTTTACAGTATTGATTAAAACTTTCTGGAGATTAAATCTAAATAAAAACAAAATTTAAATTTTTATATGAACTCTTTACAAAAAAAAAAATTCCCGATTGGTAAAATTAGACATTATTAGGTGGTGTACAAAATTTTAGCCTTTCACCATAAAAAGGTTCAGGAATATGAAAACAAATATATGCTGACTTAAAGCACTTTTCAGTTATCTTAAAATGAAAATAATCACTTCGAGGCATCACATTTCAGAGCCTGTAAACAAATTACTAAGAGAACAATCATTTCATAAATGCATAATTCTTTTGCTCTTATTGGTATTGTATAGTCTCTTACCGACTTTGTTTAAACATATCTTTTGAAGATTTTTGTAATGAAAGGCTGAAATTTTGTACATCTTCTCTTTAATATGTGAGCCACATGTTATTAATTAGGAATTTTTTTGTAAGGGGTCAGTATGAAAATTAATATTTATTTATTTATTTAGATTTAATCTACTGAAATATTTAAGCATACCATAAAATTCTTTATCTAAATAACTTGTAATCTATTCTGTATGTCTGTGATCAATGTTTAAGGAATAAAAGCCTAGGTCAGTGTTTCTGGATACCCTGTGTACCTACCTATCTATCTAGATAGATAGATAGATAGATTGATATGTTATTTTTTATTGTTATTTTTGTTTCTAGTATATCTATCTAGATAGATAGATAGATATACTAGAAACAAAAGTAACAGGGAATTTTTCACTGATTTCTCTTTCAGTATTTGTTTTCTCTTATTGGAATTATTAAAATGTGTCAAATCCAAAATGTTGCATTATCATTTTTCTTTTGAAAACTGGTTTTCATCAGGCTTCACAAGTAGCCTAGCTAACCTAGAGGATACCCCCACTAATGCATGCTAAAACATGATAGAAGGTTTATTGTAGTTTGAGGAATAATTAATCTTTTGCTATGCTATAGTAATACTCAGTAACTATGTTAAAATTTTATTTTGCTCAATGTACATTTGCTTATTAACATGCATTTATTTTTACCTTTTTCTGCTGTAAATTTGGCTTAGATCTTTCAAGGTCGTATCTGCTTTATTTACAACTAGCTGTCATGGCGACCTCAATAAATCTTGTTCGGAGAGAATCCTGTTTCTCACCGGTTTCCTTGGCACTGAAATCTCTCAGAGTCTGAATGGAATTTAAAATTAAGTTGGTTACAGACAGGGACGGCCCTAGGGTAAGTGGCACCCCCCTGCTAACATAAAAAAGACAGCTCCTTTTATGCTCTAGTTAGTTTTTAAGTTCAAAATAATGTCCTTTCAAAGCCGGCACCCTGACGCAATGTTTACCTTGCTGGGCCGTCCCTGTTTACATAAATAAGATGGTTTAATGATAGAAACCTACAAAAAGGTACAAATTATTTTCGTCCTATATTAATTCTGAACAGCTTCTGGATATATTGGCCATTATCAAAAAATGGAAAGGAAAAAAAGAAGAAAAAGTAAGAAAATCTGAAACACTTTCAGATTTTAAGTACGCAACATCCTTTTTCCAGAGGTAATACAATAGAAATAGAATGGGAAATAGCTGCTTAGAAAAATGCACAATTCGAACTGAATGAAAGTTTGAAAAACTTATTCAGGTGTATTCTTTATCCAAGTCAGGTGTAGCAGACGATAAAATGACGTTTAGTCAATAGCATCATTTAACGATGATAGAGCATCTGTCACGTAATACAGTGTGTTTCTTACAAATGCATATTAAATGCTTCAAATCTACTTGTTAAAAAAGGTTGTATTTTTGCACACTGTGAAAAAAAAAAAAAAAAAAAAAAAAAAAAAAAAAAGCATGCTGATAGTTTGTCACGTGACTCATTCAATTAAGATTTCATAACATAAAATGAAACCATCTAACAATTATTTACAAATTCGCCTGAGAAAAGGGAAATCTGATGTTTTATTTATTAAAAACTCTGCATATTCTGTAAGTTTGCATCATCTGTCGAAGGTTCTGTAAAATAAAAACTCACTTGTATTCTTTTTTTTTTTTATAAAAGATCATTTTTTTGTATATTATAGGAGCAGTGTTTTTTTTTTTCCCCATAAAAAGTAGCCTATATGTTAATTCAGGATGTTAACTGTCTTTATTCCAAATTTCGTCCAAATCCATCAGACCATTTCAGCATGAAAGAGTAACAAACATAGAAACAAACACTGACATTTATATATTAGTGTGGCATAAATATAACCACATATTTTCATTTAACTGAAAACTAAATATTAAACTCTAACTTGTTAATTAATCCTTAAGATATTAAAATAACTTTGGCTTGGTCTGGCCCCAAGTTAGTTGTAATTAAAAAATATATAATAAGTACTCTATGTTCATAAAAATATTTCAACTAATCACAAAATGCAATCTTCTATTTCACCTGCCATTTTCTCCCGCCAACCGTGGAGATGTGTGCCATGAACCAGCTCGGCGGCTCTCCTCTGATGATATGATGGCTTTCCCCTGTGGCGCTTCTCTAACCCTATCACATACTGACACTGCTTGGCGGTGTTGGCATGCTCTAGGAGTGGGGGTTGCTGGAAATGGGATATAAAAGCTTGCACATTTTTCCTGACACACACACAACTTCGCATTCCACTACTGCCCGTTCTTTTTAGACGCTTCGACATTAGTCCTCTTTTTTGCATGGGTCCTGGAGTCCCCCATTGATTAGTCCCATCCATATTATTTGACTGACCAAAAGAAATCCAGCTTGATTTGGCCGCGATTTAACTAAAATGAATTAAATATTACCTTTTAAGCATTACGATTTAGTAAACTAGAATTATATATTTATTTTCGGAGATGGAGATCTCTAGCACTATGTAGACAAAATAATTTGTAATTGATGATTGTGAAAAAAAATAAAGTTGTGGGTTTCAATGTAAGTCTTGAGTCACATGTCCTCTTTATTGTTTCCGAGAATGAGTTTCTGACAGATTCCAGCATATGAGTGTTCCACCTGTATGGGGTAAGTCTTTTATACTTTGTTCTTATTTTTCCTTGTCATCTCCGTCTGATCAAATCTCCTTAAATTTTGTCTGCTTTATTCTGTTCTGCATTAATGTATTCTCAAAGTTAATTCACTTTTAGCACACAATGCAGTGAACTTACACTTTACATATCCAGGTTAAAAACGTGACAATTCCGTTTGCCGAATTTCACATTACATTAGTAGGATTTCAGTTGGCCCCTCAAAATGAGGTTGATACAACCTCAAAAGATCTAGGCTTAATTTACAATGCAAAAAGATAAAGATAAATGTATGCTAATAGCATCTTAATGCAACACTAGTAATCAGACATTGAATGAGTAGAATTTTGTTTAAAAGGCAAAGTTATACTAATTTTTTGAGTACATTTTCGTGAGCTTTCCTTGTTATTATAAACATAAATTGAAGACACTTGCTTGGTGGCTATTTTATGTTTTTATGATATAGTCTCTCAAAACTTATTGCTTTACTGTTGTATTTCATCAAGTTAGATTTATTTCTTTAGGGTGTTCTGGTTTGCTTGGCACCCTTTGTTATTTTAAAGACCATCAAAAAAAAATTTCTTCATATCTGTAATCATAAATAATCATCAATATATACATCATAATCATCATGTATCAATATTCAGGTTAAATATTTTAATTTTTTTTAAATATTAGACTTGAATAATTTTATTTTTTATTAATTCATTTTATAGATGATTTTCCTTTAAATAGTTTTCAGTATTTTCTGTTAAATCAAGTTGGATTATGTTTTAGAACTACTTTGATTGAAATTACTTTTCAGTTCTTAAAACCCTTTTCCATGGTATAAACATGTAGAATAATATGTTTGACATTTTATGTATTCATTATTTGTAGATAACTCAGTAATATTTTGAAATCTTATTTTGCTTGACTTACATTTTTAGTTTAGGTTGCATTTTATACTATTGTAAATTATTCAATGGATTCTTGGCAGGTTTTAAGAAGATATCAAAGTTTATGGGCTACTGATAAGCCTCATGACAAGAGGCCAAAATTGTATATTGTGAATTTGCAATGGACCCCTAAAGATCCTCAAGCAACATTGAAAGTTCACGGTAACATAAGTTATATTTCTTTTTAAAATTTGAAAAAAAATAATAATAATAGTAGTATAAGTTTATCATGCTATATTAAGCTTGAAATAATAGCTTGATTTAACATATATATATATATACTTAATATATGTAATTTCTTCCCCTTTAGGTAAATGTGATGAAGTTATGAAAGAAGTTATATCTTGTTTGGGCATAAACGTACCAAAATATGATAAGTATGATGTAGTTTTACTATTTTATTTAACTAGAGTGAGAATAATATTTTAAAATGCCATGCTTGCTTTTGTACTGATTTTTATGCTACCTGATCTTAAATAATATTGGTAATTTGATAAAATGCTCTCACTGAAGCATTAATTTTGTTGCCATGATTTTGGGGGAAATTCCATTGTCAATGTAAAAATTAGCAGAAAGTCAGGATTAACCTGAAAGATGTAATAATAGAAAATATAATGATTAGAGTTCATTTCGATTTATTCTGTATAAAATAGTTTTGTACTCTGTATTTATGTCAGTTCCTAGTTCTGTAATCCTGTGCTTAGAGCTTTTATTAATTAAAATAAGAAAAACAAACACATTTATTAAGAATTAATCTTCCTCTGTTTTTAAGAAATTTCATTCTTTTGAAAATGAATTTTTTAATAAACACCAAGCTCACATGCTTATGAAAGTTTATTTATTACAAAGTTTCCCTCCACAGATAAGTTTAATTTTTTGAAAGATATATTTACTGAAAAAAAATTTCTGTGGTTTGTAAATTTTTATATTTATAAAATAGATTTTTTGTGTTATTTTAAACACTTTTTTTTCCCTCTAGAGAAAATGATCCAATATTTAAAATGGCCACAGCATTGAGATCTGATGAACTTACCACAACTACCAGGATATGTCTTTCAAAAACATCTCATTCTGACTGTCTACCAAACAATAACAGAGAAGCTTCATGTTTTGTAGCTGAACACAATACGGAGAATTTGAAACAAGAACTTAATTCAGAATTTTGTGAAAATACTACTCAAGATGAATCATTAAATGTCGACACAGTAGCAGCTACTCAAGCTGAACTGAAACAAGAGCTTGATGAAAGGACAGATTGTGAAGGTGAAAATCCTGATAAAATAGACCATTCATTAGATTCAATGTCTGGTTGGTATGGAAAAGGCTGTTCAAGGCTGAGGAAAAGAAGAAAGGGTGCAACTTTTAATAAACGTGCTAAAAAAGAGGATGTGTTATGAAAAGAATGCATCTATCTAAAAAACACTGTAAAGGAAAACCCTGTACCTGAACAAATGCTAATATGCAATAAGTGATATTAAGCATTGTTTGTAGGATTTAAGCTTGTGGTAAATTTTTCATTGAAATAAATTACTTATTATTTATAAGAAAAGTTATTAAAAAATTGCCTAAAAACTGTTTTCAAATTTTAAACTTCTGACAAATGTATGTGGGGGAAAGGAATATTTATAATAAAAATACTTTTAGTATAAATTTCACAAGCTTAAACCCTTTCTTTTTGTTTTATGTAATAATGGATACTAAGGTGTCTCTTATTTTATGACTTCTAGAATTTTTTCTATGCATACCCTCTCACTTTTTTCTTTTGATAGTTTTTAACATCAAAACAATCAAAAATAAAATTTCTTGCGATTTGGATTGTATTAACCCATGCCGAAGCATCTTGAAAGCTTTACCCTTAATATAGAGTGTGTTGTTTGTTCGTTGTTTCATCTGTGCATTATAGTATTCCTTATACAAGTGAAAAGTATTTACTATTTTTATTAAATCCATTTTATATACTCTCTAAATTTATTCTATTTGACCCTAAGTAGCCAGACAAGTATCAGTTTTCTGTTATAATGTTAAAATTTAATAGAGCTTAACTGATGACCGAAACAAAATCATTGCTTTCCATTTGTCAGTGAATGTCAGAGTTGCATTCGTGTATCACCATGCAACATGAACTATGCATTTGTAAGATTCCAATTGATAATTGGTGTGTATATAATGCCAGAAAATTTTAGTGACTATGGGGCTTATTCCCAGCACACCAGAATAGTGAGAGATTTCATGAACGCACTATGCAAAGAATGCAAAATATGATGTGAATCTTGTTATGCATTTGCAAAATATTTACAAATTCCATTGTTCAAGAAATAAAAAGAATCCTCATAAAATAAGAGACAACTTAATGGATGTCTTATTGAATTTGTAAACAAATATTACTCATTAATCTTACCTGTATAGTACAAATTTTTTTTTTCCCCCTCAGTTCAGTAATTTTGAACTATTTAACTGTAAAACTACATTTTCTGCCGCAGTTCAGAAATTCAAATATTGTATTTAAAGCAAATAATTTTTTGCTTGTGAAATATTTGAGTATTTATACCAAAAAAAAAAAAAAAAAAAAAAAAGTGTATTTTATTGAAAAGTAATAATCGCAGTAGAGGTTTTTATGGCAGTTTTTTTAGTATTTAAAAGCCTTTTACATTTTAATGCATATTAAAAGTCTACAAAATATATGTTTATTAAATAATGAGGTATTCCACATTTCTTCCCGAACTTTACAATATGAGCCTCCATATAAGATTTGCTATTTAAAAAATTTTTCCATTGAGTCTACTTTTTGATTTAGCATTCTATATTTTCTAGGAGAGAATACAATGTTCCCATATGTCTTTAAAAGTGGAGGCTTTAAGAGAGCTGTAGAATCCAAAAATATTTTGAATTTACATATTTTGAATAAAGTATTAGAAATATATCTAAGCATATATACTTTTAAGAAGGATCTATAATTATTCAGTAAATTATTGAGAAATTATTTCCTTAAAAGTTATATTTAATATTTTATTACACCTAACAGTTAATAGTTCTCTCTTTTTGATTACTTGTTTTAAATTGTATAATTATCTCACCTCGATGTATATATAAATAATTTTGAGTTTTTAATGGCTGTTCATAGGCAGTTTGGCAAAAAGAAAGTAGTTTCTGAAACACTGTTTCTCAAACTTTTACACCTGCGCACTGCATTCAGCCAAAAATATAAAACGGTATAATAACAGGTGTTTTATTTATTGAATCAAATGTTGTACAAATGTGATGTGTTTCTGTTTAGTCAGTTGTGTTTAGTTTTTTTAATATATTAATATATATTATATACAGATCGCGGACAAGCTGTAAAATCTTGCAGGTAATGTTTTTGAAACACTGCCCTAAATTATAACTGACTATTAATCCTTTCCAGATGGGTGCTGAGTTTTGCAGAAATTACTGCCAGGATGAAAAGTACTGCTGCACGAATTACTTTGGAGGACTGCAGAGTTTCAATGCTAAGCCTAATTTAGATTAGTCTTTAAAATCTAATTGCGTTCCATATTAATTATTTTAGGCATCATGAAAAGCATAGAAAAACATTGTATACTGCATTTTGTTTATATTCATAAGTACTAATTGCAACATTTGAATTGAAAGATATTGCTTAAAAATTAGTATTTAGCTTGAAAAAATTACACCCTTTGACAAAATACTGTAGAAATTAAATGAACTTTGGTCTGCAGTAGCCCAGTTGGAAGAGGCGTCAGTCTTGCAGTCAAAAGATAGTGAGTTTGATCCTGGGACCAACCAAAGACTGTCTAATGATTGGTAGTACTGCCATCTATCAGCTCCTAAATGAGGTAAAAATGAACTGTTCGGGAGTCTGTGGTAGAAATGAACACACTTGGCAGGTACTGCCACTATCGATCTAATCTGGATTCGGGGTTGGTACAAAATGTTATAAAGCAGAGGTGTCGAAGCCCCCATAATCCATGAAAAAAGACCAGAAGAAATGAACTTTTATTTCTTGGATGCAATAAGAATTAATTTAAAAATAACAAGATTGAAAAAGATTTATATACAGTCGGAAAATGGATACTTACATATTACTTTAGAAACCGTTTTGTGTGTGATACACTTCAAAGCAAGGATCAATGCATAACCCAACATCGCAATCTCTACATTCATAATATCTGTCAACATGTTCTGTTTCCTCTGTCACTGTTTGAGAACAAACAACACACCTCCTGCTTTTGTCTTTAATGCCAGGTTTCAAGTATAATTCTGTGAAATACCTTCCAGAAAAATGCAATGCAGATGTTTTACCAGCAGGGTGAAAACGGTTCATTTGGAGTACAGAATATTTTTGCACTTTTTATTCTCCAAGATTTAACTGAAATTGTATAGCAGGATATTTTTTCCCAGTATAATAATTAAATAATGCTTTAACTTTTAATAATGTTATGTCTAAAAATCAGGGTTGGGTTTTTGTCATCAAAATCTGGTTTTTGACATGACAGAGGTAAAAACCATGTTTTTACCTCTGTCATGTCAAACAGAGGTAAAAACCATGTTTTTACCTCTCTCTCTCTCTCTCTCTCTCTATATATATATATATATATATATATATATATATATATTTAGCTATTCAGAACTATAATTGTAGTATTATGAACATATAGAATTATTTTATTATGCTGTTAAGTCAAAAAATAATTAAAAATATAAAATATTAAGTTAATAAAAATTTTGATACATACCTTTAAGTTTTTGAGATGAAATTTAAAATCAGAATTTTGCACTTATAAAATATAATTACGTTTTATTTTATTTTTTAAGGTACACACACATGGATACCTTCATCTTAAAATATTTATCCAAAATTTATAACCACACCAAATATAAACCAAACAAAGATAAAAATTAGCAGTCACCACTCGCCATTTGGCGATTAAATGTCAACATGTAGCGATTAAAAAATTTGACATCAGTCCCCACTCTCCCTCCCTTTGTAGTCCAGTCCATTCCAGTCGGCTCGTCCAAGTTTCATTAACATACATCACAAAAATACATTTATTAAAATGGCCCCTTCACAAAAATATGATTGATTACAGTAGCCTCTGCATAAAAATATGACTGATTAAAACGACCTTTTCACAAAATTACAGCCTTTGAAATCAGACCTTTCCCACAAATGTAGCTTATTAAAATGCCTTTTCCAAATATTCTATTATTTTAGGAGTGAAATATTGTCACTGCCTTTTTCATTATCTCCATTTTCATTTGCAAGGGCCTAGTTGGCCCAAACCCCAAAGCGTGCCCCGCAATAAAATAAATGTATTTATATAAAATATTATTTATAAAAATGTATTTTTATAAAATACATTTTTATAAAAATTATTTTGATTGGTAATATATGTAATCCATTAAATTAAATTGATTTTTATGATAATGAACTAAATTATTTAATTTTTTAATATGTAAAAAAAATGGAGGCTACCAGCCACTGGCTAGTAACCAAATACGCTAATTTTTGGATTTAAAACCAAATATAAAGAACCACTGCTACTTTTGTTGAACGAAAGTCATTTAATTAAAAAATTCGCATTAATATAAACCAGAAATATATGTAAAATGACATTTTTTGTAATCAGAATCGCTGCTTTGAAGCATGTAATAAAAAGTTTCTCAAGTTCATTTCTTTAGTGTTCTTTCCTACAGCAAAGCTTTTACAAAAAATTCTAAGGCTATATAACTTGTACTTTGCATCCTCCCCCCTCGCACCCAATAAAAAAAAATCATCTAATCAGAATTTCTGGGGTGTAATACATAAAATGCTCCATGATATTCAAAATTAATAATGGAATGTGTTATAAAATAAAACCTATAAATGTAATAAATAAATAAATAAGGATCACACATTTATTTTGCTTACAATATATAAAATTATGAAGCAATTATGTTGGGAAAATTTTAATTTCCAAATTATATTTTTTAACGTTAATCCAGTTTTTGTCAAATATCTTTCATAACCCTGTTTTTAAACTTATTGTTTTAAGATACAATCTTTATTTGCTATACTTAGCCAAAATAAAATAGATATGTAATATTATCAAAAATCTGGAGTTTTGATAATTTTCGATATTTTTAACACGTTAAAATCCGTCATACGTCAAAATCTTGCCACTCTGCTAAAAATAAAAAAAATAATTTTTTGCACCTTTTTATGGCTTTTCTATCAGCTGGATAATGCATCAAGACACATTGCCTATGCTTACCCTGCCCCTATTTTTATTACTGTCCAATACATAAACTGGCTTCATTATATTTTCACCTTTCCAATCTACTCTCTGACTCTTCTACTCCAGTACTATGCATAGTGCCACACTAGTACTACAAATCAGTTTTTCACCTTAAAATTCCAACTTTTTAACACCAAACCCAAGAAAACACTATTATAGGGAAAATGTGCTCTCATTCCTCTGAAAAACAAATAAAAATTGAAAAGATATCTCCGATTGCAAAACAGAGGAGAGTTAAGAGTAACAATAAAACTTTACATGTGAATTTATTTAAATTACCGAAACAGATGTTCTGGCTTCACTCTAAAGCCAAAACATAAAATAAGAAGTATTTCTGGTGGTCAGTGCTAAACAAAAACCCATAACAATCATTCAAGATCTTTAATAGATAGCAGTATAATCTTTCATTGAAAATGCAAAACAGTCCACTTAAAAATGCATACATGTGATAGCTATCCTCTGTGGCAAAAGGATTCCCATCACATATGCATTCGCCGTCCTTTTCAACAAATTTCTGGCGAACATGTATATGTAATGCCCATCTAGAAAGGATTAAAAGATATAACATTCATTTGAACATGGTCGTTTTTATAGATGGCCTCCTCACACACATGCACATACTCATCTACATATTTTGATGATGCCAATTCTTTTCTGGCTCATTGGAGAGACATTTGCTCTGAAAGGGTTGACAGTAAAATTTATAGACATAACTGACTTCATCATTAGTTTTAGAAAGTTGCCTCCAATTGCTTGTATGTTCAATATTAAATATTCTCTCATTATTTGTACTGTAGTTTTAATTTATGTGAATATTTTTTTTTAAATAACCTGTAAAAAAGCCTACTATTTATGCATTTCACATTATCCGAACTTTCTGGTACGCAACTTCACAGGACTCTTAGAAACAATTTCTTCTTATAGGGTTGAACTGTTCTATTTAATATTATATTATAACTGTTCTATTTAATATAATTTAAATGCAGTGTTATATCTCTTCTCATAGCCATTTTATGTTATAGATATTTGAATATTATCACACACATCAAGAAAAACTTTGTTATAAACATCTGGGGAAAACCATATTAATGAAATAAATTCTTCAGTCTTATTCTATTTTAAAATGTATAAGTAAAAGTAATATTGGCCCTCATTTGAACATTCATACTAGTAACTGATTAATGTATTTTAATATTACAATTTTTGGGGTGTAACAGCTTTTGCTCATTTGTATTGTTTTAATCTTGTACACAAAACTTTTTTCCTTGCTTTCATCAGATCTATATAAATATGATTAGCCAAAAAGAAAAGAAAGAAAAAAAAAAAAAAAGCATGTTCATGAATTGAATAAGATCAAATTTAGAAAGTTGGCTGAATAGTATTTGTTATGTTATTTTGCTTATTATTAAATTGTAGTCAAGATTCTTCTGCCTTGGAGCCCCAAATGCTCTGCTTGATCAGTGGTATTTGAATGAACCCTCTCTTATTAGGTTCTTCATGAAGGAATCCCCTACAAAGCTGAAATTCCTTCAACTACTTTTTTATGAATAGTAAATTTTTAAAAATATTTTAAGCAGTGCCATATAATGAAGAAAATTTTAAAAATCAGAATAAAGGAGGTTCTTGCAGATTCACAAATTCAACTACCTGACACATTTTTAGAACCCGAAAATTCAAGTGATCATGGTTTTTGACTATCAGTTAAATAATTATTCAATATCTAGATTTTTTTTTTTTTTTTTTGATAATGCTGTTTTATTGAAGAAATATCGCACAAACCAATAAAACCTTGATGAAAAAAAGTAATAATAAAAGGCGTTAATGCTGGTGGTGAAGTTATAATTGATTTACAGATAATAGTCATGGGAAAATTTTAGGTTTGGTTTGTGTGATTATGGCAATGCTACGCTAAGGCGATCTGCCAAGGATGCGGGGTGCCTTGGTCAGGAGGACTTTCTAAGGGGTTCTAATGCATATTCATGTTACATCTGGAGAAATCCTACCAAAACTCATCATACATCGTTAGATCGACAGCCGTATGATGGGACCCGAACCCGGCACCTTCACACTTCGTCCGTCTACCATTTTCAGTGACATAACCACTGTAGCTTGGTGAGACATTGTTTTTTTTTTTTTCAGATATCCTTATCCAAAATAATATAATCAAAATAGCAAGGTTTCAGTTTACCAATTAAAAATAACAGTAGTAATAATTTTTTTACAAATTTTGTTATCTGCTATACATGCTGGATAGAAAAACAAATAAGCATGCTAACTTTATTTATTTATTTATTTATTTTTTGTGGGAATACATATTAATTATTCTACTATCTTTTTAGCAATAATATATAGCATATATTTTTTGGATAAAAAGTAATGGACATTCTTTTACTTCTGTTTATTTTTTTTTTTTCCCCAATAATATCAATTTAAGTACATTTCCTTTTGAAATGTTTTATGCAAAGAATCTGTTTTATATTATTTGAATTGCAATATTGTATGACTAAACTGAAAAAAAAAAAGTATTCTTTTTTTAATTTTCATTTGTGTAATTTTGATTACACAAATTTCTTTAGTAATAATAGATTTGAAAATAGCACATTGAGTGTCCTAAAATTTTGGAAAATGTTTGTCTTGAAATATATTTTCCTGCACTCCTAGTCATGTATTTAATTACCCAATAAAATATTAATACATTGTATGATTTATTGTGAATTATAACTACCAAAAACTAAGACCCAATGATTGATATATGTTTGTAACAGAGATTCAAACAGGTGCCTCACTGATGCAGAAAACAAAGAAATGATGGGGGGGAAAAAGTAAGAGTAATATAATCTAGAGTAGTGTGTAAACATACACATGTGTGGTTCATACCTTTTGTAAATATATATATATATATTGTGTATAACTGTGTTTTTGTATGTTTTAAAGAGCTGTGTGATAAATTGCTTGTTTTATCTATATGTAACTCTAAACTATTGTCTTAAATTACTCCATACTTCACAAGAGAAAATATTATGACTTATAAAAATGTGATAAACTTGAATACTGTGATAACTAATTCATCTAATTTGTAGTAGATTCTGCAATACAGATTAATGAAAATGGTTGCAGTATGATGTCATATTTTGAACTTTTTTTAAGGAAAATTAATCATATTATAGTATGCCATTATTATAACTATCCACTGATCAGTTCATAAGGGATGTCTTGGTGTTTAATCGAATCTACTTTTTTTCTTCGTAACATAATTGAACACTGAGAAAGGACTGAGTGTCCTTGTGGTCAAACTCCTTGCATCTCTTTCAGTGAACTTGATCATTTTAATAGCAATTTGTTCAATGATTTAAAATTCAAAGCAATGGTAAAAATTGTAGCTTTTACAAATTCAATCTGTAACAAAAATAATATAGTTTAAAAAGTTTTAGAAAGTCATATTTATTACAAAACAGACTTTTTACAATGTATGTGTAATTAGGAAATTTTATTTAGATGTTTATCATTAGCAAGTAATCAATTTTTTAATGATAAATTATTAGATGTAGAAAGTGTTTCTAAATTAATTATTCTCGATTCACAACAAAATTAAGTAATGATACTTATAAAATTAACCATGGCACCGTATTTTCCTTGTATCTCATGCTTCAAATGTACATTTTAAGTAGCACCAATTCTTTTTCTGTAAATATTCTTTTTGCATTAGTAATTTATTAATTCTTTCATTTGACATCTCATGTCTTGTAAATAACATGTTTTCGTTTTGTTTTGTAATTTTTATTGAAAGTACAGCTAAATTAACTAATGCTCATAGCAAATGATGGTACTATTCTGTTTGTGTTTGTAGAACCCAATACTTAACAATCTCAATTTATTCTTTTATAAAAAAAATTATTAAAACACTCTTCTACATGATACCCCACAGAAATTGCCCAGAAGATTTATACAAAATCATGTAAGGATAATTCAAACAAACTGGTTTTAGCTGACAAAACTGGGACCCAGTAGTTTTGCCTTGATTAGTGCTACAATCTGTCAAAAAGCATGTGGAACTAGTTGTATAGAGTTTCTATATTATTTAGAATTGAATGAAAACAGGTTATTTGTTGATTGATACCAATGTTTTAAAAAATTTAATAAGAAAATTTTTTATTTTACTCTCTAGTTTTAATCTACTTAAAAGATTTATTTAAGTAAATTCAACATCTGGAAACATTTCTTTTAGCTATTTTAAATCACATAAGGGCAACTGCGGGCCGGATGTGGCATGCCACGGTTTCTGATCCAGCCCTCGGAACAATCAAAACCCTGTATAAAACCCATATAAACTGTTCAAAATCTCATATAAATCTCAATTATATGGCCTGCGATTTTGCTAGCATCTTAAAGTTTGGCCCGAAACTTTTCAAAGGTTACCCATACCTGTTTTAAATAATTAAGCCAATTTTGCCTTTTCTTTCAGTTAAATTATGTTTGATAAAACAAAGATCTTAGCAGTTGTACTTAAACAACTTTTTATTCTTAACTGTGAAAGTTATAATTGTTTAATATGTAATACCCTTAAAAAAGCTAGTAAAAGGCAATTTTATTTCAAAGTACTAAAGTAAATCCACTTTTTCTGTATGATGCTTTTCCGGGATTACTTGTAGCTTACAATGAGACTCTATGGATTACCAATGAAACATTTTTTTGTATAATTTTTTAAGTCTGTTGCATCCTATTGCAATAGGATGAGGCAAGCTGTTTTTGATTCTACACATCCGACTGCCACGTCAAAAGTATTGAGCTAATTAATTCTGCAAGTGTAAAAACAAATGATCCTCTTTTGCTTTCCTCCTTATTACCTACAGCTGCTTGATGAATCTCTAATGATGCCTTCAAGCAATTTTAATTTTGAATGAAGCAGTGGCTAATCAGTCATTCTAGTCCAGGTAAGCAGTTACTTGTACACTTTATAAATTTGAAATGGGGTTGTGAAGAAGAGAAAAAATAAAAAATACTAGAAGTGGAAACTGTTAGAAACCCTTAAACAGAAAGCTGTCAAAACACAGGGGAGAAAATATTAAGTTCTGCATTTAAAAACTTATCAACTATAGTTGAAGGCAATATGAAAAGTGACCAGGACTGCACCTTCTTTAACAATATGTACTTCATGTCAGAATCCTTAGAGGGTAGGATAAAGTGTTTCCACTGTATGGAATAGGGGCACATATCTGCAACAGTGCTAAAGAAATGTTATTTTTATGGTTTCTAATCTTAAAACTTATTTAAATTACATATATTCCTCGGTGTTGGAAGACCACTGAACTTTTAAATAATAGTGCACTAATGAATCATGAAAACTTCAGTAGTAAAAAAGCTTCTTTCCCCCCATTTATACTCACTTTTATCTGACCTGGATAAATCTGTTTACTTGCACATTTGTAAAAATACTTAATCTATTCTCTAATTGACTCAGTTTTATTCATGTATCTCAGTGGTTCCCAACCTTTTTATAATCATGACCCCTTTTAGATTTTTTGAAAATGTTTGCGACCACCTCTCCCATCTGCCATGTTTGACCAATAAAACAAAAAATAAATTTGAATAATGAGAAAATATATCTTGAGATTTAAAATTGATATATTTTTATTACGCACTGATTATTAATAGGATGATTGAGATTGCATTTGACTGACAAGTTTTGCAATTCTTGGCTGAGTATTGGTCAAAGCCAACCGCGTGTCATCTTGGGCATCTTTATTGCTGGCTTTTGTCTTAAACTGCAAACCGAGTTGAAAATCCAACTTCACTCAAGTAAGTGGATACAAATACGTATAGTATTTGACACAAAAGTTTAGGAATTATCATATATGAGTGGCGTATAGCACATCAAAATTGAGTTAACGATTTTTATTGGTATAAATCATGTGCTGAGGAGTCATTTTGTGAATTCAAAAATTCATCCTGCACTTCATCAGGAAAATTGGCAACATCTAAAGATGTTTGAAATGGATTTTGCACTAATGCAGCCTCTTGTTCATTGAGCTCTGGGAAATATTCTTGAATTTCAGATTCAGGGGCTTCAAGGTGGATACTAATTTCTTCCCTTAAATTAATTGCAATTCCTATATCTGATTCTTCTGTCTTAGTGCATAAGTTTTCAAACATGTTTAACACTCCTAGATTCACTTTATGACGTCGTTTTTTGTAGCTTTGATACAAAAGCCCTGATGAAAATAAGGGCTTTTACTTTCCTACAAATAAAAAGGAGAAAGGGTGTCTCATGGCAGAGAAACGTGAAAATATTTTGCTATCCATTTTCTACAAAAGCGGTCTGCAGCAACCCCCCAAACATGGCATGGCGACCCACTTTGGGGTTGGAAACCACTGATATATGTGTTTATGGGGATAAAACACAATTTCAAATCCCAAGTCTGTCCGACTTTCCCATATTTCATGTGCAATGTATTCAGCATTTTTCAGTAGTTGAACTTTGTTACTACTTTGATGCCTTAACCACTGAGTTAACATTGCCCTTGCTATAGTGGTTATTATGAAGAGAAAAAAAATACCAGAAAAGAAATATAATTAGAGAAAAATAATTACAGGATGGATACAAAAATTGAGAAAAAAGTTCCCTGATCGTCGCACATCCAATGATGATCAAAATTTAGAATATTTCACAGTGGAATAAGGATACAAGGGTCACAATGACCATGAAATTCCACCCTCTTGGTGAAAAGGGCAATCGACCACTTGGGGTAACAAATCATTACTTTTCACTGACTAGTTACTGGATCACCCAGCTGCAGAAGTTTTGACCCTAAAAGAGTGTTTTGTATTTGCATTCATATGTCTGATTGATTCATATCTCTGGTTTCTTGTATGATCCATATCTTAGTATGAATCAGAATACCTGTGGTTTTGGACTCGTATAGTGCCTACCAAGGGCAGCTCCAGACTGAATTCTCAGAGAGAGCCATTGAACTTTTTATATAGGTCTATAAATTGTTCAAATGCAAATTGAACTTGTAAAATCGTGAAGTATGTGATTCTAAAATTGTAAAACAAAATTTCGGGGCATGGCCCCCCTCACTGGAGCCACCCTTGGTGCCTACATTACTTAAGTCTTGGATTTGTAATGTCTGCATCAGTTGAGTATTGCATGATCTAGAATGAACCCATGACCCGGGAGTCAGATGCTGATTCACAGCTAAATATGGTCTCATTCACTACAACACAAAAGTTCCCTGATTTGGGGATATTTTTAAAAAATTCCCCGATATTTCCATGATCTGTCACCACCCTGAATTAATGTTATGAGGTAAAAAAAAAAAAATCTATATATATTAATATTGATTTTTTAAATTTCATATTATATTTATAGGGTTTGTGTATTGTTTGACATATATGTTTTTAATTTCTAAAATAGTGTACTCTTACTATTTACCATTAAATGGTTAACTGTTAAATTATCTTGATCTGATAATTTAGTATTAAAAATTTTTGCTTATATTTTTATTGTAAACATTATTTGTAAAATTATGCCAGCATAAAATATTTTCATACTCTTGTTAAGCACACATAAAGTATGAATGAAATAAAAACAGTGTTATATTTCCTTTGATTGTATATTTTTTGTCAAAATTTATAAAAATTCAATCAAAAGAGGAAAAGACCACAGTATGTCCAGATTTATTATGGGCTATGGACCATAATAAAAATTTGTGTATAATTTTTAAAAAATGCTATAAAATGCTGCAACTTATAGAATTAGTTCTCAAACTACTTCCTCTACTAGATGGATGCAAGAACCTGCAACACTCTAACTTTCTATTTCAAAGTTCTAATCATTCAAATCAACTGAATATAACTACTAACTAGAAGTAATGAATAACAGTAGAGTAAAATTGTTTGATTCTGAGCCACTGAACTACACAAGGGGCAAAACATTATTCCATGTCTGTGTTCTCTATCTACTTATTAGTACGCTAACGTATGCAGTACTAAAATCGTCGATATTTCCACACTGCAAACAGCAACAGCTAGATGTAAACATTAATGCAATAACAATAATGCATGTGCAAAAATCCAAATTAACAGTTCAATATGTCAAATGGAACAAGCATATGTCATGCAGTAGCTAGATTACAAAATAACAATGGATACACAAAAGTGCAAGATCTTTCAGACTTTTTCACAGCTTTAAAATATCGAATTTACAATATTTGGTGCATATAAAAAGCCTGAGTTTTAAAAAACCCAGGCTTTTTATTTAAACCCGACCTGGGTGAGTTTTATTGGGTATTTTTGGGTTTTATTAAGACTTTTTTTATAGTATAACACTTTTTGGATTTAAATTTTATAGTTTTAATTCAAAAGACTGATTAGATGATAAAACTTGAATAGAACACCCTTGATAGTAATAAAAATTTCAAAACAAAAGTTTTTATTAGTTGTGCATTGTGTACTAAAATATATAACACAAGAAAAAATTATAGTTAGGATTTATATTTGCAATTTTTCATCTACAGCTAAGCTTCTTTTGATTATGAAAGACACCAATTCCAAATATTGAAAAAAGTAACTTTATTGAAACCAATATAACATTTTCAGGTCATATGTTGCATTAAAAAACACTTGACTAAGTGATGAAGTATCCAGTACACAGAATTTGCATCCTTCATTCATACATTATACCATTAGATTTGTTTGGGGATGATGAGGTAAGTCAGCTATAATTTTATTCTGACATACTGTTTACATTACAGGGTGTCAGAATAAAGTTGAATCATATTTTTGATACCATTTAAATTCTTAGTGACTCTTTTTAAACATTCTTTGTCATTACAAGATGATTAATTTAGCTCTCTCTGTGTATAAGGGAAACATAATTTTTTATTTTTGTAATACTTAAAAAATATAATGATAAAATGCAACAATTAAATAATGAGATATTTCTGTAACTTGCAAATTAAAGTCTTTTAATGAAAACAAAACAAAGTAATTTTTAATTACTAAAAAGGAGGAGGGGATTTAAAAAGAAAACAAAATTGAAATCAGACTTCGACAAATTCCATGACCTGTCTCTATGGTGTTTTCTTGACATCCATTATTTATTTATTTCTATTTCTTGACTTTTATAACTTAGTAGACACACTAATTTAAAAAACAAACAAACCCATTTGTTTTTCTTTCATTAAAAAAACTGGTCATTTCATTAGCACTCATGAGTCATTATATAATTATAAAAGTAATTTACAATGTAACTTTCTCTATTAGGACCTCTTAAGTATTTAGTGTCAATTACATTTGCTTAGTGTCAATTTATTATTTTTTTAAATATGAAAGACAATAATAGTTCAAGAAAAATACCTTTAAAGGGATTATCTCTGTGAAAACAATCACTGCAATGCTATTCTATAGAAATAAATGGCCTTAACGCTAACAAATTCTAAGGTTTTTGGACAATCTATTGAATATTTTTCAACCATTCTTTTTCAAGTAGTCAGAAGATATTCATTTAATGTTATTACAATACAAAATATTTCTAATACAATTTTTAAAAAACTTTAATCATAATAGAATTAATGGTTTTCTAACTGCATTATCAAGAAAAACATTCTTTCCATTATGATGCTAGATAGCATTAGAGAAAATTTTTACTGTAGTTACATTAGATGATGTTTTATGAATGAAGGGGTAAAAAAAAAAAATAAGTATTGTTAAAAACTATTGAATGGTTCATCTCTAAACCTTGGAATTTGAAAAAGCAGTTCATTGAAAAGTGTTCGGGTTCTTCTTTTTGGTTTGTTAACCACATGAAATAGAAATTTTAAGAAAACACTTCAGAAAAGCATTACATTATTATATCTTGAAGTTTTGAGCAAGTCTCATTAGAATTTTTTAAAAGACTAATTTCTTCTGGAGAGATCGCAATGACATTTAAATTAAGTTTCTGTAGATGACATATTTTCGTTTTCATAAGGCCAAGAGGTATGGTACTTCCACGAACACAAACGGATGGATCGAGTATTTCAATGCAAGTGTAAGTTTTACCTTCACGCAAGATATCACGAACACTTCTTAAAAGTATTCCTTTTTCTATGAGTTTCAAAAGTGAAGTGAAAGAATCTTCAGAACTTTTTACTTTTTCATTAGTAGCAACAACTATTCCTGAAATCATGATATGAGGCATGATGTAACAACAGGTGAAGATACTTTCTTTTAGATTATTATTTAAATAATTCACAAGATCCTGAAAGCCATCCCTTTGAACAATTTCTTTTTCCAGATTTTTTGGGATATTATTCATGAATTTCTTATGATAGATTTCGGTAATACAGTTTTCAATGTAAGCACTTCTGCTAACAAAGTATAACTGATACTTTGGTTTTGCTTTCTCAATATGGGATATTTGCTGCAGAGAAAGTGGATTCAGAACATGTTCTATTAAATTCAAAGGGTAGTGACCAAATAAAATAAGTGATTGAACACAATCAACTAAAACAGATAAATTTGAATTAAATTCTCCTGCATTCAGTCTCGCACTTAATAAGTCAACCATAAAACAAACAGATTTCTGGCTAATATCATGACCAACAAAAGCCATTCCCCACAAAAACCGTGCTAAGTCTTTCACTCGACTTCTTTCAGAAGGATGAATCTTCTCAATTTCTTTACTGAATTCTTCAATATTATCTTCTTTTGACAATTCCTGTATTCCTTGGTTTTCAAGGCAGCTGAATGTCTCATAACTATAAATACTTTGAGTGGCAAATGAAGCAAGAAAATTTGTACACTCAACAAAATTAAATGTTGTGTGTTCTTTTATTACATAGTCATGTAACATCTTCATTAAATCAGCATCAAAATAATCTGACAATCTCAGACATTTAAGAACATTTATTAGATTAAAACGATCTTTTTTCACCATAAGATTGTTAGCTGCTTTAGAACAATGTCGCAATAAAACATCAGAACTTATTTTCGTGCTGGTTTTAAAAAAACTTAGACATACTATTGACCATTCCTCATCTGTTAAATCTGATGCAAAAAGTTCTATTTTATGCTCTATTAGTTCCATAAGAAATGGTGGTGTTTTTTTACTTAATCCTATAAAATACAACACAAGTATTAAATTATTTTTAGTGCACTTCTTCATTTTTCTGCTCAATAGATTTGAAAAAGCACAGTAATAATGCTTCCTGAAAATTTGTGGTCCTAACAAGATAAACCAAGCATCTAAGACACTAATACACAAATCCAGAGACCATCTATCAACACTCACTGCACACTTTTCATCAAGAAACTTTAACACATCTACATATTTTTCAGAATCAAATTTTGAATTGGCCATAAGATACATTACTTCCTTCAGCTGAGGTGTTGAAAGATTCATTACATATTCTCTTTGCAACAGATGAGGAAATTCAGACTTCACCAACATTTTCTCTTTATTATTTAACTGGATTAGGCAACTTTTATAATCCTTTTCATTTCGGAAGTAATCAAAATACCTATTTTGAACACTATAAGAGCGGATGAATTTTAAAAATAAATTATTTAGCCTAAAATACATCATATTTTTTAAAAGAACCATTTTTGTGAAATAGCATTATATCTTTGGTATATCAAAATGACACATATTCTTATACTTAAGAAGTAGCTGCCGTTTTTGAACTAATTGTTCACGTAGAGCATCTAACCTTCTTAACTGCTCTTCCTTTGTATAATCTATCCCGGGAAGTTTCTGGATTTGCTCACGACACTGCTGAAGTTTGTTTCGCAGTTCAGGAATTTTTAAATTACTGTCCACAGTCTCATGAGGTTTTTGGACATTTTCATACGTATCCTTCTCAATGCTATTTTAAAAAAAGAAAAGATTGATGAGAACATTACAAAGATATATTTTAACAACTGAAATACAAGTTAATAATGTAAATGAATTCCAGCCTATCATCAATCTGAGCATCTCAACATTTTTTCATTAAAAATCATATGCAAGGTTCATTGATATAATGATATAGGATACTATATTTATTCTATACTGTATACAATATTTATTCCATAATAAATATCATGATTTTTTATTTTATTTTTTAGAAAATGTGTAAATAAGTTTTCTAGCTGGGGAAGTAATCTGATGTCTATCTGTACATAAGCAGCTTAAAGAATAACACCAAAATATCCCTGTTTAGGGGTCTGTCCAGACATTTCAGACAGGGTTTCTGTTTTAGTGAAATTGTGAAAAATTTACTCATAATTTTGTGAATCTGAAATTAACATTCAATCAGGTTTTTCTAGCCATGGTCCTATTTTTATGAAAATGGGGTCATGTTTTCCGACATTTGCAAAAAATGTATGATTTTACAAAATTTAAATTTAGTAGTTCCCCTTTAAGACATTTTATAGTAAGTCCCGTTAAAAAATTTAAAAAAAAAAAAACTGTATATTAGGGTGTCCAAATATAAAACTTCTAAAATGGTGAACTCTCATCCTCCAAAAATGTTCTTTCTGTGAATGTATAATAACACCTTGGATTTTTTCAGAATTTTAAAAAGGTATTTAGAGGTCCCCTAAGGGCATTAAATTTATATAAAAATGGCCCAAATAACATGAAATGCAGCATTTTTTTGCTAGCTACATTAAAGACTGTTACTGTTCAAATGACATTTTCATTTATGAAAGCTACTTAAATATTGCTTCAAACAAATTTTGTATTAATTATGTTTTTGCTCTAGTTAGGAAAAATACTTAAAATACTACTGACAGAAAAGAAAAATGTGAATTTCTAGATATTTCTACCTTTTGTATAATTATATACAAAAAGTGAACTTAGGTAAACAATTATCTAACAATTGGTAAATAAAACCAATGAGGAAGAGTGTTTTCAAACAATCACATATTTATTTTCACATTCACACATTTTTTTATCAACTACATTACAAAAAAATTTCAGCAATTGCAGTTTATAGGTTAGGTTATCAGTTATAGTTAGGTTAGTTAAGTTATTGCTGTTAAGTTCTTTCTGTGCATCTCTATGACTTGTAACAAAAACTGCTTTTGCTCTTCGTTCTTTGTTGCACAATTATCAATGCAACAGCTTATTCAGAAACATCATTTATGCAAGGCAAGTTTTAAGCAAATATTGCAGCTTTTTTAAAGGATCGCATTTCGGGCCAATCTTTAAGTGGTACACTGAGGAAACTATCTTCAATTTGAGCCATTTCAAAGAAACTACAGTCGAACTCGTTTATAACGAGCTCGGATTTACCAAGGGAAGCGAGAATATTTGGTTGGATCAATGTTAAGTCTATGGAACAGAAGTCGCTTTTAACAAGCAAGACCCGGTTTTAGCGAGCAATATTTTTCAGTCTTGCAATCTTTTTTCTCTCTAGTCTTCCTGACTTATCTTTTTTTCTTCTACGTGGTTTCCGTGGAGGAAAAATTCCTCCAGCATTCCAATGTCAATAGGGATGGTTCACAAATCCGATGCAACAGGTGGGGCATATTGTAAACAGGGGGGTGGGGTGGGAGGAGGAGAACAGCTGCACTTGCTAAGTGTAGGGGTAAAGTAGGAGGGTCAGATGGCCATTCTTTGACCTGAATTCGTTGAGTACACATGACAATTTTTATCCTCTCACTATGTCGAAACGCAAAGCTTTATCGGTTGACGAAAAGAGTTCGCTGAAAAAATGCAGACTTTTTGAAGCGAGGGGTGTCAGTGATGATGTTTTCTGGGCGATGAGTCTTCTCCGAAAAACAATAGCACAGGAAAGAGACAGGGAACGAGTTCAGAGTAAGCTAACAAACTATTTCAAATATGTAGATTAATGAAAAAAATAAATGTTTTGGTAAGAATCTTTTCCTTTATTTTTCTTTCCGTTTATTATTTCTTTCCTTTAAGACTGTAGCGCAACTAGAAATTTTTTGCTGATTGGGATTGTCATTAAATTAAGAAAAGTATGTAATTAAAGTAAGTAAGTATTTATTAAATTTTAAGTAAACTCAATCATTTGACCTCCCAAGCCCCCCCCCCCTTCTGGTTGCATGACTGCCTTAAGGACCCCTTTATTACGAGCACTCGGATTTAACGCGTAAATGTTACGGTCCCTTTGAGCTCGTTATAAACGAGTTCAATTGTACTATAAATGGTGTAGCATTATTTTTAATCCTATATTGCTTAATTGTCTGTCATCATATTTTTTCAACTTATGAATCAGTGAAATATCATTAGGAGGAGCATCAACAGCAGATTGGCAAGTAAAACATGACTGCAAATACACACAAACAACAAAACAATTAAATCGTTGTATACCTTGAAACTCTCGAGCAGTTAATACCATTGTGGTTTCATTCCCATTAAACAATAACTCCATTTTCAAGGAATAAATGGCTTTTGCCATCCAGCGAGCTAGGTGAAGAGCACCTGGTTTCTGAATGGTAAATTGAATGTCTAATCCAGCGGTTCCCAACTGGTGGTCTGCAGATCACTGGGGGTCCAACAAAGTTCTAAAGGTGCGTTCAGACTACGTTCGAGTTCTTATTGTAGCTATCGGTCTTAGCTATGACGTCAGCCAGTTTTCTGGGATTTAAGTTCTTTCCAAATCCGTGCCTAACGTCTCTATGATTCCCCCTCTTCTTTTGTTAATAAGTTTTCAAGGTGGGGAAAGGAACATCAATCATTCTTCCCGCATGCACCGTACTCAACCCTTTTTCGTTTCACCAGCCGATGCGAATACGCCATTACAAAACTTTAAAGTCCAGAGTGTGAACGCTCTGTTTCTTTGTGCTTACGATTTTTGCGACATTAGCTACAAGAAGAACGATAAAAACGCTAGTCTGAAGCGCACCTTAAGTGGTCCGCGAAGAGAGTAAGTGTTTAAAAAATAATTGTGTCTTCGGAATTTCATGGACAAAAAATTCAAAAATTGTTTACAGTCGTTTTTAGGCAATTAAAAAAAAGGTTCATAATCCTTGCAAAATAGGGAAAAATTTAAGAGTCCCACAGCTAGTCAAAAAAGTACATGCTAATAAATCACATTAATGCTGGAAAGGCAGAAGTAGAAAGCATATCAAAGACAATTCATTCCCTAATTTATTTTTCAAAAACATAATGTATACATATCTATTTTATTAAAAAAATCTTTGAAGTTTTTATCATTACATTTTGTGCATATGGTTTGCATTTCTTTATTCTTTTTCTTTAGATTTTATCCCTCGCCCCCGTAAACAATTCTTAAGTGGTCCATTTGTAAATTGGAAGTAGAAAAGTGGTCCACAGGTTCAGTTGAGTGGGGAGCGACTGGTCTAGTCGAATCATTAATGATGCAAGATTTAAAAAGTTCTCTGTAATCATCCCTAAGTAGCTTTGTAGCAATTTTTAGTTAATCAGAAATAAAACTTTTTAAACTGTCTAATGCTATTATTATATGTACTGATTGTTTTTTGGGTTCATGGTGGTTGAGATTAGACCAATGTTCTTGGAATATCTTAAATGAAAGGATTTCAAGCCCTTTAGATTGTCCAAAAGAAGCCCAGTGTTGTAATGGTTAGCACACTGCACTGCCATGCCATAGGTCCGGGGTTCGAATCCCAGGATGGGCAAGCCTGACTCAGCCTTTCATCCCTTGAGTGGGTCGATAAAATGAGGACCAAGCTTACTTGGGGTCAAACACTGGGGCTTCGTTTCAGGCTGACCACCTGGCCGAGACATATGCATCTGCACCCCAGAGCCCATGGTCGATGGTCGGAAAGGACGCAGTTGGGCAGTGCTGGCCTTGGCCCCACAGAGGGGCTGTTGTGCCAATGTTTGACGTTGACTAGATGTCCAAAACAAAACCCTCAATGCATCAGGATGTAGAACCTCAAACCTGTGATGCCAATGTGCTGTCCACAAAAGGTTTCTGCCTATTTTTTTCTCAAGAAGAGTACCTACATACTCCATTGAATCTCCCACTATTTGAATGAGCTGTATTGAGACACATGCCAATTACTTCAGATTCACATTCCCACGATTTTAAGAGCTGGAAAACAGCATCAGCTGATGCTCTGCCAGTTCCAGACAATGACTTAGGAACTCCAAGAAGCTAACCCTTTTGTCTTGCAAAGAAGAAACTAGTACCGCTAGACGATCAATCTTTCCTGTGCTTTTTGGAGACAAATCAGGTAACAGTTTTCCATCCCAATGAACAAGTGACTTTGATGCTTCAAATTGTGTTTTTAATTATTCAGCAGTTTCTTGGCAAAGATGTTGTGTTCCCAATGAACAGTACTTTTTGAAAGCACTATGGAATTTACAGGTGGGTCAGATGCCATGATAGATGAAAAGTCGCCTTCTTCGCTTATAACAGATGCTATTATCATTTTAATGTTATTATCATGCCATAATCAATATTATTAATATTAGAAATTAGAAACATTGTAGTACATGATATTAATTTAATCAAATCTAGCAGATTAATAAAGACTGAAGAGCATTAGAAGAGTAATGATCAGAAAAATGAAATATGGTACTCTGATAGATTTGTATAATTATATATTTTATTAAAAATGCAACAAAAATCAGATAAAATTATTGTTAAACTTGATAAACTGTTCTTAGACAAATTTTAGGATAAAAAAAATTGTATATAAGTGTGGTAGAATTCCAGTCCTGCCTATTAATTAGAAATTCAAATTTTCCATATTTTCTATTAGCTCGGGGGACCCCTAAACCTTTGTGAAATGAATTGAATTTTTTTGTAACATCATATTATGACATAAATAACATTTTTACAATGTGACACTAGGCATTTTCAAACTTTTTATACTTTTGGCCTCTCCTGGGACACCCTACTATATATGCATGAACAAACACATACAGATTTTTAAAGATAAACACATCAAATTTATTCACGTATACTGATTTATACAAACTAGTTGTCTGCCAGTGGTCAAAATTCGACCATAAAGTATTAAATTTTTTTATTTGAGCATGAATAAAGTTCTTCTGTCAAAGAGTATGTCTCAAAATTCCACATATAGTGGAACCTACTAAATTGACCACCTTAGCTACGAGACCATCTGTCTATAATGACCACTTTTGTACAATTTCACTTTACAACCACCACACTTTTCTGTGAAGATTGTGTTTTTGTAAAGACTATCATCTCCCTCTACTGACCTTGGATTTCACACGTTCCCATATGATTTTACACATTCAGTTTGCGTTTTGAACAATTTAGGCTAATCTAGAAAGTCTAGTGGCCCACTCCAAAAATTTTGCTTAAAGCCGTCCTTGGCTAAAGGCCCATTATGTTCGGAGTTATAAAATCTTAAACCGTCGAATGATTGAACTCTACTTGCTGAGGCATACCACTTACCACTGTATAAAAACTTGCTGCCTCAATACATTTGCACTTTTATCGGATGATTGTCCTTGATATTTTTTACTGTTATCGCAAATGCAGGTATATTTGGAAATTGAGTTGTTTGAAAAGATGGTATGATAAAACAGTATTAGAATATTTTATAACATTTCCATACACTTTATTAATATTATTTCCAATCCCTATTAATTGCTAAGGTATTTCTTCAATAATATTTTCAGAAAAAATTTGCTTTAGGGTACTGCGTGGTGGGAGATGTGAAGAAATTGTTGAATTGGCGCGTTTCTCTGGAGCATCTCTTAGCAACCTGCCCTGTACGGTTTGTTTTTCCTCAGCTTTGAAACATGAACTTATTGTTTACAACACTTGCACTTATTGAACGTTTAAAAAAGTTGCCAAGCACAGGGCTAAAGTGCATTTTAGTCATTGACGTTTCACCAAACTGGGCAATAATTTCACTTTTTGCAAATTTTTTTGTAATACTATAACCCTACAGTACTGCTTAAACTTAGTGTTGTTATTTCAAAATTGACACAACAATGGAACCATCTCCCAACTTGGCACGAAATAGTATGTGCCAAATTACTTCCTCTAATTTTTTACAGTGCAGTAGCATATTACATAAAAATTTTATCATTCACACAACCACCTCTAACCGTTAACTGTGCCGAATTTTGCACTCATCTGTTCATGCAATGTGCTGCAAAAAGGACACAAAGGTTTTCCTTAGCGTATTTATAGTATATACATAGATAATACATATAGAGTAGAACCTTGATTATCATAATTGGAACTGAACCTACATTGAATAACCAAAATTTAGGATAATAGAGATTTTTTCATTAATTTAATAGTTTAATATAAAGGGCGATTCCACCGTACATTTGTGACCACCACCGTACATGTGTGACATTTACGGTGGAATCGCCCTTTAAAAACTGTACAAACTGACATTTGTACAGTTTTTTTCTTTTCAAAGTTCTTTTTAATTAGCTCAGCTTTAAAAATTAAGTATCGGTTAATATTATCTTATTATTTTACATTTTTTTAATAAAACAATTACATGTGCAACATCAATTTTATAAAACTTCTTATGTGTGTGACAACTTCATTAAAATCTGTTACCAAATTGAACAATTAGACTTGTGAAGGGGCTGCTATCCCACCCCTCTTAAATAAGACTTTGGCCTTTGGTCCCCCCCCCCCAATAATTTACAGGGTGCGACGCCAATGAGGATATCAAGAGTAGGGATGCAACGGATATCCAGCAAACATACTGCATCTGGCTTATCCGGTCAATATGCCGGATAATTGGCAGTAGACGGATATTACAAATATTTGGCAGTACATCCGGCATAAAATTATATACAGAGAAATAACATAAATAAACATAATTGAATAAATTCTAAAAACTGCAATAATAAAATATGAGAAAAAACAAAGTTTTGTGAAAATATTTTGTTTTCAATACTTTTTAGAATGTATTTTTATCATGTATAGAAAAGGGAAAAAATTATACTTCATTTTTTTTTTTTTTTAAGACTGGAGTAAATAAGTTCTGTAAGAAATCATTGTACAAATCACATTTTTTAATCTGCAAAAATTTTTCTACTTTTTTCTCACCATAAATTGATCCTGCGTATGAGAATAGTGTACTTGCTGTAGTACCAGTGGCGTAGCAAGGCAGGGGTGGGGGGGGGCGGTCCACCAAGGGTGTCACCCTCAAAGGGGTGACACCCGATGGCTTGTACAGCAAAAATTCCAAAAATATCGCATGTATGGGGGCAAAAATGCTCGTATGGGGGGTGACACCACTTATATCCGCCCCGGGTGTCACCCACTGTAGCTACGCCACTGTGTAGTACTGTTGGCTGGTGAGAAAATGCACCCCCCACCCTAATTTTGATAAAGTAAGGAAATTTGTTACATTGATTTTCTAACAGTTGAATGGAGATATCTTTCTTTCAAGAACTAATCTTTTAAGATATTTATCTAACTCTTGAGGGACTCTTTGTATGGCTTTAATTGCAGTAAAACTTGTACTAAATTCATGGAAACAATCCCAAAAGGATTTTTGATTTTTAATTAAATTATTTGAAATTAATGAGAAAATTTAAAGAAAAAAGTAGAACAACTCAATGACCTAAGAAAACTAATGAAAATAAAACAAACAAGAAGTAAACATACTGCTGCCGGATAACCGGATATCCGGCTGAAAGTTTGGCCGGATATTCGATATATGGCCAAATTGATATCCGTTGCATCACTAATCAAGAGTTCAGCATCATATAATGTTTGTTTTCGAAGTTCAGATGAAATTCGCTCATTCGACCTCAGGAATTCTTATCAGCTAGGATAAAAATATTGATGTTAGATAATCTGAAAAAAATATATTTCAAAAGAAAGTACCTTCTGATTATATCATATATAATAGGAAGAAAGTCTGTATTTACAGTTTCTGTGGACATAGCTCGATATTAGGTAGCAAAACAAAATTTCCTTTTCTTTTTTCTCTCTCTCTCCCCAAAACTCAACCTACAAATACCAGGCTATCCTCACGGGGCGAAAAACCCGAACATGCGGTAGTTGGCATTCTCTTCGCCATGGCGCTAGTGTTATGACCGCCTCAGAGAGATTTAAAGGGCCAGTCCGTCCATACAATTAAATAGGCATTATTAAAAGTGTCAAAAATGCTTGATTTTTAAAATTGTTTTTATTTTTTTTTTGTTTAAACAGAATATATATTTATCTATAAATATTTTGAAACGTTTTTTTTATCCATGCTCATATTGAAAAAAAATTTAAGAAATTGTTAGTTGGTTAATGCTTTTTTAGGTGCTTCTTCTACATGTAATAAATTAATAAATATATTAATTTATTTTTTATTTGAATCTTCAAAAGACTGTAATACTTTATAGAGACTTAAATAGAAGTGTTTCGTGTCATATAATTCTCAGGAGTAATTATTATTAGGGCTTTAAAAGGTGCATTTTTCTATATTTATTGCATTATTTAGCCATATAAATATGTATTATGTGCAAAGTTTGAGGAGTCTTTTTTGGGGGGGATTTTCACCTTTTAGCCATTTGGCAAAATGCTGCTATCTGTGAGCTAATAATGAGACACACCTATGAGCTAAATTCAAACTGGAATTTTATTATTATTTTTTTAATTTATAGATTTCCTGTTTAGGCAGTGCTATTTTGCCTTAAAATATTTTCTTGTGTTTCGTTATTAAAACTGAAACGACACTCGCATCTCCGTCCTATCATTTTTAATATATGAAGGTTATTTCTTTTTATCGTAACATACTTTATAAACGGCAATTTTTATTTGACTATACACGGATTTAAAAAAAAATCCTTTATAATAAAAACAATCTTAATGAGTTGGCGAACAATAACTTGAAAGTTTTGTGCTACTTTTGTTGCTGCACGCACGAGATGCTCCAGAAGACAGAAGAATCGTCTATCCTCAGGGTCACGGTTGCATCGCATCTACTCAAGCGGAGAGGAAAACTCTCTTCCTACGGAGTTGCATCTAACGTCTGGTTGTGTTATCGTTTTTGATGTCGTGTCCGATCGGTAGGAAACCGAACAAAACTGCAGGCCGTTAGATCGACAGCCGCGCGGTAGGTCCGAGCGTGGGGCCGTAACGCTTCCACCATCTACCATGTTCAGTGTCTAAATTTAGTTACTTATTTAATTATTTATTTATTGCAGTATAATTTGTTTAGATAACTGAGCCCAACCTCCAGAAAAATTTCATATTTTTTATTTATTATTTTTGTAATCTGTTAGAGTACTTTTAAAAAATTTAACTTAGCTCCTGAATAATTTGCACAGATAATTTTCCTCTTTTCTTTTTAATAATACACCTAAGCAGAAGGGTGGGGGGTTTGGTCGTAGGATAGACATTTTATGGGGTTCTGAGGCATATTCATGTTTCATCTGGAGAAAGCCGCCCAAAACTCCATGACATTTTAATCTTCTTAAAATAATTTAACTATAGGCGTTATACCACCTCTAGAAATTTTCTGCCCGGGTCGGGCGCCCCCCGCCTTACGCCACGCCACTGCGAACATCCCCCACTAATCTAACATTTTGTTTCTGATTGAAATGTAAACGCATCATTTCGCGAATCTTTGAAAAGCGAAAGTACTACAAAAGTAGTTTTTCTTTTAAATATTTCAAAATGAAAATTGGCCTAAAAATTGGATTGTTTCTTATCTTAAAAATTCTCCGACGAATGAATCAGGAGTCCCCGAAAGGGGAGGGTCACTGGCTCCCTGACAGGGGGCACGTGCACCCCCACCCCTGGATCTTCTGCTGGCGCCTATTTTGATTATTAGAATAATTCGTTAAAACACAAAAATATTAAAATTTACCCTTGCCATGTGTGTACTAAACCAAAACCTAATAATACGAACCAGTGGCGTAGCGAGAATTTTTTCCTGGGGGGGGGGGGGGTACGACTACTGCAACTCACATTTGTGTATAAGTGTGTGTGATAATTGTGTATAAGTGTGTGTGATATTTTTTTTAAAATTAATCGCTCAGAAATGTCCCTAACACCCACCGGCTTATAACTTAACACCAGCATGCTTACTTTTATTTACTTTTATATTGACACTGCATTTCTAACAAACACAGACACCGGTCGATAACGTAGAACCAACATGCTTTCTTTTATTTACGTTTATATTGACACTGCATTTCTAACAAACACATAACGTAAAACCAGATATTTAATTTTTGTAAGTTATTCATGATGTGTGAAACATGCTTGCAATTATTGTTCTGGTGTTATTTATTTAAAAAAAAAAAAGGAAAATCTGAAGCCCTTTCAGATTTTAAATACGCACCCAAGTGCTATATATTAAAAGACAATCATAATTTATGCGTCGTCCCTATTTTTCTTCCTTATTCCATTAGGTTGGAAAGTGTATCATTACTCATGAGTGAGCAGTATTTTTCTTCCTTTTTTATAAAACCCATCTTTGGAATCGAAATCTATCTTAAAATCGCCTGTTAAAACTATTTTACAATCTTCGCCAAGTATATTACATCTATACTCCACTGTTTTAAATATCGTTTCAAATGTGCATCATAATCCATGAGTGTGCCGTGTTTGTCTTCTTGGGTTGATTCCTACTTTAACGCCTCAACTCTCGCCAAGGTGGCGATCATTAAACATATACAGTAACCATGAAGATTTTGTGTATTTATGTGGCAATCGTAATTTAGAAATAAAATGGCGATTTGGAACAACCTGTAATTATAGCATTCCGTTACATTTTTAATTATTTTGGGTTGCCAATTAATGTAGTTTTAATAATTAAGTGTCTTCAAATTCCTTAACTAGTGTGTTTATCACTAATTTGTTCACTTTAGTTTTCATGTAGTTGTTTAGGGAGCGTTGAAACTTGTGCATAACTCCATGAGACCCATGATTTCAAAGCTCGCCAAAGTGCAGAGTGGCTATTCGGACCGGCCGGTGCGGATAGCTTACAGGCTATTCGGCCCGTTCTGTAGTGCTGCCATCTATATTTAAATGCTCGTACTAATAATTCACCAATAATTTATTTAAAATTGTATGTTTACTTAGACCAAAGAAAACGAATTTCGTCCGCAATTTCTATTTTTAAAATTTATATTTAAGCTTTGGTCTGAAATGAGTAAGCTTTTAATATGAGGTATAAAACTACAAAAATTTAAATTCCCGTTAATGAAATTCAGTGTAAGCTTTACAATAAAGGCAATCGTAAGTTTCCGAAAGGTTTGACGACTGGAAATAGAATTGCATGAAAATTCTTTTATACATATTTAATGTATTCATGACGTTATTTTATACGTATGTAAAATTATCAAATGAAACAAACAATTTTGCAAATTTTTATACAATTCCAATTTTAACGATCATTAAATTCATCGGAAATAATCCTCGCTTGTTAACTTTGCTCATTATTTTTTAATGAATTTTACATATATTTTTATGTAAACTATTATTTTTTTAAACATACTTCAAGTTTGCAATATATATAAAGCTTTGGTTTAATAAAATTTAATTAACTTTTACATAAGGGATGAGGGCTCCTCACGTCGTGTTCGTTTTCTTAAAATAAATTTAATGAGGCAAACAAATACAATTCTAAAGATGTAGTATCTCACGAAAGCAGGGCCCGATTATGAGCATCAGGGGCCTGGGGCATTGATGGATTAAGGAGCCCCATCTATGAAATTTGTTTTACTTTACATAAAATTTTGATATAAAAAAGAATATTTCAGAACAACATTTGAAATTGGGGCCCTGGGCAAAGTCCCTATTTGTCCATTCGATAATAAAGCCCTGCACGAAAGTAACATAAATATAATAAAGTCAATAAAAAACACTATTATATTCTGCTCTATATATTCAACTTTTTCAACCAATCATGCAATTAAACAGGTTTAGCTTTCGAAGAATAATTCTTTTATTTTATTTATTATTCCCCCCCCCCCTTCTTTACGCGAAACATTGGAAAGAGAAATTCTAAAATGAAGGCAATATAAATTAGTTTATTACTTTCCGAACATGTACCATGAAAGGAAAGTATTGTACTCATGAAAAAATTCGGCTTCGAGATTTTGGTGTTTTTACACGTTTTGAGGGCTTCTGAATCCATTTATGCTATTTTTACGAGATGTATGTGTGTATGTGTGTTTGTGTGTATGTGAGTGAACACGATAGCTCCTGAACGGAGCATTCGATTGAGCTCAAATTGGATATATATGTCATAAACCACCGTCGCAAGACCGGTATTGATTTTGGTGTGTATAGGACTTATAGTTTTTCTACAGGGCTACGACAAAGATTTCTTTTACATTATGGCCTAGGGGGGGAATTTCTTGAAAGTGCGCTAGCGTTTAAACGGTAGATTCGATTGAGCTCAAATTGGGTATACATGTTATAAACCACCGTTGCAAGACCGGTATTGATTTTGGTGTGTATAGGACTTATAGTTTTTCTACAGGGCTACGACAAAGATTTCTTTTACATTATGGCCTATGGGGGAATTTCTTGAAAGTGCACTAGCGTTTAAACGATACATTCGATTGAGCTCAAATTCGGTATACATGTTATAAACCACCATCCTAAGACCGGTATTGATTTTGGTGTGTATAGGACTTATAGTTCTCCTAAAAGGCTGCGACAAAACATTCTTTTATGTTATGGCATATGGGGAGAAATTCTTGAAAGTGCGCAAGCGTTTAAACGGTGCATTCGATTGAGTTTCAATTTGGTATATATGTTTGAATTATTCATCGATTGAAATTTATTTAAGTGCTTGGTAATGATCTTAATCGTAAGTGTTCGGAAAGTCGAGTGGAGTCACTCCAGATTTTTTATTAATAGGTATTTCATTTAATTTTTTGTAACCATGTCCATGTATAAATGTTTTTGGAGTGCTGTAACATAGCTCAAATATAATTTTCACAGTGACCTTTTGTGTGCTGAGCAGATAATATTTTTGCACTTATTTAATTGAACAAACTAGTGTCAGGTTTAACAATATAAAAAAATCTGGAGTGACTCCACTCGACTTTCCAAACACTTACGATTAAGATCATTACCAAGCATTTTAATAAATTTTAATCGATGAATAATTCAAACATATATACCGAATTGAAGCTCAATGAAATGCGCCGTTTAAACGCTAGCGCACTTTCAAGAATTTCCCTCCATACGCCATAATGTAAAAGAAATCTTCGTCGTAGCCCTGTAGAAAAACTGTAAGTCCTATGCGTACCAAACTCAATACCGGTCTTGCGACGGTGGTTTGCAACCATGAAGCTCGGGACGAGAAATATCGACTTGTTATCCAACTTGGACCAACTACGCAGTATGAGAATTGCCGACGAAACTGCGGCTACCATTGATTGCGCCATCTATTGACGGTAGCGGAAAACAACATCGCGAGCGATTTAATGCTTCTCTAATTGGGATTTATTAATTTATGCTGAAATTTCATGAAGTATGCACTAACATTTGAATAAATAAATATGATAATTAATATGCATATATAATAATTTTGTTTCTATATTACTTAGTTACAACGATGTAACATCAGTTTGAAAATTTAATAAATTAATTAATAATTTAAATAAATTCTCTTTAAAACTGCATGCGAACGATATAATAGATCAGTTTTTGACAAATACTTTTGGTAGCAATTCGCTAAAAATTAAAAAATATTCCCTGCCTTCTTTCAGGCTATAAATTCCTCTTATATACCCGCTCTTCCACATTATATTTTATTTATTATTATTTTTTTTTTTGTCTTAAAGTTGGTTAGTTAAACCAAAAAACCAAAACAAATATGGAAAGAGAAAAACATTTAACGCCGTTTTTCAGCACCACCAGAGCCTGATTATAACCAACAAGGGCCCCAGGAATTGATGAATTTGGGGGTGGGGGCATCTATGAAATTTGTTTTATTTTTCATAAAATTTTACACATATCAGAAAAAATCTAATATTTCTTTAATTTTAAAAGAATTTGTATTTAAAAAAAAACAGACTTTGAATTGAAAATAATTGTTTCTGTATAAGTTTTGCAGACTTATGCCAAAAATATCTATTCATTTGTGTATCTCTTATATATTATAAAATCCCCTCCCCCACCCTAATTAAATTAATAAACAGAAAAATATTCATAAAACTGTTATTATTTTTTTAAAAATGGACAATTTCAAAGTATTATACTGCTGTTTCAATTTGATTATTGGGCCAAATGCCAATTTTAAAGTGTTCATATTAGCATTGTACTACTACTAACATGTACAAAAGGTTTTCTATTTACATAGTGTTACTTTTTATGTTATACATTTATAAGAGGCCATATTAAAGAAATATTATGGTGATGCTGTATTGATGCTGTTTGGAGCTTTAAATAACGTTGGATTTTTCTTCCCGAGCGATACATTTCTTTTTCTGGCTTCTGGATATCCACTGTCACATCCAGGTGCAAAGCAGTGACTCGCTCGACCCATATTCTATCAAAATAATTTATTTTATTAAAAAAATATAGCTCCTTCACAATCAAAACAACGCTAAATCCCTATTGGAGCGGTGCGCTGCGCCTCCTGCCGGTGAAAATGGATCCTGGTCCGTTTTCCCGCCTGATCGCCCATTCCCGATGATTCTCCTTAGAGCTTCATGTTTGCAACATATATACCCAATTAGAGCTCAATCCAATGCCCCGTTTAGGAGCTATCGTGTTCACTCACATACACACACACATACATACATACACCTCGTAAAAATAGCATAAATGAATTCAGAATACCTCAAAACGTGTCCCCAAAATCTCGAAGTCGAATTTTTACTTTCCGAACATGTACCCCTCCAAAAAAAGTATTCGAGCAAGAGAGAAATTTCCTACGTTGGTTTCGTATATTAAAAATTATTTATCATAGAATATGAATTAGGCTATGTATAAATGCGACATTTCGTATTTCCGTAAAGTTGTGCATTTTTCAAAAACCCAATTATTATTCGTAAATCTAATATAGGAAATTTCTCTCTTGCTCGAATACCTTTTTTGGAGGGTGTACCATGTAAGGAAAGTATTGTAATCATGAAAAAAATCGAATTCGAGATTTTGGTGTATTTACACGTTTTGAGGTCTTCTGAATTCATTTATGCTATTTTTACGAGATGTGTGTGTGTGTGGGGGGGCGCCGGCAGAATATTTCCCAGGGGGGGCAAAGACTACTCCAGGGGGAAGCAAAGACTACTCAAGGGGGGGGGTAAAGACTACTTCAACGTATGGTTACCATGTTGGAAAGAGCAAAAAGCAGGGGAAAACACTGCATACAAAAATCCAGGGGGGGGCATTTACCCCCCTTGCCCTATGCTGCCGGCGCCCTGTTTGTGTGTATGTGAGTGAACACGATAGCTCCTGAACGGGGCATTCGATTGAGCTCAAATTCGGTGTATATGTTATAAACCACCGTCGCAAGACCGGTATTGATTTTGGCGTGTATAGGATTTTTAGTTTTTCTACAGGACTACGACAAAGATTTCTTTTACATTATGGGAGGAAATTCTTGAAAGTGCGCTAGCGTTTAAACGGTACATTCGATTGAGCTCAAATTGGGATACATGTTATAAACCACTATCGTAAGACTGGTATTGATTTTGGTGTGTATAGGACTTAGTTTTTCTACTGGGCTACGACAAAGATTTCTTTTACATTATGGCCTATGGGGAGAAATTCTTGAAAGTGCGCTTAGCGTTTAAACGGTGCATTCGATTGAGCTTCCATTTGGTATGTATGTTTGAATTATTCATCAATTAAAATTTATTTAAATGCTTGGTAATGATCTTAATCATAAGTGTTCGGAAAATTGAGAGGAGTCACTCCAGATTTTTTCATGATTACAATACTTTCCTTATATGGTACATGTTCGGAAAGTAAAAACTGTCAGGTCATAAAATGAATGATTTTTAATTTTAAATAGTTATAAGCATAGTACATTTAAGATTTTAAATTTTCACTTTGCATTGCGCTAGTTACAAGTACAGTTGCACACATTTAAGTAAATTTTAAAAATGTTTCCCCTAATACAACACATTCTCATAACATTTTTCTTTTTTAAGTTTTATGAGCACTTTGTCCTATGGCGTGAAATGGTAAAATGAGTAAGTATTCTTATAGATAAATTGTCATATTTAAAGAATATTAAGCAAAATACTAAATAAACAATGACGTTATTTTATATATTTTGCAGCACTTATATTTAAGTAATTAGCATTTCATTTGTTCTATTCATACATTTAAAACATCGAAAATTGGTTCTCAGAATTTAGTATCATCAGTATTGTCACCAGTCATTCAAGGATTCTGACCTACCGTGCGGCTGTCGATCTGGAGCTTTGGTCGGTTTTCTCTAGATGTCACGTGAATAAGCGTTTGAACCCCTTAGAAAGTTTGCCGCCTGAGACATCCCTTAGACAGATTATCCCAAGTATAGTGTTTGCCTTAAATACACAATGCAATACAATGCATCCATTCATTTTACTATCAAATGACCAAAGAGAATATGGCACTGCGAAATAGTCATAAAAGTACTGTATGATCTGTTTTGCATAAATGTTATCGGTTATGTACTAGTAGAGTTCAGCCATTATAAGAACGGACTAAGGTATCCTCCTCCATTTTTCCAAGCACATATACTTCTTCAGTAAAAAAAGGTACTATACAATTATACCAATATATCAAATTAACTATATTGTTTTACTAAACAAGAACAAGGGTCGCTGATCATACTGCAATACAATAAAATAAAAGGCAAGTCGTTTCGAAATAGTACCCTACACTTTTGAGTACTATCTCTTATCTTCCATATGACGGTAAATCAACATTAAATGAGTACTAATGAATTGAAAGTTTAAATTTTATTAAAATGTAAATATGTAACCATAGGAAGTCGGGAAAAAACGCACAATATTGAAGGGGTTATTTTTTTAGATGAGCAGGGGGGGGGGGCGTGAAATAAAAAAAATGTAAGGCAGGAGTGGGCACACGAAAGGGCGCAAACAGAAGTACTTTCATGTATTTTGTATTTATCTCCATTGAAAATTGACATTCAGGTAATTTTCCAAGGACAGTTGTCTGATTTATAAGTGCACAGTATGCACAGTAGCCCCATTGCCCCCTAGGTTTTGGTGAAGTGAATTTTTTTTAAGCATTTGAATTTTTTTGTGTCCGTTTTGCAGTAAAATGTTTCATACTCTGAAAGCCCCCCCCCCAGTAGAAACATTAGTATTTTCACTTAAATCCTGGTTTCAAATCAAATTTGTAGAAGAGTGGGGTGAAGGCGCTTTTTCCAGCTTCACATTAAAAACATAAAGAATGTAGGAAACACTCTAACGGAAAAAACGCCAACCAGAAAAAAAAACTAATCCTCCCTTCACCCCCCCCCCCTTTAAACCAATAATTTTTACTTAAATATTGTACATGAACTTATTTCGAGTAAAGGAGGCGCTTTTGTAATTTCAGAGCATTCAATTTTAATCTATTATCATATTAATCACAAAAATTTAAAACCAAGCCACATGTCAAGATCATGAAGGTCATAAAAGGGAGGAAAGGAGGGGAGGGAAATCTTCCCTTCTTTTTCCTGGAAAAAAGGAAGGATTCCTCCAACAAAAGATACTATGACCGGCGGAAATAGTGTACGGTAGAAAACAAGCAATTTTTTTGAGGTTGATTCCTGTTCAACTCACAAAATACATGTACTGTACAAACATTTGACATTTAAGAATATTATACCCAGTAAAAACATTTAAAAGCTATGTGATAATAAATATTTTATCCCATTTTTTATATCAGCTATTCTATCTAGAAAGATACAATCTTTTATTGAGATTTTTTTAAACAAAATATTCAAAATTATATAAATGAAAATTTTTAAAAGCTTCATTTTTTTTTCTCTAAAATATTTAAATCATTTTTATTTCCTAGTTTTGTGGAACTTCTAAATAGTGATGAATTATATATAAATGACAATAAAACATTCAAACTAATATCAAAATATTCAGAAGCCATGTGCCTCAGATTAACTAAAATCTTAAAGGTAATATGATATATTCTCTTGAAAATAATAAAATAAAGAAATAATTTAATTACTGAATTATTAATTTAATTAACTGATTGTTCAATTTGTGTGTATTCTTAGGACAAAGTCCTAGTCATTCGGTAACAAATTATAACATTTTCGAAAATTTTAAATACCATCTCTCACCTAACAGGCAATCCTAAAAAAAAGAATATAAGACTCTACAGATTTAACATGCACGTTCTCTGTAATATATTACCACCTTTAGTCTGATTCGTAATCAGTTATGGATTATTATTACTGGTTTTCTTTTTATAAGTGCAAGAGTTTACTCTGATTCATGGTAATTTATCATTTAACTCTTTGGTTTTAAATAATAATTCTAAAAAATAAAGGATTTATAAGTATACCGTTACCGGGTGATTCAAAATAGATGTTAAGGCAATTATTTTTTAAACCGTAAGTGATCGAAACATACTTCCAATTAGAAAAGTTCGTCAAATTAAGACTAGCTTTCAGATATGGCATTTTTTTTACTAGGGGTTGTGTACATTTAAAATGCGAAATTTAGTTTTTATACGGTCCCTCTTTCTTACCCTTTATATTTAGAAGAATGTTGCTCTTTGTCTAAGACAATTAATGAAACAAATCCCGTGTCTCTAAGTGAAATAGTTAGCGAGAAAATTAATTTTGAAAATGATGACTTATACCACTTTACCTACGGTGTTGGCGTCAGTTTTAATATAAATTTTAAAAATAGAAATTGCGGACGAAATTCGTTTTCTTTGGTCTAAATAAACATACAATTTTAAATAAATTATTGGTGAATTATTAGTACGGACATTTAAATATAGATGGCAGCACTACAGAACCGGCCGAATAGCCTGTAAGCTATCCGCACCGGTCGGTCCGGATAGCAACGGCCCGCCAAAGTGCGAGGAATTTTTTGGTTGGCGAAAGTAGGGCCGTTAAAATAGGAATCAACTCTTTCTTGAACCATAAATCACATCTTTGGAATCCAAATCTATCTTAAAATCGCCTCCTGATCCTACTGTTTTAAAATCTTTACCTGGCATATTCGAACTATACGCATATTCCAATTATATCTCGTAGACATTTTAAATACTTTTTGGAGTGAGCATCATAATCCATGAGTGTATCGTGTTTTCCTTCTTTGCTCCATAAAACACTTCTTTGGAATAGAAATCTATATTAAAATCGCCTACCAAAACTGTTTAACAATTTTCGCCAGGCATAGTCAAATTACACTTCACCTTTATAAATACCATTAGTGTATCATAATCTATGATGTGTACCGTATTTGTCTTCACTGTTCTATAAAACACTTCTTCGGAATTAACATCTATATTTAAATCGCTTACTAAAACTATTTTAGGTCTATGTTCCGTATCCGGTGCCCCTTGGTTCTGGCGACATCGTGAGCGATGTTCAACGTTAGTAAAGTACCCTGCCGATGGTTGTTTGACTGGCAACCATAAAGAAATGTGTAGAGCTTGGCGACGTTTTTTGGGGGGAATGATAATGCGTGAAATATTGTAAATTGGATAATTTAGAACTATTGAAAGATGCGAAATTTCTTGCAGTTTCGGGCATGCGTAATAGTTGTTTTTTAATCTAGCTACTGTGTGACCTGTGTGACGTTAGCAGATGAATGTAACGAATTCGCTTGCTCAATTTGACGTCACTAAGCTGTTAATTTGCGTTTTGCGCATGCGTTATTGTTATTTTGCGTTTTTTCTTGTTTTTTCGTCTA
>JAWZYV010012643.1:0-172773 GCA_038373885.1 Cheiracanthium punctorium | reverse complement strand
TATTCTTTTTGTTCTGCGTCTCTTCAGACCGGTGTGCTAAAAAGAGATTATATTACGTCCGTTTGCAAAATCAACGGCCTTTTTGAGTTTCCTCTTGGCATCCTGCTGGCGTAAGTTATTGAGTTGTTCCCCTGCGACGACTTTAAAATTATTTGCTCGCGATTACGTCATTGTAATTTTATTGGATTAACTGTTAGGGTTGCTCTGGAATTGGCGCTATTAATCTCAGCCAAGTTATTTTTTTCGCCAATGTGTAATTCTGTGCTGGCGTAATTTTTAAATCATTCCACCTTAATTGCACTGTCCATATAGGACATCATTTTATTTTCGCTGAGCCACCACCGCCCGTTATAATAATGTTTCAATAGTATATGTTTAATAAAATAGTTTCAAGTACTTAACGTCTCTTTTTTATATTGCAACTAAGTGTATATCGTACCTGGTTTATTCATGTCACAACGCAACTAAGTAATTTTAAAACAGCCCAACCAAATAACCTTCTTTACATAAATTGGTGCCTACCCAGGCACTTAAGTTGCATTTGTTCTGGTGGTGGCTTAGCAAAATGGCGGAATCAAATTTCCCGATCAAGACTCTTCTCCAATTCCAGCCCTGGTCTGCTGAAAGCACAGTCAACGTTCCGGCCCCGGCAGTGCTATTTATTCTAGTGATGTGACTTTCGTTTTATGGCACATGTGTGATGTATTACTCTACCGGCTGTAACTTTCATTTTTACGGAACACGGAGCTTCTTGATGGACTGACTATTCATTAATGATGAGTTTCCGATCGTCTCCTCAATTCATACATGGTTTATCGATGATCTTACTACTCACCACCCTCCGACGAATTGTAGGTGAGTTCTACCAAAGCACATACGGCTTACCTCCGTAATACCGCTTTGAGTTCTACACGTTCCAATGACTATTTGGAGACTATTGTGTCGGAGTATGGAGTATGTTTCTGTTTTCCTGCCTTGCTTTACGCCTGAAACTTACAACTAATGCTGAACTGTGCGAAAAACCGTCCGATCACCGCAAATTTGGGACTTTTGATTCCGGATGTTTGCAGTCGCCAGTAGTTTTTTTTCGTGCGTCGCTAGGTATGCCATTCTCTGAACTTGGCGAAGACTGTTTTTTTTCCTCCAGTGCTCGGCGATTTGTTTTGTTTTTTTTTAAATGTGCGCGTTCGTGATACACCGACACCTCATACTATGTAATGCAGTTTGAACTGGTAATGTAATGGACATTATATTTTAAGTATGACTAATGAGAAGTTTTTTGCTAAATTGTTATTTACTGAATAACTGAAGTTTTATTCTTGGGAAATTTGGTAAGTCATTTATAAATGCAGTTTTTTAAAAAACTAGTATAATAATAATAATCATGTTCATATTGTCTTAGCATCCATTTTTTAGTGTGCAAATAGCACATCCTAAGAATAGTTTTTTAGAGATAACGTGTCAAAGAAAATATTTAATATGCTGAATTTTTTTCTTTTATTATTTTACTGCTTCTAAGGAGTTATAAAAAAAATAATTATTATTGTTTTTCAACCATGTTTATAAATTAGTTTAAATCTAAATTACTCCTTTTATATAGTATATATGATCGTTAATATTTTATTGTTTAATACAATTGTTGGATTGCAATTCACACATATTTAATTATTTTAATACACTTCTTAATTTTTTCTTCTTTATGCACTGTGTTTCGTTTACTCACGATAAATATCATTATTACTCATTACTTTATATGTTTACTTTTGTGTACAGACCTTTTTGTGTGTTTAATTTTCTATTTGCTTACATATTCATTCTTGTGATTTTAAATTATGTTTTCGCTTTTCCTCACATTGTATTTTACATTTTCATGTTCATTTTTTCTGCCTCTATGAGGTACACATACATCGTTATTTTTTTTACTCTTTATATTGTGATAATCATGACATTCTTCAATAACATATCTTTTCACCCTCTTCCATTACTTAAGTCCATGGCAAGGCCTTTCCAAGGCACACACTTTTTTCATACACTGACACACTGCACTTTTGCATATTAAAGTCCATGGCACAACATACATATTCTTTCAGCTTTTTTTTTTCTTACCTCACAATATACTGTTTCTATTTTTGTCATTTTTTTACACATTTTTTTTTCTTTGAACATGCTATTATTTACAGTCACCATGTTGACTGATTTTTTTACACATTATTTGTTTTGAACACTTATTTTTAAAGAGTACATTTATATTTTTGTTTCACTCTATTTTTGGCTTTTTTAATACAATGTTACATGTTTACCATAAGTTGTACGGTTCACACTTTTTTACATTTTTTTGATACACTGTTTTATTGTTTTCTGTCCTGCCATTGATATGCCTCTGTTTAATACATGCATTCTTTGGAAGAGTATAGTGGTTTTCATTTGATTAACTTTTTTTTCTTTTCCATAAATACACAATATCATACATTGTTGTACTTCAAATAAGATTCATACTTGAATAGTCACTGATCTTTGAAGTCTGTGTTTGTCCACAATTACACTCTTTTTTCATGTTGTTGTTTTTATTTATATTGCTTACACTTACTGACTCTCAACGTTTTCACATACTTGATTTTTTTTTTCATCACACTTGTGTTTATGTCTTATATGTTCACACTCACAAACATGTTCACACTGATGTTCTGCTCATTGAGTTCATTGTGCTTGTCCTTCCACATTTTGCTACACACAAAATTTTTGAATATTTGTTACATTTTTTCTCCCACATTTTCACTATGGTGTACAGTAGTGCATTTCAAAAAATTTTTTTCCTGGTTGAGGGAAGTATATATGTGATGAAGATCACATATCTAATTTAATAATCGTTTACTTTGGCTTTCTTTAATGTAATCTATCCAAATTCAAGAATTCTAAATCACTTCTGTTTTCATTTTCCTGTCATTTCGTCTTTTAAATCTGTATATTTACTTTTCCCTGTATGCACTATTCTTTTTGTTCTGCGTCTCTTCAGACCGGTGTGCTAAAAATAGATTATATTACGTCCGTTTGCAAAATCAACGGCCTTTTTGAGTTTCCTCTTGGCATCCTGCTGGCGTAAGTTATTGAGTTGTTCCCCTGCGACGACTTTAAAATTATTTGCTCGCGATTACGTCATTGTAATTTTATTGGATTAACTGTTAGGGTTGCTCTGGAATTGGCGCTATTAATCTCAGCCAAGTTATTTTTTTCGCCAATGTGTAATTTTGTGCTGGCGTAATTTTTAAATCATTCCACCTTAATTGCACTGTCCATATAGGACGTCATTTTATTTTCGCTGAGCCACCACCGCCCGTTATAATAATGTTTCAATAGTATATGTTTAATAAAATAGTTTCAAGTACTTAACGTCTCTTTTTTATATTGCAACTAAGTGTATATCGTACCTGGTTTATTCATGTCACAACGCAACTAAGTAATTTTAAAACAGCCCAACCAAATAACCTTCTTTACAGTATCTTTCCAATGGTATCTTTCCAAGTGGATCTAAACCGCGAGTTCCGAAATGTTAGAACCCAGTATCTTGAAAATGAAAAGTAATTAAAATGCAGATTATTTTAAAGCCGGTTCGGTCCAGCTGGAGTATTTGCTACCATTTGAAATATTTGGTGGCGTTCACTGTGCCTTTATAGCAGTTATAGTACACTTTGGATATTTGCCAGCTCGGCGAGATGATATAATTCGTGGTGCTCAATACGGCAGTCTTCAAAGATTATGTAAATGAAAATATGGATAACGGTTTTCCAGGAATCTTGCATGAGCAGTCATTATAGGTTGTGAGCATGCGTAAATCGTCCAATAATGAAAAGTTTGCCGTTGGTGGCAAGCTGTGGCGTAGTTTTTATCAAAGAAAATATTTGAAGTACTGTTTTTATAGAGCTAATTATTAACTACACGTATATGCAAGTCGCCAAAATTCTCCATAATTGGCTAACACGCAAGGTGCTCCATGGGTTTCCCATAATTAAAAATAGTGCGAAGTTTAAATTTTTATGTTCCAAGCAACATGCCAGAACCAAGCAAAGTGTAGCTCGGTAACACTCTATTTCATCCAACCATTGGGTTTTGTTTGTTGAAATTATGCCTTTTTTTTTAAGAATAAGCCTCATTAGGGGCCCGAATGCCTCATACGAAAAGCGAGCGTAGCGAGTCTAGGGGGGGACTTGGCCCCTAGTTATTTGTAATTTTGAAAGAATGGCAGGTATAAGCAAAGATGTGTTCTGGTTTCAGCTCAATGCGAGAAGAGTTTCTGCAGCTCCAAAAAGTTCTGGTGTCATCTTTCTGGATTTTCATCCTTCTGCAGTGGTGTTTCGTTCTGAGCCTGCTCAAAGTCTTTGCAATAGTTCTGCTTGTGTTTAGTTCGTAGATTCGATATTTAATCTTCACAGCTCTTTCAGTAAATTTTTGTTTTTCAACTGGAATCTGCATCCTCTCATGCAGATAGATATTAGAGAAAACGTGGCATCGCCTAAGATGTAAGCTTGCTGCTCGTTCCGACAGGCAACGGAGAAAATGTGTGTTTCTTTTACAGGCAGATCTGAAAATTTGCATTCACTTCATGTTTAAAAAATCTGGAATGACGCCACTCGACTTTCGGAAAGCTTGATATTTACCAAGAGTTTAAATAAATTCCCATCAACTCAATCGGAACTCTGTTCAGGCACTAGTGCTCTTAACCCTTTAACGCGCAGTGTTACCGCTCTGGGAACACCCAACTCTGACGTTTTGACTGTTGCCAGTCACGAACAGTAGATTGGATTTCTATAAAAATAGTTGCGGGTGACATAGCTCCACTAGAATCCTTTACTTTTTAGCACGTCATTTCCCGTCAAAAAAAAAATGTCACGATTATTTTTTACAGCACTGACATCGGCTGAAAAATAGAAGAATGCGAGAATAGCTGGATAGATTGCCCAATGCTGAAAAGAGGGCAGCCGTTGCCATCGCACAATTTAACTACCAGCAAGATCGTGGACGATCGAAACGTTCATCGCGTGCCACAGATCTAGAGACACTTTTTTGACTTCAGCTGGCTGTGCGCACACAGCCGGTTGCGTCAAAAAAGGGTCTCTAGATCTGTGGCACGTGATGAACGTTTCGATCGTCCGCCATCTTGCTGGTAGTTAAATTGTGCGATGGCAACGGCTGCCCTTTTTTCAGCATTGGGAAAGGGTTGCGCCTCAAAGGGTTAAAATGATTTGAGTGTATAGGTCGCAATGTATAAGAATACTTTTTTGTAGCCCTGTGAAAAACTGTAGGGCGTGCACTCGCTAAAATGTATGCAGTATGTAAGGCAGTGACCTATAATAACCGTAAATAATTTGATGTCAATCGAATGTACCTTTAGTCACTAGCTCACATTAAATGATTTACATCCTTAGGCCGTAGTGTATAAGAACTATTTTTTGCAATTCCGTGAACAAATAACGGGTCGGCTATCGACTCTACACACACCAAAATCTCAAGCAGATCATGTGACCGTAACCTTTATGTACGTGCCCAATTTGTGCTCAATCGAATGCACCGTTTAGACGTTAGAATTTTTCCGTCCATGGACCATAATGTAAAAGAAATCTTTTTCGTAGCCCTTTAAAAAAACTATAAGTCCTATACACACCAAAATGAATACCGGTCTATCGACGGTGGTCTATAACATATGTACCCAATTTGATCTCAATCGAATGCATCTCTTAGGAGCTATCATGCTCACTCATATACACACAAACACGCACATAGATATATACATGCTTATACATCTCGTAAAAATAGCATAAATGAACTCAGGAGACCTCAAAATGTGTAAATACATCAAATCGAAGTCGAATTCTTTCATGATTACAATACTTTCCTTACATGGTACATGTTTGGAAAGTAAAAATTACAAAAAATTAAGGGGTTCATATTTATACCGTTCTTCTCTTAGAAGAGGAACGAATGGTGACTCCGTAGCCAGGGTAATTCTCAAGGGGTTAGAGCGAATAGCCTTTTGGATATGACTATATTTTAAAAAAATCTGGAGTGACTCCACTCGACTTTCCGAACACTTACGATTAAGATCATTACCAAGCACTTAAATAAATTTTAATCGATGAATCATTCAAACATATATACCCAATTGAAACTCAATCGAATGCACCGTTTAAACGCTTGCGCACTTTCAAGAATTTCTCCCCATATGCCATTATGCCATAACATAAAAGAAAGTTTTGTCGTAGCCCTTTAGGAGAACTATAAGTCCTATACACACCAAAATCAAAACCGGTCTTAGGATGGTGGTTTATTACATGTATACCGAATTTGAGCTCAATCGAATGTATCGTTTAAACGCTAGCGCACTTTCAAGAAATTCCTCCCATAGGCCATAATGTAAAAGAAATCTTTGTCGTAGCCCTGTAGAAAAACTGTAAGTCCTATACACACCAAAATCAATACCGGTCTTGCGACGGTGGTTTATAACATGTATACCCAATTTGAGCTCAATCGCATGCCCTGTTCAGGAGCTATCGTGTTCACTCACATACACACAAACACACATACACACACACACACACATACACACATACATACATACATCTCGTAAAAATAGCATAAATGGATTCAGAAGCCCTCAAAACGTGTAAAAACACCAAAATCTCTAAGTCGAATTTTTTCATGATTACAATACTTTCCTTACATGGTACATGTTCGGAAAGTAAAAAAGGATAATAATTCCGAAAAGTAAACGATTTATTCAAACAACCACCAAAAATCCAAAATTTGAGATACGGAATCAAAATTGATTGAATCTTTTGGAGAATCAAAAACACTTTCCGATGATGCAAATACAAAAATATTCCGGTACAAGAAATGGTTCAGTCGATGCAAAATTGTTTGAGTGAAACTATGTGAAAAAAAAAAAAAACGATTTTTTGGGACAAAACATTAGATAAATGAAAAACTAAAAAGAATATAAAAAAATCTGGAGTGACTCCACTCGACTTTCCGAACACTTACGATTAAGATCATTACCAAGCATTTAAATAAATTTTAATCGATGAATAATTCAAATATATATACCAAATTGAAGCTCAATCGAATGTATCGTTTAAACGCTAGCGCAATTTCAAGAATTTCTCCCCATAGTCTATAATGTAAAAGGAATTTTTGGCGTAGCCCTGTAGAAAAACTATAAGTCCTATACACATCAAAATCGATACCGGTCTTGCGACGGTGGTTTAAAACATATATACCCAATTTGAGCTCAATCGCATGCCCCATTCAGGAGCTATCGTGTTCACTCACATACACACAAACACACATACACACACACACACACATACACACATACATACATACATCTCGTAAAAATAGCATAAATGGATTCAGAAGCCCTCAAAACGTGTAAAAACACCAAAATCTCTAAGTCGAATTTTTTCATGATTACAATACTTTCCTTACATGGTACATGTTCGGAAAGTAAAAAGAGAAAAAATAGTTCTGAGGAAAGTGCACACCTACCTGTACTCCAAATAGGATAGTTGTGCATGATATCGTTCGTACACAGAACAAAATAAATAAGCACACACACACAGCTAAATAATTTTATTATGAGTAGAGATAAAGGAGTCTAACAGAGTGCACATTTGCCATCTTTTTTGATCCAAACAATCTATTTTATCATTAACAACAAGAACAATTAATTTTTTTTTAATTTTGCTGAAAAAAATAGATTTTCTAAGCATTAATAATTGAAAATTCCACACAAAAAAAGAACATTAACACATAAATTAAATAAAAAACTTTGTAAAAAACACACATAAGATGTTATAGGTAAATGTTTTTTACAAAGTTTTTTATTTAATTTATTGTTTAACACCAGTATTTTGAGTGTTTTTTCCAACATTAACACATGTTGAACCATAAAAATTGCAGTATTTCCAGGGTTCGGGACATAATTTGAGATTGCTTCGGGGCCTCTTCACAAAAACAGAATCGATTAAAACGGCCCCTTGACAAAAACACAATCGATTAAAACGGCCCTTTCATAAAAATATCAGGTTGTAACGAAAGTTTTCCGCCATATCTGCCTGAAATACTAACTTCTAACTCCTTAGATAACTGTTTTTGAACATTCGGTACCAAACCTGCACAGTGTCACCTGATACAACAATAGTACTTAAAGCTGTACTCATAATTCGTTGATATTATGTAGCTGACTTTTTGCAACGCAACTGGAAGTAAATGATGGTTCTAACCCTCTAGAGTGATAGTTCTATTTGAGACACCTTATACTTAATGATAACTATATTTTTTTACAGATTTCACAACACAGTGTTATAAAGTAAACCTCTTTCTTTCATATGCCAAAAATCGTTTGACAAAATAAGAGCAATACGCCAACGAGAACTGTATGCTGACGAAGTTTGCGGTGGCGGGAAACTTTCGTTACAATCTAATACAATTGAATAAAGCAGTCCTCCATTAGAATTGCATCCCACATATGATATTTGTTTTGTGAATTACTTTCAACAAAATCATAGCTTTTACAGGGGAAAAAAAAAAAAAAAAAAAAAATACTCCAACCAACCAACCAAGAGCTAATAAAATATTCAGCCTTCAGCTGAAATTAGTTTCCCCTCCGCTAAAGAGGTTTTTTGACAGAACCTTTTAATTTGTATTGGCAGCCATGTACAGGATGTATTTGCATGTAAATCAAACGGGGAGAAACCAACCGTTCTTCCAGTGGTGTCAAGTATTTTAAACAATCCGGTATTTCGGGGAATTCGAAGCCATTGCTTATAGCTAATTGTGGTATTGTCAATTTAATCAAACAATCGTAACATGTTCTGCAAAATTTGCCAATATCACCGATATCTTTGTAAAAGACTAGTTTTATAAAGTCCGTTGTCGCTCCTTTGGACAGTAAAGTTGTTTTGGAAAGGGTTCTTATTGACTTTTTGAACCACAGTCGATCACAACAATAGCATTGGTGGATTGGACCATCAGCAACAGCTTCGAAAAATTTCTCAGCTAATTTACGAAATTCTAGTTCTTCACACCTTACATTTAGATCAGTATCTGTTCTTGGTCTTTTCGATGGTATATCTAGACAGAGTCGTAAACGTTTTCTGTCTTGTCTTCTGGATTTGGATTCCGCTTCTTGAGCACGAAAATCTGGATCTTCCCTTTTTCTTTGCATAAATAGACGGTTAATTTCACGATGACTTTCTTCCGGATTAGACAACTGGCGAGGACGGCCAGCGCGGCCTTGAACAACAGTCCCGGGTATATTCTTCTGATATTTAACGATGTAATACTGAACAGTAGAGCGTGAAATACCAAGCCTACGAGCTATTTCACACTGCGTGAGTGGTGTGTCAGAAAAATAAAGCGATATGATTTGGTCTTTAGTCTCTTGAGAAAGCACCATAGTCTCAATCAATCACGGTTAATAGCTTACTTTATTTACTACTATCAATTATCATCCACGACCTTTTTTTGTCTAGATATATTACACCTTTCAGCTACATAAATTTGTTTAGAACAAAAAAGTTATTTTTATTCTAAACTATCGTCCTGGCAACCAGCGAAAGAAAAAGAGGAAAAGAATCTTCGTTGCCATCCCCGCAAACACCTTGATGGAATATACGTAAATAATTTAATTACTTTTAATTCATAGTTATTAATACAAAACTATTCGTAAATCTTTTGTGAAAAATTGCTCGAATTTATTACTTCATCCTTTTGTAACTAACGTAAAGCTAAATGTATTTTTGCGTATACACTAAAACAATAAAGATTTTTCATGTATTTTATTGATCCATATGATGCGAATTTCAAAAGTGCATATGCTTACTTTATTTACTACTATCAATTATCATCCACGACCTTTTTTCGTCTGCCAAAAACTATTACCCTCTTTAGCGGAGGGTAAAAAATGTCGAAATTCTCAAAAAAAATGTCGAAATTCTCAAAAATAAAGTTTTCACAAAAATGGGATCCTGGGGATCGACCCCTGATTTTACTGAGAATGAAACAGTCAATACAAAAACAAAACTGGATACACAGCTGTTCCGATATCTTTTCGCGAATACAGTTACAGTGCTTAAAATGTGGAATTGAAAGGGAAAAAATTATCTCTGACAACCAGCCTACGTCTGAATCCCCTTGCGTGATAAAAGATTATTTCTCATGCCTGGCGAGGATGTTTAAGATGCCTTTCTTTCGAAAAAGAAAAATTATTATTTCTAAACGTTTTCACCTGTTCGTGCGCTTCTGTATTTCGTTTTATTCCCGCGGCCTGCGTAAATATTTCTTCGGTGGGGGGGCAACCTAATTTGAGTAATGTGGTTTGTTCTTTACGAACATCTTCGAAAACTATTAGTCCGTGGGATAATCGTTCCCTTAGACTTTTGTCAGCTGTGTATGCCGCTGCTTCAGCATCTTTTAGCGTCGCAGCAAGTTTCAGTGTTAGGAAACTAACTGTGTGAGCTAACCCAGGCGAATTGGGTTTAGTAACTGGGATTTCTTTTGTGGCTGTCAAAAACTTGACGTGGTAAATCAGAAATTGCCGTGAGATTGATAAACTTCACGGCACAATTTACTTCATATTTGAAATTTGTATGATTAAATGTTTCTCATTGTTTAATTTTTCCCCCCTAAATTAAAATAAATATTTTCTTCTGCTTAACCATAGATTTAAATAGAGAATTTTAGGGTATAAAGGAATATAAATTGTATAGGTAACAGGCAGTGTTATTAGATTTGTTAGGGTAATGTGGATTAAAGGCGAATGTACCGCGATAGCAAACATTGTGGGAATATTAAATTACAAGTGTTTGGTATATTCATTTTTCAAAAGATGGAATATATTAATTATAGTTAAGCTAAATGATAAGTAATCCTACATGTCATTGATATATCCCGCGATAAAACAATTTCAACAAAACCGCGATTTCAACAAAACAGACTCCCGCAATGTTGTTTCTTTTTTTTCAGTTCTTTCTTTAATTTGTTTGTGTATGTGTGTTCCCTGTAAATAAATAGATCTGTATAATTATGGATTTCAAGACTGTGGGATACCATCGTTATCAAATGAATATCTGCTATGTGCACTACCTGGAGATTTCGAAGCATTTTGAGACTATAATGACTAGTTTAGTAATAAAATTTTCGCATAAAAAGATTTCTGTGTGACTCTAAGCATTATACGATGAATGCTTAGAGTCCATAGTCACTGTTTGTATGTATGTTTAATACTGTTTCACGCTGAAATGGTTAGACGGATTTGGATGAAATTTGGAATAAAGTCAGTTAGAGTCCTGCAATAACATATAGGCTACTTTTAATCGCGCAAATAAAAAAACAAACTTTTCCTATTTCCTATCCAAAAAGCTATCTTTTATGTAAAAAAAAAGAATGCAGTTGAGTTTTTATTTTACAGAACAGTCGAAAGATGGCGCATACTTACAGAATACACAGTTTTTAATAAATAAATTCATTCTATCGTCTGCTATGCCTGTATAAAGGATACACTTGAATAAGTTTTTCCTTCTGATGTGGATTTATAAGCGGATTTCGGGCCAATTGCACCAATCCGAAATACATATTACACAAACAAACAAATTAAAAATTTGTTTGAAACTTTCATTCAGCTCGAATTATGCATTTTCTAAGCATTTTTTTTTCCATTCTTTTTTCTATTGTATTTCATCCAGAAAAAAAGGATGTTAGTGCTAAAAAAATAGGAAAAAAAAACCACTTCCTTTACACACCAAAATCAGTACTGTAAATACATCAGAATCACAAAGTCACATTGTTTTCTTGATTACAATAGTACTTTCCTTACATGGGACATGTTCAGAAAATAAAAAACCTCATAAAATTAGACGGTATAGACTTTTATGAGGCAAGTAAGAGAGGTTCGTACTTGAACTTCAGGACTAAAGAGGCTAAAAGTAATGTTAACCCTTCAACGCGCAGTGTTCCCGCTGTGGGAACACCCAACTCTGACGTTTTGACTGTTGCCAGTCACGAAGAATAGATTGGATTTCTATAAAAATAGTTGCGGTTGACATAGCTCCACGAGAATCCTTTACTTTTTAGCACGTCATTTCCCGTAAAAAGATTATTTTTAACAGCACTGACATCTGCTGAAAAATGGAAGAATGCAAGAACAGCTGGATAGATTGCCCAATGCTGAAAAAAGGGCAGCCGTTGCCATCGCTCGACTTAACGACCAGCAAGATGGCGGACGTTCGAAACGTTCATCGCGTGCCACAGTTCTAGAGACCCTTTTTTGGCTGTGCTCGCGCACAGCCAGCTGTCGCCAAAAAAAAGGTCTCTAGATCTGTGGCACGTGATGAACGTTTCGATCGTCCGCCATCTTGCTGGTCGTTAAGTCGAGCGATGGCAATGGCTGCCCTTTTTTTCAGCATTGGGAAAGGGTTGCGCCTCAAAGGGTTAATGGCAGCATTTGTCTGAATTTTCTCCTCTGGCAGCGCCGTTATCTAAGAACATACCCGCTAATCTCTCGTCTTAAAGCTGCATTAATTATGGACAAGACGCAGGTGAACGACCTTGTGTCAAAAATCGACATTTGTATTGACGCCTAATCGAATGCTATAACACTTCTCTCTCCTTTATCGCTTCCCAACACCTTTCCGATAGAAAACAAAATGTTCTGGACGATGGGACAGAATGATATTTACTCCGCGGATAGATATTTCGCTGTTGCGCTTACTTTTATAGGGTAAACGACCTCATCTTTTTTTTTAGTAAGCATTTATTTTCTATGATAAAAAATAATGGTTAAATAAGGGAGGAGAATGGTAGGGTAAAGGGTTTTAATTTTATTAGACTGTTGCATTAATCTACTTATAATAAAGTACTTTAGCTTAGGCAACGGTAATAGAGACCTCATTTTTATTTAATATTTGGTTGGTTTACATATTATGATTTACTGTCATCGTTGCCGATTACTTTTTATCGTAATAATAATTCTAGCCGAAACCCTTTCCCAAGGCTGAAAAAAAGGGCAGCCGTTGCCATCGCTCGACTTAACTACCAGGAAGACGGCGGACGATCGAAACGTTCATCGCGTGCCACAGATCGAGAGACCCTTTATTGACGCAGCTGGCTGTGCGCGGGCACAGCCCGCGCACAGCAGAACACTTTCCCGCAGAACACTTTCCGTGTTCTTGCGGGAACGGAGCTTAGTTGCTCGGCCACTGCAAGACGATTAACTGAGAGTCAATCGAAGGTTTACATAGCATATTGTGTACAAAGCGAGAGAAAGTTCTTTTAGCACCGATTTTATTTACTAACACAACAGGATTTGTATACTGGGTAACGAAATAAAACTCTTATCTGAAAACATAATAGAATATAAATAATTTCCATTCATGTCCTTAAATTCTTATTTCTCAGAAATAAGTAACATCTTCAATATTGTTTTGACAGCTAAAGTAAACAAAACCTGCCCCGTTTTCCCTAACGCAATTCTCCCATAGTATGTATTCTGTGTAAATATTTGCGCAGTATGTGTTTTGAATTATAGAGCTCCGAAGACAAACAGCTCTTTTTCTTTGCATTACGTTTGACAGTTCATGTTTGTTTTTCTTCTCATAATTGGACAACGATGTGACAATCGCTTTAGTTTTTCATCGATCTGCCCACGGTAATCGAGTCCAACGACATAGAAGTATACGCTTAGCTTATTTAACCCTTTAACGCGCACTGATCCCGCTCTGGGAACATCCAACTCTGACGTTTTGACTGTTGCCAGTCACGAAGAGTAGATTGGATTTCTATAAAAATAGCTGCGTGTGTCATAGCTCCACGAGAATCCTTTACTTTTTAGCACGTCATTTCCCGTAACAAAAGGGGTCACGATTATTTTTAACAGCACTGACATCGGCTGAAAAAGGGAAGAATGCGAGAACAGCTCGATAGATTGCCCCATGCTGAAAAAAGGGCAGCCGTTGCCATCGCTCGACTTAACTACCAGCAAGATGGCGGAAGATCGAAACGTTCATCGGGTGCCACAGATCGAGAGACCCCTTTTTTGACGCAGCTGGCTGTGCCGGCACAGCCAGCTGTCGTCAAAAAAGGGGTTTATGGAGAGGAGGGGGTTCATCCTATAATTTTCTCTCCCCGCCTTTGATTCGACCCTGAAAGAAATATATTATTAAGTTGTTTCATTAACACAATGTCAGGAAACTGTCGCAAGTAATTTTTTCGGAATTTCCCATTTTTTTCGGGAAGTGCAATAAGTAATGGCGATAACAATCTATTGCTTTTACTTATAATCGGCATTGTAGTGTAGGAATGTGTCATTGCATTTTGTGATTGAATCTTTCTTTCTGCTTGCTTCGATCCTCTATGTTCCAGGGTTCGTCTAAAAGGACTTCTAAATTAAAACCTGATTCATCAGCATAAAAATTTGATCGTCTTTTAACAACGAATCCTTTATAAAAATATATACATCATTTACGAACGCCTGAGCTAATTTTTTAATGATTTCTTTGACCGAGTTTTTCAGCAAAACAAATTTTGTAACTTTCCTGCTCACAATCCTATTCTTTTTTAAAATCTGCACAGCCATCCTTTAGATGCGCGGAATTTCAATCCTAATTCCAATGCCTTTTCTGTTTGTAAATCACAATCATGTACATTTTTCTGTAATTTTCTTGCGTGTTAGAAGTGTTGAAACGTATATTTTTTAATTTGATTTAGTTTATATTTATTATCGCCATTCTTCTGAACTTGCTTTTCCCACAGATATAACTGCCTTTTATTTGTAATAAAATTTAAAATAATTTTGAACACTCTATAAACTGCGGGATTTTGCCGCTATTGTATCCCGCCAGCATTTTACTGCGGCCTCCTTATCTTTTCAAGAAATATAAATTGCCTATTTTCACGAAATCCTCACTGGACGTGAAGTCAATGCTTTCGTCCTCTAAACTAGAAAACATAGGATCTTCAGTGGTATCGAGTAATAATCATTGCTCATTTGCTACAAAATCTGTCTCATTTACTTTTTGATAATTTTGCAAACTTTCAACAATTTGATTTTTCAGACTTTTTCTTCGTCTGTGTATGGAGAGAATGTCATATTTTTCGAAGAAAATTCCGCGTATAGCATAAAAACAACAATAAGGATATTTATTGTTTGCTCCATAGTATCATCACGTGGATAAAAAGAATGGAATTTTTAGAATTAAAATAAATGCCTCGCTTATGCGTAAACTGAATATACAGCTTGCAATGTGTTAATACAAATAAAAGGAAATTACTTTCTGCAGTGACTTTCAGAAGTAAAATAAAAAGATTATAGGACTTCAGTTTAACTAATAGAAAACAAGATTAAGCTACTTAAAAATTCAATAAGTCGAAATGTAACACAGTATACCAAACACTGGTTTAAAAATATTTCGAGTACGTACTCGCGTGAGCGTTTCAAATTTTCGACCAACTATCCCTGTCGCCAAATACTAGCTAAAGGTTACAATTGGCGCGATTTTAACTAATTTTTAACCTTTACTTTTTCAAATTCTATAAGGAGATAGCAGCTAATTTTCCCACAGTACGTTCCTTTTAGTGTGTACTTGTGATTGTGTGAAATTCGTTCAATTTGGTGAGTGAGCTTTGGGGAGGTTTCCTCGTAAAGGGAAAATCCGAGCAACTTCGGGCTGGAGTAACTTTTCCGACGGACTTGAAGGCGTGATTATCTACGACGCCAAATAGTCATTGCATCGCGGATTTGGCGTGCAGGTTCTTATTTTACTTATCGTGCGTTGGTATATCTACATCGGATTGGCAGCAATTTCGGCAGCATCGGACGGGTAGCAATCTCTAATTCCAAAGTCCACCTGAACGCGGCCATAATTTTATTTACACGTGATTCTGAAATCGAGCCAAGCTGCTAAGCTTCGAACATAGTCGCCATTGCTCGAAATTGCTTATGACGTAGCAGGAAGAAGTACTCTGAATGGCCGAAATTTCGTCCGACTCGGATTTTTTCCTTCGGAAAGGAAAAAGTCGAGTTCGCGGTCGTCAAGGTAACGGCGGAGAAAATCGGCTGGAAACTTCATTTGCAAGGAAAGTTGGTCGGATTTTTCTCAAAATGCGATAGCCCTATTAGACGTTTAATTTAGGTTTTGACCTACACATGTCGTTAGTCGTCCACTAAATTGCGGCATTGCAAGGTAATACTGGGTATGTAGTGCTCTCACTTCACTTGTTTGCCGCCTTGTCTCATCAGAAATGGCTGGTAGAAATCGTTCAGCAATTGACAGAGTGTATATTACGGATGATTTATGAGATTCTGAAAGAGATTTTACTTTTGATAGTGATAGTGATTTAGATTTTTTGGACTGCTCCTCAGACGGCGATGAATCTGACCATGATTCAATAAACCTGCAAAGCGTTAGGCGGTGGTGCATTTTCTTATATTCTCTACTTATTATAAAAGAAGATGTCTGTAGGTCTGTGGGTCTGTGGGTCTGTGTGTCGGCGGCGTTATGGACAAACGGCTACACTTAGAAGCACCAAATTTGGTACTCGGGAAGATCTAAACATAAAGTTGTGCACCTCGAAGCGATTTTTTCAAAATTCGACCTAGAATTTTTTTTTATTTTATGTTTTATGCGATTTTTGGCATTATTTTTCTCCTAATTCGTAATAACGGCGTAAATTGCGCTCGCAGCAAAACGGTATTTGTATCAAAGGATAGAGGAGAAAATTTTCTTTTAAAAACAGTTTGTTCTGAATACGTAACATGATTAACCGATTTTTAGGAATTTTTTTACTAAGTATCAGATTTGACGAATTTTTCGTAAAATAATTTTAAAACTGCCGCATCTTGAATTCTATCAGTCATAACTTTTTGATATTTTGACAGAACGTGAAACATTCTTTTCTCTCCTCCTTTAAATTAAAAAATTATGTAAATTAGGTGATTTTTTACGAATTTTAATGTAGCCTAATGTTTAGAATTTAATAGCATCAAAGCGGAGAGTTTTCGCCATTACATTAATTGATCTTGGCACGAGATAATTTTGTTGCATTGCCACGGAAAGGATTAGAAAAAAAAGGTTTTTTTTTAACCAATGGAGTTTTTAAATGGGATATCGGAATTTCACTTCGCAAGTGAGGATCTATGACGTCAAATGCTTTAAGATACGTAAAATTTACTCCACAATTTTAACACAAGGAGAGGATATTTTGATTAAAACTTACTTTAGAAATAAACTGAGAAATTCATTATTATTATTATTATTATAAATGGCATTTGAATCCGTTGCTTATTTAAAACTTGAAATATTTGAACGCAGCTGAAAATGTTGTTCATTTTAAAAGCTACAAAGTTCGTTTTAAATCTGGATATATTAAAAATTTTCTATTTACTTTTATATTTCGCATTTAATTATGTCGCAGGCATATATGTTTCCTAACATATATATGTTACGAGTATAGTTTTATTTTAACGTTGGATTACGTTCCTTCATAGCGTCCTATTCCTATATAAAGCAATAAAGTTTTCAACGTCGTTGTAAATTTTAATTGAACGAAAGCTACGTTTGAAAGCTACTGAGCGAAATATCAAATTAACTCCCTCAACCAACCGAGGTATCTTTTACGACAGTTAAACAGTGACGTCATAAATTTAAAAAAATGCGTGAAATTTGCAAACTCTGCAACTGCGTTCTGTCACAATTAAAGCGATTCTAAATAGCTCCTCGAGATTACACAGTTTGATGTTTTTCAGGAGACAGAACCATGGAGGATTTATAAGATATCGCTTAATTGGATATATGGATGGCACCGCTTGGATATTTTCCACCACGTTGAGATGAAATGTTTTGCGGTGCTAAATACACAAATCTTAAAAAACTATGCATAAATTAAATATATAGAGAGAGCTTCCTTAATGGCAACCATTATATGAAATGATAATTGTTTATGCTAATGCGTAAATTGCAAAGAATCACCATAGAATAAAAAGATCCCACATTGGTACCAAATAATCTAAGTTGTTTCTTTTAATCGAGCATTGAAGAAGGAGAAGCGAAGATAGATAGTTTTGATCTATGTAATAGGTAGTATTAGTAGATTTGTAAGGATAATATGAATAAATCACAATATACTACGTTAATAAATATTTCATGAAATTAAATGTGTTCTGTATCCTGTCAAAAATGTCACAAATTAGAATGACTGATCGTTCAAGGGTTGTTTTACAACCAATTGAACGATCAGTCATTCTAATTTGTGTTGATATATCCCGCAGTAATTTTAACAGAGGAGATTACTTGAACTTTTTTAAAATTAAATTCTGTTTTCCACATGCAGATATGATTTTAGTAAAATATTCGCTTCTTCCCGTATGAAGAGCGGGTGCGCAGCTATTTTAAAATAAGCAGTTGTCCATTTCATGTAGTGTCTGAGGTATTTAATGCTACAACTTGAACCTAAAAAACAGTGTAATGTAGAAATAACACATTTTGAAAGTGAGGAGTTCTCTGCAAACCACTAAGCTTTTCGCTTTTCTGATCGCGAATGACACTGACAGTTTTTTGAGTCATTATGTTGCAATGATGCCAGGTTAGTACTCATGACGCAAACTTTACATCAAGAGTCAAATAATTTTGTTTTTATTTTAGATTTCACATCACTGGAATTAATGGGGATTACACATGTTAGGAAAATTTTCATTTACTACCGTGCGAAGAACGGGCACTCAGCTAGTATGTAATAAACGGAAATTAACTGTAATTCAATTGAAATATTTTTTAAAAAAAAATTTTATGTAATAACATCTGAAATTGTTTTTTCTGAATCTTAGTTCAGAATGATAAAAATCATGATAAAAATCTACATTAAAAATCTTTTCTAGAAAGATAAAATGCACATTTCAATTCTCCAATGTATATAGATTTGAAATATGGGAAAAAAAATTACACAATTTTTGAAGCGATTTTGGTCCAAAAATTGAGCAGTCAGAGGGTTAATGTAGTATTGCTGCAAAGAGAGTTGTACAGGCATTCTTGCAAGTGAAATGAGTTTGTGACCCCTTGACCTTGGCGACAAACTTCGTTCGTTTAGGAGATCATTTTGTCTGTTTTTGAGATACAAAGAAAGCTCTCGAAAGAAGCGAAATTTTGGCTGCATCGCAATTAGGAAAGAAGTTACGAGAAAAATCGAGAAATATGATGTTAAGACCTTTATGACGTCACGTTCTGTTAAAATCTATGAATAGAGAGTCTCTCTTGCTGCCGAGTCGGTTATAACAGACAGAGGATACAGAGAGCGGATATACGATTGACATTATGATTTGAATATTGCTGTGAAAGTCAATTATTTGCTGTTGCATGTGTTACTAAATTCTGTATTTTGTGATATATAGTACTTCGATTTGTCGAATAAAGTGCTATATTCGGTTTTCGAGTTTGTTGTTGTGGTTGTTGTTACTATGACCTCTGGCAACCGCGGGGCGGTGTCAGATCCCCCATATAGGTAGGCGACGGGCGGAATGTGGAAATTTTATCTGTACTATACTGTTTTCTTTTAAATAAGACAAGTCAAATGTAGACACTACTAGTAATCCTAAAGTTTAGTTCTTTTAGTATGAAACTGAATGCATTCACATGATATTTAACTCTTGTGATTTTGAAGTAACATAGTTTTATAAATAAAATGTGGACTTATAAAAAACAGTTAGAATATATTATTCCCCGTATTTGCAGGTTAAACTGCATTCTAAAAAGAGTATGAGTAGTAAATGACAGTGTGATTTTAATGCAGCACACGGCTAGCGAAAAAAAAGGTGTGTGTGTGTGTGGGGGGGGGGGGATGGGGTCCCTTCTCGGGTCCTGGGTCCGTAATCGAATGAGGGGGAAGCCATGCCGGGAGATAAAGGGTCGAACGATGGCAACGGCTGCCCTTTTTTCAGCATTGGGCAATCTATCCAGCTGTTCTCCCATTCTTCCATTTTCAGCAGATGACGGTGCTGTTAAAAATAATCGTGACCATTTTTATTACGGGAAATGACGTGCTCAAAAGTAAAGGATTCTCTTGGAGCTATGTCACCCGTAACTGTTCTTATAGAAATCAAATCTATTCTTCGTGACTGGCAACAGTCAAAACGTCAGAGTACGGTGTTCCCAGAGCGGGATCACTGTGCGATGAAGGGTTAACTATTGCTCAGAGCAAAGAAACACAAAATTAAATTCAAAATCGAAATGCGGAGAACAAACTGAATATTATTCCGCCAGGAACCGTTGCATCCTGAATGGAATTGTCAAACCAGAAAACTGTTCACACATTCGCAGCTCCTTCGCGAAAGGGGAGGGGGGGGTATATTTCCCGTGTAATGTTAGTCGACGCTTATCTTGGCGAGAAGTAATGGCTGCAACTTCCACGCGAAATGTAATTAGAAGCAGGGACTTGCACAGCGATAACTGACCAGATAACAGCTGCCTGGCGCGCGCGTGTTTTCCCCTGAATTATTTAAGAAGTTAAATTGGAGAATTCCTTCTCCGTGAGGTAAATTAAATTTCACCATGAATGCTATAAAGATAACAGAAAGGGGGGGTCAAGGAAAAGGGACTGAATACAGTTCTACCTCCCATCCCGCATTTCAGGGCCCTTTTTACTTTCCAAACATGTACCATGTAAGGAAAGTATTGTAATCATGCAAAAATTCGAATTCGAGATTTGGAGTATTGACACGTTTTGGGGTCTTCTGAATTCATTTATGCAATTTTTACGAAATGTATGTGTGTATGTGTGTGTGTGTATGTGTGTTTGTGTGTATGTGAGTGAACACGATAGCTCTTGAACGGGGCATGCGATTGAGCTCAAATTGGGTATATATGTTATAAACCAACGTCGCAAGACCGGTATTGATTTTGGTGTGTATAGGATTTATAGTTTTTCTACAGGGCTACGACAAAGATTTCTTTTACATTATGGCCTATGGGAGGAAATTCTTGAAAGTGCGCTAGCGTTTAAACGGTACATTCAATCGAGCTCAAATTGGGTATACATGTTATAAACCACCGTCGCAAGACCGGTATTGATTTTGGTGTGTATAGGATTTATAGTTTTTCTACAGGGCTACGACAAAGATTTCTTTTACATGATGGCCTATGGGAGGAAATTCTTGAAAGTGCGCTAGCGTTTAAACGATACATTCGATTGAGCTTCAATTTGGTATATATGTTTGAATGATTCATCGATTAAAATTTATTTAAATGCTTGGTAATGATCTTAATCGTAAGTGTTCGGAAAGTCGAGTGGAGTCACTCCAGATTTTTATGCTTGTTATTATTACAATTAATTATCTTATTTATTTTTTAAATGCAGTAAGTATTAGTGCGATAACATTTTCTCAATGCTGCAAAAGGGCAGCCGTTGCCATCGCTCGACTTAACTACCAGCAAAATGGCGGACGATCGAAACGTTCATCGCGTGCCACAGATCTGGAGAATCTTTTTTTGACGACAGCTGGCTGTGCTCGGGCACGATCGTCCACCCTCTTGCTGGTAGTTAAGTCGAGGGATGGCAACGGCTGCCCTTTTTTCAGCATTGGGCAATCTTTCCAGCTGTTCTCGCATTTTTCCAATTTTCAGCAGGTGTCAGTGCTGTTAAAAAGAATCGTGACAATTTTTCTACGGGAAATAAACGTGCTAAAAAGTAAAGGATTCTCCTGGAGCTATGTAACTCGCAACTATTTTTATAGAAATCAAATCTATTCTTCGTGACTGGCAACAGTCAGAACGTCAGAGTTTGGTGTCCTCACGGCGAGGACACCGCGCGTTAAAGGGTTAACTCCCAGCCGCCCATCGCGTGCCACAGAGCTAAAGAACATTTTTAAGCACAGCTGGCAGTGCCGCACCGTACAGCCATCTGTGTCATAAATGTACATTAGCTCTTTTGCTCTGTGGCATGTGATGGGCGATTCGATCGACCGCCATCTTGTTGGTAGCTAAATAGAGCGATGACAACGGCTGCACTTTTCGGTATTGGGCAGTCTAACTAGTTTTTATTCTGTATCGATGTGCACTTTCATCCCATTCTCCAGTTCGCAGCAGATGCCGGTAATGACAAGAATAATTCTGATGCCCATTTCAAAAATAATCGATCATTCAATTCCTATTATTAGCTCACACTCTCCTTACATATATCTTGTACAAATTTTCAATCGTTCATAAAAAACTTATTTATTCATCCACTCAAGTTCAAATACATTTTTTTACATATTTTGTCTAGAGACCCTTTTTTTGATGACAACTGGCTGTGCGCGGGCACAGCCAGCTGTCGTCAGAAAAGGGTCTCTAGATCTGTGGCACGCGATGAACGTTTCGATCGTCAGCCCTCTTGCTGGTCGTTAAGTCGAGCGATGGCAACGTCTGCCCTTTTTTCGGCATTGTCCAATCTATCCAGCTGTTCTCGCATTTTCCAGCTGTTCTCGTACATTCCAGCTGTTCTCGCAGGGTTTTAACCCTTTAAACGCGCAGTGTTCCCGCTCTAGGAACACCCAACTCTGAGGTTTTGGCTGTTGCCAGTCACGAAGGATAGATTTCATTTCTATAGAAATAGTTACGGGTGGTGGCATAGCTCCACGAGAATCCTTTACTTTTTAGCACATCTTTTCCCATAAAAAATTGTTTCACAATTCTTTTTAACAGCACTGACATCTGCTGAAAAATGGAAGAATGCGAGAACAGCTGGATAGATTGCCCAATGCCGAAAAAAGGGCAGCCGCGCCATCGCTCGACTTAACGACCGGCAAGATGGCGGACGATCGAAACGTTCATCGCGTGCCACAGATCTAGAGACCCCTTTTTTGACGACAGCTGGCTGCGCCTATTGGATTTGTTTGTGGATGGTTAGGACGATATAATGGACGTTATTTTTGTTAGGTTTAACTGGTGGACTGGGTTGAGATTATTTATTGTTCTAATTAATTGGGCAATCTATCCAGAGCTGTTCTCGCATTCTTCCATTTTTCAGCAGATGTCAGTGCTGTTAAAAAGAATCGTGAAACAATTTTTTTACGGGAAAGGACGTGCTGAAAAGTAAAGGATTCACGTTGCAGCTATGCCACCACCCGCAACTATTTCTATAGAAATCCGAATCTATTCTTCGTGACTGGCAACAGTCAAAACGTCAGAGTTGGGTGTTCCCAGAGCGGGAACACTGCGCGTTCAAAGGGTTAAAACCCTAATATCAGGGCTGAAATGTGCGATATATTTGTTTTGTGAACAATAAACAGCGAAATCACATAATGCAACCATTCTCCCTTACAAGGGCAAGTATATTAGCAAACTCACACGATTCCAATACTGGGTGTTTTGTCGCACGATCGCTATTAACAACACAAAGTACAACTTGAAATCAATTCGTGCGTGTTCTAGAGTCGCGGAATATGCCGTTAGTTATAGGTGCGCGGTACTATACTACCGTGTAACCTAATGCTGTGTGCTGTAAACAGCGGTGTCTGGGAGTGTGCTGATTTCACTGTCGCACGCTCGGATTTTGAATAAAAGATCCATTTTCAACATCTGATGTCTCGGTTTCCCTTGATGCTTTGAGGCACAACCCTTTCCCAATGCTGAAAAAATCTGGAGTGACTCCACTCGACTTTCCGAACACTTACGATTAAGATCATTACCAAGCATTTAAATAAATTTTAATCGATGAATCATTCAAACATATATACCAAATTGAAACTCAATCGAATGCACCGTTTAAACGCTTGCGCACTTTCAAGAATTTCTCCCCATATGCCATTATGCCATAATATAAAAGAAATTTTTGTCATAGCCCTGTAGAAAAGCTATAAGTCTTATACACACCAAAATCAATACCGGACTTAAGATGGTGATTTATAACATATATACCCCATTTCAGATCAGTCGAAGCCGCCGTTTAAACGCTAGCGCACTTTCAAGAAATTCTCCCCATATGCCATTATGCCAGGGGCGTAGCCAGGGGGGGATATCAGGATATATCCCCCCCCCGAAATTTTTGGATTAGTGATGAAATTCCGTCGATTTATACACATATAAGTTCATATCCCCCCCCCGAAATATTTTCCAGGCGCATATCCCCCCCCCCGAAAAATTTTCCTGGCTACGCGTCTGCATTATGCCATAATATAAAAGAAATTTTTGTCGTAGCCCTGTATAAAAACTATAAGTCTTATACACACCAAAATCAATACCAGTCTTAAGATGGTGATTTATAACATATATACCCAATTTGAGCTCAATCGAATCTACCATTTAAACGCTAGCGCACTTTCAAGAATTTCCCCCCATAGGCCATAATGTAAGAGAAATCTTTGTCGTAGCCCTGTAGAAAAACTATAAGTCCTATACACACCAAAATCAATACCGGTCTTGCGACGGTGGTTTATAACATATGTACCCAATTTGAGCTCAATCGAATGCTCCGTTCAGGAGCTATCGTGTTCACTCACATACACACAAACACACATACACACACACACACACATACACACATACATACATGCATCTCGTAAAAATAGCATAAATGAATTCAGAAGACCTCAAAACGTGTCAATACACCAAAATCTCGAAGTCGAATTTTTTCATGATTACAATACTTTCCTTACATGGTACATGTTCGGAAAGTAAAAAAGGGCAGCCGTTGCCATCGCTCGACTTAACGACCAGCAAGATGGCGGACGATCGAAACGTTCATCGCGTGCCACAGGTCTAGAAAAAGGGTCTCTAGATCTGTGGCATGCGATGAACGTTTCGATCGTCCGTCATCTTGCTGGTCATTAAGTCAAGCGATGGCAACGGCCGCCCTTTTTTCGGCATTGGGCAATCTTTCCAGCTGTTCTCGCGTTCTTCCATTTTTCAGCAGATGTCAGTGCTGTTAAAAAGAATCGTGAAACAATTTTTTTACGAGGAATGACGTGCTAAAAAGTAAAGGATTTTCGTGGAGCTAGGTCACCCGCCACTATTTTTACAGAAAGCAAATCTATTCTTCGTGACTGGCAACAGTCAAAACGTCAGAGTTGGGTGTTCCCAGAGCGGGAACACTGCGCGTTCAAGCGTTAAAAGTAGCTTAGAATCTTTTTTTTTTTTTTTCCTTCTTGTGCAATATTGTATGCTTGGCTAATATGCACGAGTATGCAAAATCGATGATTGTGAAGTTGAGTGAAAAGTTGATTATAGTGTATGTGTTATGGGATTACGGCCAATTATCTGCTCGTGGCATCTACGCTGATGGGTGGGGTGACCTCCGGGGAGGGGGGTCTTTCTAAGGGGTCCTAACCCGCATTTACGCTACGTTTCGGAGGAAACCATAGAAAACTCCGAACGTTTAGGTCGTCGTACGCGACTTGGGTTTGAACTTGGCACCTTCCGTCTCCCAGTTCAGGGCTCTATGCGCTCGGCCACTGGTGGGGGGAAATTGATTTTATATAAGTCACAATAGCACTTTCTGGAGAGTACTAATATTCAAGAGACGCTTCTCTTCTGTTTAAGATTTAAATGAGATGAACAGTTGCAAATATTTTCACATTAATGTAGAATCACAACTGAATATACTGACCAATGCTGAGAAAATGCAGTTGTTATCAACAGGGCAGTCGAGCTAATCGCCAGTTACATGCTACAAAGCTAAGGAATTTTTTTGAACACATCTGGCTGCGCGACAGCGCTTTCACCCGCACTTAAATTCACAGATGGCAACGGCTGCACTTTTTCAGAGTTGGGGCCATTTCGGTAGTCTATCCAACTGTTATTCTATATCGATGTTTTTTTTAAGTATAATTCTCCAGTTTCTAGCAGATGGCCGTATTGATGAAGATAATTCTGACATCAATTTTACAAATAATTGATAGTTTTTTTACTGGAAAATATTCGCCAAAATGTAAAGAGTTCTCTAAAAATTAATTTACTCTTAAGCATTTCATTAAAATCTGAATTATTCTTCTTGCATAAGAACACTCAAAATTACGTTTTTGTCTCCTCACAACGAGACTATAAAAAGATTTAACTTTTTACAGACCGCACTGAGATCCAGGCATATTTTAAATTAGTTTTTTTTTTTTTTCTACTATTGCGTTAGTTAACCCTTTAACGCGCAGTGTTCCCGCTCTGGGATCACCAAACTCTGATGTTTTGACTGTCGCCAGTCACGAAGAATAGATTGGATTTCTACAAAAATAGTTGCGGGTGACATAGCTGCAACGTGAATCCTTTACTTTTTAGCACGTCATTTCCCGTAACAAGAATGGTCACGATTCTTTTTAACAGCACTGGCATCTCCTGAAAAATGGAAGAATGCGAGAACAGCTGGATAGATGGCCCAATGCTGAAAAAAGGGCAGCCGTTGCCATCGCTCGACTGAACGACCAGCAAGATGGCGGACGATCGAAACGGTCATCGCGTGTCACAGATCTAGAGACCCTTTTTTGACGCAGCTTTCTATGCGGCACAGCCAGTTACGAAAGATTTTTTTTTTAATTTGAGTAAAAATATAAATTAAGTTTAAAGGAGAGAGGGGGGGGAACAAGATACCTCTGTAAAAATTTATGAAAATATCTATTTTCATGATTTTTTACTTCCTTGTACGTAGTATAAGGAAGTAATGTGATCCCGAAAAATTTTGGGGGCCAAATTTCGACATAAAAACCGATTTTGACTACCTCTAAATTGAATTTTAAAAATTTTTTCGATGCATCTCATCGTAGGCTAGCATGCACGATCATATTAACGCGTCTGCAACTCATTTTGACCAGTGGCGAGTCTACTGTGGCCAGTTTTTCCATGCCGTCTGTACGTACGTACGTACGTATGTATGTAACTCGCATATCTCAAAAACTATTGGTCGTAGAATGTTGAGATTTGATATTTAGGATTGTTCTATGATCTAGTTGTGCACCTCCCCTTTTGGTGGCAATCGAATGGATAGTTTATGTACAGGACCGCCCAAAAGATTCGAAATACATTACGCTCTATGGGCCGAAATTCATTAAACTCGCCTAACTCAAAAGCTATTAGGCGTAGAATGTCGAAACTTCATATTTTGGATAGTTGTAACATCTAGTTGTGCACCTCCCCTTTTGGTGGCAATCGAATGGATAGTTTATGTACAGGACCGCCCAAAAGATTCGAAATACATTACGCTCTATGGGCCGAAATTCATTAAACTCGCCTAACTCAAAAGCTATTAGGCGTAGAATGTCGAAACTTCATATTTTGGATAGTTGTAACATCTAGTTGTGCACCTCCCCTTTTGGTTCCATTCGACTGGATAGTTTATCTACAGGACTGCCCAAAACATTCGAAATACATTACACTCAATGGGCCGAAATTCATTAAACTCGCATATCTCAAAAACTGTTAGGCGTTGAATGTTGAAACTTTATATTTAAGATTGTTGTAACATCTAGTTGTGCACCTCCCCTTTCGGTTCCATTCGACTGAATAGTTTATCTACAGGACCGCCCAAAAGATTCGAAATACATTACGCTCTATGGGCCGAAATTCATCAAAGCGTTTTTTAGAGGTATTGGACTATTTCAAACGACTCAGAAGTGATATATGCTGTAAAGAGTTAGAAAATGAATTTCTCTATTTAAAAAAGTGTCTTTATCATTTATAGTTCTGCTACAGGAACACTCAAAAGATTTCCAATACATTACGGCCAATAGCAATTTTAGGGGCATTCATCCATTTCAAGCACAATACTGTCCTACCACATAAGTTAGGTAATGGTCCGACCACGGTCACGTGCCTCCCTCAAGAACTATGCCAAAAGTCGCCAAGCTTGGCGACTTTTGGTGTACGTGTGTGCATATTTAACTCTCAAATCTCAAAAACTATTATGAAATTTCATATATAAGAATGTTGTAACATCTAGTTGTGCATCTCGATTTTTGGTTCCAATCTACTGGAGAGTTTATTTACAGGACCACCGAAAAGAATTTCAGTACCTTAATGTCTATGGACATCTTCATTATAACACAACTGTAGACAGTCATTGTTTGGTACATGCCCAAAATCTCGCCGTCTGTCCTCGACCTTGGCGAGTTTTGGCGAAATATCGCCAAATTTGGCGATAGTCAGTCATTTCGTCCATGCCCAAAGTATCGCCATTTGTCATCGTTCTTGGCGAGTTTTGGCGAAATGTCGCCAAATTTGGCGATAATCTGTCATTGTTTGGTTTATGCTTAAAATCTCGCCAAATGTCGTCGACATTGACGAGTTTCGCCGAAATATCGCCAAATTTGGCGCCAAAAATTATTTCCTATTTTGTATAACTCTAAAACTTTAACCCGTAGATTTTTTTAACTTTGTATTTAGAACTATTGTAATATCTAACTGTTTTCAATATCTTTTTTGACAGCAATCGACTGAGAATTTATTTACATGGTGAGCCAAATGACTTTGAATACATTGAGGTGTATAGATGCATTCAATTCATTGAAGGTCTGTGCTCACTGACTACTTTGGCTATCCCCAAAATCTCGCTGACTATCTCAAGTTTGTCGGCTTTTGGTGAAATATCGCCAAATAAAGTGTCAGAAGGAAATCTTTCAAATTGAACTCAGCTTGGCGATATCGAAATATTTGGCTAGAAATTGCTAAACCTTACTATTATTGATATTTTATCTCTTTCAAACAAATAAATTTAGAGGAAGTGCGTCGAAAATATTTTTGATCTAATGGACGTGCAAGGAAGTCATGTGTTGGACACATCAGATTTTTTTATTTCTAGTTTCCCACTCATGATATAGATACAACTCCCATTTCAAAAAATCAAGTCATCTTTTAACTTTTTACCTGCTCATTTTTTGAAGTCATTGGTGATAAAATTTCATTTTTGAATAAATTTTTAATTCGATGTTCCAGTTGGAAACATTAGACTGTAAAAGGTTCATAAATATTGGCCTCTCAAATACATTTGTGTACACGCTACCATTGACTCTAGTATATTAAAATTCTTTCGTCTGCTTCTAAAGGGTTTTCCAACAGGGATGATACAATTTTAAATGGCTAGAATGGCAACACTGCGTATTCTTTTTTGACATTTCTCTTGTCATTTGTGTTTAGTATGCTTTGCCATTTAATCATGGAAAGATACACGCTTGACCAACGTTTCGAAATTATTAAATTGTTTCATCAAAATTAGCGTTCATATGTGAATGTCGAGAGAAATTTGAGAAGAATTTATAGACGACATAATTCAATTCTCCAGATTGAACACCTTGTGATTTCTTTTTTTGGGGATATGTTAAGCCACGTGTTTATGTTGATAATCCATTAACAATTGAGCAATTAAACACCAACAATCAACGTATTATTCGTGAAGTAACGCCCAATTTACGTGAATGAGTGATGGAAAATTGGGCTGACAGAATGCGGTATGTACAGAGAAGCCGTGATGCTCACACGAACAATATTATTTTTCATACTTAACCCTTTAACGCGCAGTAATCCCGCTCTGGGATCACCAAACTCTGACGTTTTGACTGTTGCCAGTCAAGAATAGAATAGATTGGATTTCTATAAAAATAGTTGCGAGTGACATAGCTCCACGAGAATCCTTTACTTTTTAGCACGTTCATTTCCCGTAAAAAATGGTCACGATTATTTTTAACAGCACTGACATCTGCTGAAAAATGGAAGAACGCGAGAACAGCTGGATACATTGCCCAATGCTGGAAAAAGGGCAGCCGTTGCCATCGCTCGACTTAACTACCAGCAAGATGGCGGACGATCGAAACGTTCATCGCGTGCCACAGATCCAGAGACCCTTTTTTGACGACAGCTGGCTGTGCGCGAGCACAGCCAGCTGTCGTCAAAAAAGGGTCTCTGGATCTGTGGCACGCGATGAACGTTTCGATCGTCCGCCATCTTGCTGGTAGTTAAGTCGAGCGATGGCAACGGCTGCCCTTTTTCCAGCATTGGGAAAGGGTTGCGCCTCAAAGGGTTAATGGCATAATGTAAGCTTTCAAAAAAATTTTAAAAATAGTGTCTCACTGAATCATTTATTAATTTTTAAGTTGTATCACTCTTAATGGAAAGCCCTTTATAAGATAATAGTCTATGCTGTGCACATCATTTTCAGTATCACTTAATTGCCATCAATGCTTGATATGTCTGTGGAATTTTAATTTTATTCGAGTTAGGGAAGTTAGCAAAAACTGGATCACGAGACCTGACCCTGACATAAAACCCAGTCATACATAACAGCGTGAATTAAATAGAAGAGTTTAAAGGAATATGTGTACTTTCTTTTCAAGTCGCTGGATAAATATTTTTGTTCGACACTCATGTCTGAAAAAGGGATTTAAAAGACTCAGCACAAAAACACTCAAGTACTCAAGCCGCGCTTAGAAACACTCAAGTTCACTTTTATGTAGACTTTTTTATTTATCTCTCTTTTCAAAACTCTTCTGAGTGCAAACAGTAAAATCCGAAATCGGTTCTTCAAAAGTTGTGATTTTAAAATGAATAAGCTTTAATATTAAATCAGTGCGGATCATATGTATTAGTCCTCTGATCGACTGAGATATAAAACTGAATCAGTCATTTGAAAAAACGTCGTTTCAGTTATGATATTTCCCTTAATTTATCAAATATCGTTTTTTTGTTGTTGTTGTTTTTTTTTTTTTTTTTTTACATAGTTTCAATACTTTCGAAGAATGTTGTCAAGTGTACTCTATTTGCCCAGATACTTTGTGGCCCTGTGTAAAAGTCGACCCTAATTTTTTTCAAACCCGAAATGTGTATTTTTATATACACAGGGTATAAGTCGACTCGGTGTTTCACTTTGTCTAAAATCTGACGCCTGTCAAATCATAAATTTTCGTTGCACGTCATCTAAACTTATTTCATTGGAAAGAGACAGTGCTGCAATAGTACAAAGGTTTAGCGATTCCTAGCCAGATATATCGCCAAGCTGGTTTCGATTTTAAAGATTATGTTAGGCATTTAATTTGGTGATATTTTGCAAAAAGCCGATAAGCTTGAGACAGTTTGTGAAGATTATGGGCTAAGCCGAAATAGTGATTGACCTCAGGCTTTTTATGAGTTGAAGGTATCTACAAATCATAATGTATTTAAAGTTTTTTCAGTGACCCTGTGAATAAATTCCCCAATCGATTACAATCAAGGAAGATATCCGCAACTAGATATTACAACAATTCTATACAAAATTTCAACATTCTACGGCTAGAATACTTTGAATTATTAGGAATAAGTTCTTGTTTTTTGGCACCAAATTCGACAAGCTCGATGACAGTAGCGAAATTTTACGCATGCCCCAAACAATGAATGACTATAGACATAGTACATTGAAGTGTCTATTGATCTTAATGTACTGAAATTCTTTCCTGTGACCCTGTAAATAAACTATCCAGCGGATTAGAACCAAAAAGGGAGGTGTAAAACTAGACTTAACAACAATCCTACACATAAATTTCCTACACTATGACGTAACGAAACTTGAACGGAAGGAGAAATTTTTTTCATTGGGGATCACAAGCGATTCCACTGTGCCACACTGCGGTGTCGGGTTTTTGCCTGAATAATAATCATTTCTCTTTCAAGTTTTGTGACGTCAGAGTGTAGGAAATCACGAAAAAAAAAAATCCACGTTTTAACCGTTCTATTCTTTTCATTAATGTCCACAAGATGTCTTTCAAGACTTCAGTGGGTATACTGTAGGAAAAGCTTATAAAAAAAACGACAGTACTTTACAATACGCCTAATAGTTTTAATCATACACAACGTAGCTAATGACTATCCAATAGCTCTTAGATATAGAATGCCTGAGAATAAAAGTTTTTAACGTCATCACTAACTAGGTTTACTACATTGTGTTATCACAGTTTTATTTTCACAAAGTAAAACTATTTAAAATTTTCTGGTGAATGCTACAAATTCTAGAAAATATCTTGAAATAAAAATTAAAAGTACCTTTCTGATGAAAAAATAATTTATTATAATCTATTTCTATATCATATGCAATTAGTGATAGTTAAAATTTGCTATTTGTCGTAACATTAAATTTTATAACTTAAATTATTAAAATGTTTCATACTGGAGTAAATTCACCACAAACTTTGAATAGTTTTACTGTATGAAAATAAAATTGTGATTAACGTCGTTTTAGTAGACGTAGTAATGACGTAAAAATTTCTGTTCTCAGGCATTTTACATTTATCTAGTAGGTATTGGACTTTCACAATTACTAAAACTATTACAATATCTAATTCGCTAATTGTAACAGTTTTAATGTCACACTATGTAAATAACTCCTCGGATGACTACCAATCATCGACAAAAATGTTAACCCTAACAGGATAACAACTGACTCTTTTATATATTTTGTTTCACGAGCACATATTTCTTTTTTCTTTTTTAACAAAATCCCCCTGCCTTAATGACAACTGCAAATTACGTAAAAAATAGGCGTGTTGCGTTTACCGCTGGTAGAAAGAAAAAAAAAAAACAGTGGAAAATCACCATTTCTCTTTTTTTTTCCCGCGGCTACCTTGAATCCAAAACGACCAGTTGCACGCGATCGGCTCTTTAAGAGGGAATATCTGTCCACGGTCAAGAGCTATCTCTTCTTTTTTTTGTGCAAAGCGGTTGCGAGTTTTGTGGGAAAAAGTGTGTAGATATAGTTTTGCATGCTTCAGCTTGCTTATAATTTATCTTGTTTTATATTTAGGGAGGGGGGGGGGGCTCTTTTTTTAAAATTTCAATGCTAAACGAATTTACACTGTAAAAAGAATTCAGGAACGTTCATGGATTTTTTTTTACAGCGGACTCTTGAAATTGCTCTTTAACCCTTTGATGTGCAACCCTTTCCCAATGCTGAAAAAAGGGCAGCCGTTGCCATCGCTCGACTTAACTACCAGCAAGATAGCGGACGATCGGAACGTTCATCGCGTGCCACAGATCTAGAGACCCTTTTTTTGACGACGGCACAGACAGCTGTCGTCAAAAAAGGGCCTCTAGATCTGTGGCACGCGATGAACGTTTCGATCGTCCGCCATCTTGCTGGTAGTTAAGTCGAGCGATGGCAACGGCTGCCCCTTTTTTCAGCATTGGGCAATCTATCCGGCTGTTCTCGCCTTCTTCCATTTTTCAGCAGATGTCAGTGCTGTTGAAAATAATCGTGACATTTCTTTACGGGAAATGACGTGCTAAAAAGTAAAGGATTCTCGTGGAGCTAGGTCACCCCCAACTATTTTTTATAGAAATCAAATCCATTCTTCGTGACTGGCAACAGTCAAAACGTCAGAGTTTGGTGTTCCCAGAGCAGGAAAGGGTTAAGAAAAAGAAAATGAAACCATTAAAAAAATCTGACACTAATACCACATGATTTCCTCTGGCAGCCCAAGTTACTAGCTAATCATGTTGTAGAATAGTATTATACGCTTTAAATAGATGCCTGTCTCTAAATCGCCTTTGACCGTATTGTATTGGAATTATTTTGAGTGCTCTTCTAGAAGAACTATTAAAGGTACAGAGACATTATTTTCGATGGAAAGCATCATCTTGTAATCCTTAACAACATAGATCAATTTTGTTTCATTTCGAATAGCAGAATACCGCTAAAACTAGAAGTCCTTTTTGGAGGCAATTACAAACATTTGACAAAAGCACGTTTATACTCAATGTATTTTAATCTTCGTCTACCTAAAATAAATGACTTCTTATTCAAGGAACGTTCCTGGATATATATACTGCGTGCTCTTAAAATTGCTCTTTAAAAAAATCTGGAGTGACTCCACTCGACTTTCCGAACACTTCGATTAAGATCATTACCAAGCATTTAAATAAATTTTAATCGATGAATAATTCAAATATATATACCAAAATGAAGCTCAATCGAATGTATCGTTTAAACGCTAGCGCACTTTCAAGAATTTCTCCCCATAGGCTATAATGTAAAAGGAATTTTTGGCGTAGCCCTGTAGAAAAACTATTAAGTCCTATACACATCAAAATCGATACCGGTCTTACGATGGTTGTTTATAACATGTACACCCAATTTGAGCTCAATCGAATGTACGGTTTAAACGCTAGCGCACTTTCAAGAATTTTCCCCCATAGGCCATAATGGAAAAGAAATCTTTGTCGTAGCCCTGTAGAAAAACTAGAACCCTGTAGAAAGTCTTATACACACCAAAATCAATACAGGTCTTGCGACGGTGGTTTATAACATATATACATAATTTGAGCTCAATCTAATGTACCGTTTAAACGCTAGCGCACTTTCCAGAATTTTCCCCCATAGGCCATAATGTAAAAGAAATCTTTGTCGTAGCCCTGTAGAAAAACTATAAGTCCTATACACACCCAAATCAATACCGGTCTTGCGACGGTGGTTTATGAAATATATACCCAATTTGAGCTCAATCGCATGCCCCGTTCAGGAGCTATCGTGTTCACTCACATACACACAGACACGCACACACACACATACATACATACATCTCGTAAAAATAACATAAATGAATTCAGAAGCCCTCTAAACGTGTAAATACACCAAAATCTCGAATTCGAATTTTTTCATGATTACAATACTTTCCTTACATGGTACATGTACGGAAAGTAAAAAGAAAAGGAAACCATTAAAAATACTTAAAATTGAAACCACATGATTTCCCCGGGCCGCCCAGGTGGTATAGTGGCTTAAGGCGATTATTTCTTAAACCGTAAGTGATTGAGACATACTTCAAAGTTCGTCAAATTAAGAGTAGCTTTCAGATAGGGCATCTTTTTTTAATGGGGGTTGTATACATATTAAAATACGAAATTTAATTTTATACGGTCCCTCCTTTCCTACACTTTATATTTAGAAGAATGTTTCTCTTTGCCTAAGAAAATTAATAAAACAAATCCCGTGTCTCTACGTGGAATAGTTTCCGAGATATATCAATTTGGAAATTTTGGTATTGGTCGCCAGGCAATAAGGGGATGTCTCCATAGTGAGAAAAATGTTATTTCTTTTCAACTGACGTTAATTTATGTTAATAGTCACTCGATAAGCATAGTTGACTCCTCAAATCCTAATTTAGCTAGAATTTTCATAACGCATGTTACGCAGTTTTTAGTGAAAGTGACCACACCATCGTAACCTACATCATTATTTTGTTATTCTCTTTTGCATTTTAAAATTCCTTCTTTAGAAGCGTGCCGTAATGAGTGGATGACCGCCTAAAAAACTAAATGATCGCTCATTTCATAAAGCAGTATACCGATCATTTTAGGTAAAACTGTACCTGTTGTTCATTTCACACATTGAAACGTGTTTAATTATCCTTTTTACCAACAATGCGATCATTATTTAACTTTTATCAACTCATAGCTGGTCCCTTAAAGTAAAGATTTTTTTCGCTTGAAAGCCGACGGCAACACAGCAGGTAGAGTGGTTTAAGTCATCATTTTGTTAAACCCTTTGAGGCGCAACCCTTTCCCAATGTTGAAAAAAGGGCAGCCGTTGCCATCGCTCGACTTAACTACCAGCAAGATGGCGGGCGATCGAAACGTTCATCGCGTGCCACAGATCTAGAGACCTTTTTTGACGCAGCTGGCTGTCGTCAAAAAAGGTCTCTAGATCTGTGGCACGCGATGAACGTTTCGATCGCCCGCCATCTTGCTGGTAGTTAAGTCGAGCGATGGCAACGGCTGCCCTTTTTTCAACATTGGGCAATTTTTCCAACTGTTCTCGCGTTCTTCCATTTTTCAGCAGATGCCGGTTCTGTTAAAAATAATCGTGACCAATTTTTTTACCGGAAATGAACGTGCTAAAAAGTGAAGGATTCTCGTGGAGCTATGTCACCCGCAACTATTTTTATAGAAATCAAATCCATTCTTCGTGACAGGCAACAGTCAAAACGTCAGAGTTTGGTGATCCCAGAGCGGGATCACTGCGCCTTAAAGGGTTAAATAAATTTTTTGCTAACTATTTCGCTTAGACATGGGATTTGTTTTATTGATTTTCTTAGGCAAAGAGCAACATTCTTCTAAATACAAAGGGACCGTATAAAAAAGAAATTTCGTATTTGTAATATGTATACAACCCCCAGTAAAAAAAAATGTCCTATCTGAAAGCTACTCTTAATTTGACGCACTTTTGTATTTGGAAGTATGTTTCGATCACTCACGGTTTAAAAAATAATCGCCTTAACATCTATTTTGAATCACTCTGTATAATACTTAACTTATAATACCTTTTTCTTAAAAGTCTTTTAAACCTTTTTACAGCTTGCCCATACTTTGAAACGTTCATCGATATTTTCTCCTTTCCTTATCTGTTAGACCGTATTTTTAATTCTTCTAAAGAAACCATTTAGTATTAATACTTTTCAACAGATGGCGTAACTTGTCCATGCTACCCAAATGCTTTTCATCCAATGTTTTGAATGGAGGATATCGCCTCCTTAGGTTCGAGGCTATAAAATTCACGTGACGGTGGAAAACAAACAACCATTTCTCCATAGGCTTATGTGCTGGACTCCTGGTAATAAGCGCAAAATCAAAAAAATAATTATGCCTCTGTATTGTGCTGCCTACGAATATTTCAATAAATCTCTGAAACCTGTACATGTCTGCAAAAAGATATCTCTCCAAAGATTCCCATTAAAAAGTGCTAACATATTAAAACTTATACTGAGACGAGGCTATTTCAGCCACCTGTCGATGGAAAATATTCACTTCAGCCAATCAGATTACAGGGCTACTCATCAACACAGCCGAAAGGTCACGTGTTGGTGGAAAAATGACGTCACACCGATAAACCTCATTGAGTTGGGGACCTCCCCAATGGCCGAATGGTTAAAGACACTGAACATAGTAGACGTGAATGTGCGTTACAGCCCCTTAAAAAATCCCCCGACCAAGGCAAACCCTCGTAAGCGGATGCCAATAACGTGGGCTTGTAATAACACAAAACAATCAAACTGAATAACATTAAGGCTTGACGATTTCTGGCCAGATGTAAGACATATCATCAAGCTGGGTTCAGTTTTGGAAACTTACTTTTGGCTGACAATTTGCCCATATGCTTCGATCACCTAAAGTGTCAAAAAGCATTATACGCATCTAACCAAAAAGTACAAGTATTTTAAATTCATAACTTAAGTGTTTTGTGAATCATTAAACCACTTTTGTGATAACATGCGAGAATATCGGTTCTCTGATAAATCAGCGATTTATAAATTTTACAAAATTTTAAAAGTGTTTTTTCTTTACATATAGCATAATTTATTTAGCATATTTTTAAAGATATTTATGATGTAAGTGTCAAAGGAATGAAAGTAAAGCCACATTTTTGTGGCTGCAATTACCAGTAGATTTGTTTTGGGTTTTTTCAATTTAAAAATCACATGAGCCACACCCTTCATTGATAAAATTTTAATATAGCAATCTCATCATTTACATAAATGTGTTAAAAAAGAAGTTTTTTTTACAAAGTTTTTCTTCGTAAATTACATTTATTTCAAAGATTAAATCAAAAATTACTTAGTCCCCAGCGTCTGGAAAAAACAATTAACCCTTAATATACTACGTTCAAACGTTTATTACAATAATTAGAACACAATGTATTATTTCCGATCACTTGGGTTTTTAAGGAACTGGGGTAATTTTTTGCATTTGTGTCAGTAGATAAACGGTATTTTGAATACATTTCTGTCATTTAATGTACACTGAGTGTAAATTGAAATATCATGTAAACAAAACAAATCCTGTGAAAAAATAGTTATTTTTTTTTCGGTATGCTATTTTTAATTAAATTTCCAAGCTTTTTAGAGTTTTGACAGTAATTCCTATAAAAAAAAGAATTATCATTTTCTGTTCTTTAAACGTAAATTAAAACGCTATATAAAAAAAAGTCCTCTAAAATAGCGGGATACATTTTTTACAGTTTTGCTTTGCGTTTCCGAACTCTAGAGAATTTCTACTGTTAATTTATATTGAAATAAATATTGTTGTATGCTCTCTTACTGTAAAATGAAAAGCTGTCTAAAAAATAAATTAACCCTTTGAGAAGCAACCCTTTCCCAATGTCGAAAAAAGGGCAGCCGTTTCCATAGCTCGACTGAACTACCAGCAAGATGGCGGACGATCGAAACGTTCATCGCGTGCCACAGATCTAGAGACCCTTTTTTGACGACTGTCGTCAGCCAGTGTCGTTGCTGTCGTGCCCTTTTTTTCAGCATTGGGCAATCTATCCAGCTGTTCTCGTATTCTTCCATTTTTCAGCAGATGTCAGTGCTGTTAAAAATAATCGTGACCCTTTTTTTACGGGAAAGGACGTGCTTAAAAAGTAAAGGATTCTCGTGGAGCTATGTCACCCGCAACTATTTTTGTAGAAATCAGATCTATTCTTCGTGACTGGCAAGAGTCAAAGAGTTTGGTGTTCCCAGAGCGGGAACACTGCGCGTTAAAGGGTTAAATACCGTAAAATAACTGATTTATTTATTTATTTATTTTTAGTCTACACTATGCGTTTACTTTTCCGAATCTTTTGGAAGCGCAAAATAATAATAATAAAAATAATAATAATCTTTCAGCAGCACAACAATAAGTGTGAAGTCTTTCACAACACAGAACTTACGGGCCATTGCACAACAAATTCCTTTTATATTTTATTCAGCGTGCATAAAAACCGCTCCACAATAATATTTCAGGAGGAAAAAGCAAACTTGTATAATGAGCTGAGATGCAAGAACGCGAACGACCGTGCGGCCGTAATTTACAAACAAGTATAAAACAGGCTGTCTGAATCTGCTGAAGTAAGAAAGCAAAAAGCATGTTTTTTCTGTTTTTTTTTTTATTAAATAATTTTAAATATTTATGGCAGGCATAAAAAATTCGTCGCACATTTCTTCTGAGTTATCTGCATAATTAGGGTTGGTGCATTTTTTATTTGTTCAGCAGCTCAGGAGGAAAGAACCTGAAGAACATTAATTTATTTTTATCTTTCAGTAAAAAAAAACATATAATAATTATTATTATTTCTTCAACAAACACACACATACAAGAGGCTAGAAAGCCATTTGCATAAAATAATTGTAGTGAAAAGTCATTAAAGGGGAGGGTGGGGAATTCTCTTAATAAATGTTATTTCAGATAAGCATAAATTTGCGTAATACATAATTAGTTTATCGTTTTTAAAATGGAATTGAAGAACGTTTACTTAAGGCGTTTATCAACTTTCTAGAAATATCTCGAGAAAAACAAAAAAACATTCGAAAACTGAATATTATTAGAAGTTGCTATTGATTATTATTTTTAATGTTTGGTTGATATTTTTCTAATCATATTAGTTGTTTTGTGTGTCTGTCCGTCGGTGTTTTTGGAATGATAGCTTCCAATAAAATAAACTAAAAGGAAATTAATTGGACTACCTCAGGGTTATTTTACATTGCGATCTATTATCTCGAAATAAAAATAGTTTTAACTATTGATTACTATTATTATTATTTCAGAAAACGTACCATAGGATTATGGGTGATAAAACAATAGATTCATTTTTAACATGAAAAAAATGCGTTTTAACCCTTTGAGGCGCAACCCTTTAACAATGCTGAAAAAAGGGCAGCTGTTGCCATCGCTCGACTTAACTACCAGCAAGATGGCGGACGATCGAAACGTTCATCGCGTGCCACAGATCGAGAGACCCTTTTTTGACGCAGCTGGCTGTGCCCGCGCACAGGCAGCTGTCGTCAAAAAAAGGGTCTCTAGATCTGTGGCACGCGATGAACGTTTCGATCGTCCGCGATCTTGCTGGTAATTAAGTCGAACGATGGCAACGGCTGTCCTTTTTTCAGCATTGGGCAATCCATCCAGCTGTTCGATCAGCAAATCCATCCAGCTGTCCCGCATTCTTCGATTTTTCAGCAGATGTCAGTGCTGTTAAAAATAATCGTGACCATTTTTTACGGGAATTGACGTGCTAAAAAGTAAAGGATTCTCGTGGAGCTATGTCACCCGCAACTATTTTTACAGAAATTAAATCGCTTCTTCGTGACTGGCAACAGTCAAAACGTCAGAGTTTGGTGTTCCCAGATCGGGAATACTGCGCGTTAAGGGGTTAATTTTGAAGCCTATGTCTTCGTGTGTGTGTCTGTCTGTGGCAGAACAACTCCTAAACGAATTTTTAAGTGGTTTTATTAGAAATATTATCGTTACATCCTGATCATTTTGGTTATTTGTCAGACATGAAACATGCTTCTAATTAAAAAGTTGCTTAATACATTTGGTTCTGTCATTTAAATTGTTGTCACATTTTAAATGACCCAAAAAAGGCCTGAAATTTGTTAAAAATCAAAATTAAACTGCTGTGAAACTTCTCGTGAGCTATTACCCTCGATTCAGCGAAAAATCGGTCTTTAAGACAGGTGGTCGCTCAAAGAAGTATAACCATGTGATAGCCAAGAATAAGAAACGCTGACAAATATTGTTCGTCTTTTTATTCATGACTAGGGGCCAAAGCCCCTAGATTCGCTACGCGCTCTTTTCGTATGAGGCATTCGACCCCTAATAAGGTTTATTCGTAAAAAAGGCATAATTTTAACAGACAAAACACAAAGGTTGGGTCAGATAGGATTTTATCGAGTTGCACATTGCTTGGTTTTTGTATGTTCCTTGGAACAACTTCACACTATTTTTAATTGTGCAAAACTTATAGAACACCTTGCCTATTTGCCATCCATGGCGATCTTTCATAATTGGCGACTTACGTATGCATATAGTTAATAATTACTTGTTTCTAAGAGAACAGTGCTTCATATGTTTTCTTTGATAAAGACTACGAAACAGCTACTTAGGTGTTTCAAAAAGTAAGGTAACAAGAGTTCTGACGGATGTGCAAATTATTCGTATAAATAAAAATCCATCTTAAGATAGCTAAGGTCATCACAGTATTCGATCGATGCCGGTAGAGGGAGCTGTCCAGTAACAAGACAAAATCTCAGTTAGAAGATGGCTGCGTTAAAGGGCAGATGTGAAATACATTGTACAGTTGGGAGCTCGCACAAGCCAACGCAATGATTCAGACAGCGGAAATTCATTCGTGCTTAATGAGTCCGGTTTTTCCTGATACACGTGCCGTTCCAGCGTTTCTTAAACATTTTCTAATGCCGTGGAGAAAGTGGGAATTTCCATTCGAAAATTTCGACTTTCTGTCCCTAAAACCGTAATATGAGCGCTCTGCTGTTCCCAGAATCTCGAACACACCTCTTAATAACTATATCCAAAATCTCATCTCGATCGGTCGAACAGACCGGTCCTTAGAGGTGGACGTTTTTATGACCACTATGTACTGTAAATCTTCCATAGTTTCTCTGAACTTTATTTTAAAACAGTGAGTAATTAACTAGAAAAACATTAGGTTAGTTTCCACTTTTGGAAAATTTATACTGGTTTCAGTTATTACATTTTACCAGTCATGGATGTTGGATAAGTTATTAATTCTTTTATTAGTTTTTGATGGAATTTTTGCCATTTTGATTATGATTCTTATTTCTATTGCTATGATGACGAAAACTAGTTTCTATACACAGCTAAGTTACAGAAAAAGGCAACTGGCAACTCCCACCTAGCACATGTTTATTGAAGTCACTAAATTAACTGTTCCGATAACGTAATTGTTCCGAAGTAAATTATTACTAATTATTGCGATAAAGTACTATTATGTAATTTCCAAAAGTGGGTTAATGAAAGATCATATACGTAAATGGTTAGACGAAAAGCCTGGATTCTTTGGTTTGTTTGTTTTACTATGTCCTGCGTTTCATCATTTATGACACTTTAATACAAAGTTGAAAATATTTATGACTTCGCATTGTCTTTCTATCTATCCGTACTCTAACTGTCGTAACTATGCATCAATTGCTACGAAATCGATGCATGTTATTCCTAAGTACTCTACCATATATCCTATTGAAAATGATATACACAGATGCATCATCTATAGTTCTTTTTACAGGAGCACCCAAAAGAATTCTAATACTTTATGGTCTGTGGGGGGGAGACAATGTCGCCAAGCTTCGAAATATCGCCAAATTCGATATCAAAAATAATGCTCAAAATCTACGCCTCTGCTTGGCGATATCGCTAATATTTAGCGAGATTGTGTCAACCCTAATGTTATCCAATAAGAATTTTAAAGATCAACGTCTCGCGTTCTAAGTAACCTAGCGGTTCTCAACCTTTTATCGTCGCCCCCCCCCCAACGAAGGCTAACTTACGGTGACGCGCCCCTCCCCCCCTCGCATTTTTCAGCATAAATTCAGTTTTCTAATCTTTAACAATGAACATTTAGTCGAATTTTCTACAAAATAATGTTATCAGTAAAGTTTGAATCAACATTTTAAGCGAAAATGGATATATTTTTCAGTAAAAATGAGAATAAATAAGATGATTTTTTAAAAACGTACATCACTACTTGCTGTTTGGTTTTTCTCGCCCCCCCCCGTCTGCGAACGCTCTGCGCGCCCCACTGGTTGAGAAACGCTGAACTAACCGATTTCCATGCAAAAATAATAATGCTAACTTTTGTTATTTACGCCAACATGAACTTTAGACGACGTCGAAGCCAGGAAGAGCATAGATTACCTCGAAAATTCCTAAAAATATCAATTTCAGCAAACAGCTACAATAGCACAGTATCAATATTAGTTCGCACTAGCTTAACATCTCCTTGTTCACGTCCATATATTAACAGATGACCATCTCTAATGATTGTACTCTATACTAATGTATCAAAGCCACTTGCAGTTGTCGCGTATTATCAATTCACCTGACATCTGTATCCATAAAAGCCGTTCGCAAACGACATGGAACTGTTCGAACAAAGCAGCCATTTGTCTATCTCTGACGGGCCATTTTACGTAAAATCAGGAATCCCCATTATGTTTAGCTGTTAGACGAATCGTATTGTTTTAGACCGAGTATTGTTTTTTTACTTTCCGAACATGTATCACGTAAGGAAAGTACTGTAATCATGAAAAAATTAGACTTTAAAAGGTTGATGTATTTATACGTTTTGAGGTCTTCTGAATTCATTTATGCTATTTTTACGAGATGTGTATATGAGTGTTTGCGTTTGTGTTTATGTGTTACGACAACTCCTAAACTGTGCATTCCATTGAGCTGAAATTTAGTATATATATTATAGACCACCGTAGCACGACAGGTATTGATTTTGATGCGTGCAGGACATGGTTTTTTTTACAGGGCTGCAAAAAATAATTGTTTTACATTACGGCTTATGGACGGAAATTCTTGAAAGTGCGCTAGCGTCTATGTGGCACGTTCGATTGAGTGCAAATTATATGTAATAAATGTATATTATATTAATATGTAATAAACGTATATTATACATACCCAACACACGTCACACAAATGCAATTCTATACAGGTCACAGTTGCATGACCTGTACAGAATTTAGTTTATATTGAGCCGACAGTTTGTTCACAGGGTTGCATAAACAACTCTTATACATGACGGTCTACGACCCCAAATCATTTAAAGTCTGCTAGTGCCCAAATGGTGCGTTCAAATATGTTCAAATTGGGTATTTATATTGTAGGTCACCGTCTCACAACCTGTGTAGATTTTGGTGTGTGTCGGGCTTGTATTTTTTGTACAGTGCTACAAAAAAGTTCTAATGCAAAACGGGGTAAATTCTTGAAAGTGAGCTATCGTCTATATTGTACATTCGATGGAGCTCAAATCAGGTAGGCAGGGGCGTAGCCACGGGGGGGGGGGTTAGGTGGGCCATAACCCCCCCCCATGAGGAAATTTTTGCCATACAAATATTATATTCTTCACTCCCTTATCACACACATGTATGCATATATGTGAGTTGCAGTAGTCGTAACCCCCCCCCCATGAAAAATTTCTGGCTACGCCCCTGCAGGTAGGCATATGTCATTGTCTTAGATATTGTACAGATTTTGGCGTGTGTAGGCCTTAGAGTTTTTTATAGAGCCACAAAAAATATTCTTATACGGTGCAGGCTAGAGACTAAAATTATTTGAACTTCACAAGCGTCTGAACACTACATCCAATTGAAAGGAATCAAATTTTTTAAAGGCTTTGTAAAGGTATTCGGAGTCTAGTGGAGTCATTCCAGATTTTTTTTAATTGCGAGAGCAAGAAACTTTTAATCTGATTTTTTTTTTTTAATTTTGAACACTCTGTGTATTATAATGATAAATAATTTGCATTTTTAAATGCTTTTTATCCATTTTGAATACCAGAATTAATTGTTGCTGGACAATAAAAGATTTTCTTATGAAAAGTAAATAAAAGACATTTAGTGGCGTCCATATTAGAGAACAAAATCACTTTTTCTCCTACGAGAGATTCAAGTTCTTTTGGTAATCTTGTAGTTTTGTTGATATATTTCTAGGGATCGATGTTGCAGATACTTCGCACAACATATGCAGACTGATCTTGGCTCTTGATCTCAAACATTTCTGTATCCTTATTTCTGTATTCTTATTGTAGTACAATGTCTGCATAGATTTGGGTATAAGTAAAGCTTATAGTTTGGTCAAAGGGTTGCAAAAAATAATTATTATAAAATACTGTCTATGCACGCACAATCGTTTAAAGCATAGGTTCCCAACGTGGGCGATAACGCCCCCCTGTGGGCGTTTGAGGCTTTCAGGGGGGCGGTAAAAGACCCAGAGAAAATTAGGAGACGTTGATATGGCACGGAGGGGCTGTGATGAAGATCACATATTTAATTTAATAATCATTTACTTTGGCTTTCTTTAATGTAATCTATCCAAATTCAAGAATTCTAAATCACTTCTGTTCTCATATTTCTGCCATTTCGGCTTTTAAATCTGTATATTTACTTTTCCCTGTATGCACTATTCTTTTTGTTCTGCGTCTCTTCAGACTGGTGTGCTAAAAATAGCTTATATTGCGTCCGTTTGCAAAATCAACGGCCTTTTTGAGTTTCCTCTTGGCATCCTGCTGGCGTAAGTTATTTAGTTGTTCCCCTGCGACGACTTAAAATTATTTGCTCGCGATTACGTCATTGTAATTTTATTGGATTAACTTGTAGGGTTGCTCTGGAATTGGCGTTATTAATTTCGGCCAAGTTATTGTTCTCGCCAATGTGTCATTCTGTGCTGGCGTAATTTTTAAGATTCCACCTTAATTTCACTGTCCATATAGCACGTCATTTTATTTTCGCTGAGCCACCACCGCCCGTTATAATAATGTTTCAATAGTATATTTTAAATAAATTGTTTTCAGCATTCAATGTCTTTTTCTTTGCTGCAACTAAGTGCAATCGAACCTGGATTTTCATGTCACAACGCAATTCAATAGTTTAAAATACCCCAAGCAATTAACTTCTTTACAGGGGCGTGGGAAGATTAACCAAATATAGTCTAAAAAAGACTTAAAAATCACTCTGATAATGCATTTCTATCGCGTGTGCGAACCTCTTTTTTAAATGAAGAAGAAATTCAGTAGAGTTTCAATTCCAACAATATTCTATCTGTTAGCAATTTTTTTTAATTTAATTCTTGTTTGCACCATGCATTATGTACGCTCTTATTTCTTTGGAGAGGGAGGGGGGCGGTATTGAAATATTCACTAGAAAAGGGGGCGGCAGCTCAAAAGAGGTTGGGAACCCATGGTTTAAAGAGTGCTAGTGTCTAAATAATGCATTCGATTGAGCTCAAGTTAGGTATTATAGGTCACTGTCTTGCATACTGTGTAGATTTTAGTGTGGCGGGGGCTTACAACTTATTACATGGCAAGGGCGGATTAAAGGGGGGGCGGAGGGGGCGACCGCCCCCCGAGACTAAAGAAATTAATGTAAAAGATCCTATTTTACTTCCATAAAATGAACGTACATGTCAATCTTCTAACTAACCGCCCCCCCCGAGAAACTTGCATTAATCCGCCACTGTTACATGGTTACAAAGAAGTATTCTTATACATCGCGACTTATGCACTCAAATTATTTGAAGTGCACTAGCGTCTGAACCCTACATCCGATTGAATTGAATCAAATTAATTTAAACGCTTGGTAAAGATCAAGTTTCCGGAAAATCGAGTGGATTCCAGAAATATAATTGAGTGGATTCTAGTAGAAATATACTAGAGACTGTATCGCCATTCAAAACCCCTTGGAAATGTGAGTGAAGGATGAACCATGCGACTTGTAGTATGGAAATGCGCAGAGAAGTTAGACTTGTGCTTTATCAACACATTTGGCGAGTGGTAAGTCTAAACTACATGCGAAATTGGCTGTCAACATACTCTTTCGGCATAACATAGCTATCGCCAAGGCATCGTGGATGTGAATACATTGAAATGTTCTTCATTTATGAAAAATATGTTTTAAAAATATGAAAAACACTATTTTTCTCTGAAATGTTGTTCCAGAAACTTTCACGAGGTTCATAAATTGCATCTATATGCATAGCAGCTATGTACCACACATGTCTTAAAAATAGAACGATGAAAATGGCAATGAGCGCGCTGGCCACTAATGCTCCATATAAAACTAAGTTGAGTTAAATGCGCAAGAATTATGCGCGTTGAGATCTTACCACAAGTCACGTGATGGGACAAGTTACTCAAGTTAAGGTTACCATAGCACTCTGAAGCCTATCTCTTCTGTATGGTGGAGTCATTTCAGATGTTTTTTTTTCTTTGGGGCTACGTGAAAGGTTTTTTTTTTCCGGGAAATTTCATGACTTATCACTCAAAACGATGCGTTAAATGGAACGCTACCTTGTACTGTTTAGTAGGTACTGGAAGTCAAAGCCCGTTGTGGAGGCAATTACAACGGGCGCTAGAAAAAACATTTGACGAAGTATGTCTACTTTCAATATATTTAATCTTCGTCTGCCTAAAATAAAGAACTTCATATTCAATTTTTCTTATATGCCAAATCGAATTTCATGCTCTTCTGGAAACGCCCGGAAACTTTTCGCACTCGATCGATTTCGTTTTGGGCATACAGTCCCTCTTATATCAATGCTTCATGCAGACGATCATTTTAATAGAAAAATTTAACTATGCTATCTCAGGAAAAACTGTTTTAAGCGAATTGAAATCACAACTTTTCTTTAAATCCCGATAACCGTGACTTCCATATGGTGTCATGTCAATCGCGACAGCAAATTTTGTCACGCAAGTGATTCACTTTATTTGTTTTACCCTTGTAAATAAAATAGAGCTGAAAAATAGCAAAAAGTCGATTAAAAATGAGGTAACGGGTGGATTTTCGGATTTTCAAAGTAGCGCTGATTGTTTTCTACACGCTTAAACCAAACGAGCGAAAAGTGAGCCAGTTTTCAAAAGTAAGCCTCTCCTTTAGGAGCGTTTTTCGATCACAAGAGCGGAGCGGAATATAACAATGAGCGGGGAGGGTATATTCTCGGAAAAGATAGGAAGCGAGGAGAGGATTCTCAGAAAAAGGACAACGTAAAGAGCCCTTTCGCGGAAAAACCGGTCGGTTTCCAAGGCAACAGATCGCTCCGCAGTGTATCGTTTTTTTTTTTTTCGCTCTTTGGGTTTAAGCGTGTATATTTATTTTCTGTATAGGTTTTTTGCGTTTAACTTTTTAATCGTTTTTGGAGTAAGGCAGGTAAATTTTTTACCTTCGAGTAGTTGCCCGGGATTGTTAGAGAATCAGAGATCAGCGTAACTCTGTAGTAGGATATAGAGATGAGTTCGGGCTCATTTTTTGAAGCCCGAGTCCGCCCGAGCCCGAGCAATATTATTAAAGTTGGAGCCCGAGCCCGAAATTTCAGCTAAAGACAAATAAAATTAACTACTTCATTAAGAGGATACAATAAATTTTGGAGCTTCACACACCTCCTAGTCCCCCGTGCCGCTATTTTTTGAAATAAGTACGTCTATTTATCCCATGAATCACTTTTTAAAATCTGTTTCAAGGAGTATGTTCAACAAAGGAGAAATTTTTCACGAGCCCGAGTCGGGCCCGGGCTCGGGCTCGGGCTCTCGGGCTCGGGCTGAGCCCGTCTCATCTCTAGTAGGATACTCTTTCAAGGTTGGGAAACTCATTCGCGGTCACAACGTATTTTCACACGCAATTACTCTGAACCAGTAAACTTACAATAAATCTCATGTTTTACCGAGTTCTCTGATTACTTTATTACCAGAATGTTCCAGAAACATCGATTATTCACTGGGTTTTTTTTTCTTTTCTTTTCAATAGAAAATATTGCACTGCGTTTGCATGCTCGCCCTGTAAGCACATTTCGCCGATAGGGGTGTTATTATACTTTGGGTTTTCTATAAAAGAATGCCGGCCAAATGCTAGGGCGTTGGGAGATTTGCTGGGTGGGGACGCGGTTCTAATTATTCAGAGGGGCACGAACAGGTGTTGGGTTCGGGCGGTGTACGCCCTTCTTGTAACGTGTCACGCTGCGGTCTAATGGGGAATTAAATTCCTCAGAATACTCTGGAAGGTATTCAGTTTCCTATTATAGGCTGCTGCTGTACTCGGATAAATAAATCAATAGAGACTCAGTGGTAGGACTGTTTATCAGCGGTACAATCGGGGAAATTGCGCAGGGAACATCTTATTTCAGAAGACTTTTTTTTTTTTTTTTCAAAAATATGCATTAAGAAATTTTGTATGCCCTAAAATATTTGTATATTTTTTAATGATAATTCTTTGAATACGAAAGTGTGATTTAATTTCAAGATACTAAAAGGCAAATCTTTAACCCTTTGAGGCGAAACCTTTTACCAATGCTGAAAAAAGGGCAGCCGTTGCCATCGCTCGACTTAACTACCAGCAAGAGGGCGGACGATCGAAACGTTCATCGCGTGCCACAGATCTAGAGACCCTTTTTGACGACAGCTGGCTGTGCCCAAGTACAGCCAGCTGTGTCAAAAAAGGGTCTGTAGATCTGTGGCACGCGATGAACGTTTCGATCATCCGCCCTCTTGCTGTTAGTTAAGTCGAGCGATGGCAACGGCTGCCCTTTTTCCAGCATTGGGCAATCTATCCAGCTCTTCTCGCATTCTCCCATTTTTCAGCAGATGTCAGTGCTGTTAAAAATAATCGTGACATTTTTTGACGGGAAATGACGTGCTCAAAAGTAAAGGATTGTCGTGGAGCTAGGCCACCCGCATCTATTTTTATAGATATCCAATCTATTCTTCGTGACTGGCAACAGTCAAAACGTCAGAGTTCGATGTTCCCAGAGCGGCAGCACTGCGCTTTAAAGGGTTAATACGCCACTAGGTCATAGCAACGAGCTGACTATAAAACCCAAATAACGACACTATACTTGCGTTTATGAGACTAACAGTTTATAATTATGAAGGTAAGACGATGCCGACCTTTTCGTTGCGGTCAACATTTCTGGCTTGGTGTCCATGAGTGATTTTATACAGGCGTTCCAGGTCAAAAATTTAATTAATTCCTTTCACGGCAGAGTCTTGATGATCTTTCTTTTCTCTTAACGATACTAATATATCACGAAGAGTACATCAGAACGCCATTTTAGTATTAATGAGATTCATTCATTGACCATTTCGTTGCTCAAGAAAGGAAGAACCGGAGAAAATGTATGCGGCAAAAAAAAAACAAGTAAACGATATCGCAAGAATTAACATACATGAAAGTCAAATATCTTGATATATCACTCATTGCAAACTAAAACAAAAAAAAAAATGATTTCCATCTGAATAATATTTGAATGCTGAAGTATCCATATTTATGAGATCCTTTCTTATTATCCTGCTTTGCCAACTCTCTGTGACAGAAAAAAAGGTGTTTGTTTTATTTAGAAGAAAGAATTGCTCGATTTTGTTTAAATGCAAAGTAAAATTCGTATTCCTAAAGTGAATAGTGTGCCTATTCACTTGTGCAGTTACGATCGACTGACTCTTCGTGCATTGAAGTCTCAGAATCTCGATTTGTAGAATGCTTTTTAACCCTTTGAGGCGCAACCCTTTCCCAATGCTGGAAAAAGGGCAGCCGTTGCCATCGCTCGACTTAACTACCAGCAAGATGGCGGACGATCGAAACGTTCATCGCGTGTCACAGATCTAGAGATCCTTTTTGGACGACAGCTGGTGTGAAAACGGGCTATCATATGGATAAACTAGATATGAAGTGAGAACCATCACTTAAGATACATCTGTTGATATCCTAACTTTTCTAGAACTTAACCTATCTATTTCTTCTGTCTGATGCTGGTAGTTTCTTTGTCCCCAATTATTTCAAAGGTATTAACTGAGGAGTTGAGTAGTCAGTTCTCCTATGAGCAACTGCTTATTGTCTATTGAATGAGGTGAACTGGTAGAACTGGATGCTGTTTCATGGTATGGGGAAGATGAAGCGTCATCATTGTTTATTTGCTCGAAATGATTATATTTATTCTAAATGCTGTAGATGATGTCTGAAAGGTATTTGAGGCAAAATGGAATGATTATACACGAGCTGTTTGTTAACGGCATGGCCGTTTCCTATTTCTGATAAAGAGCTTTTCACCAAAAATATTCATAGCAGATGGCTGAACTGAAACGACAAGGTCGATATGATGATGCTTCACTTTACATTCGCTTTTCATTTAGATGTCCCTTGATTATTTTCGATGGAATATGTTGGAAAGTGTTTTGCATTTGTATAAAATATCGGAGAAAAGGGCCTCAATAATTGTTGACAGACGAACATGCTTAGATATAGAACTGTATCACAGTTCGTTACTGGTTGAAGAAATAGGTTGTGTATGGTAGTAGTAACTGTTGCTGCTGGCATTTCATAAGCTACTGTGACTATTTTCACACTGAGTCACGAATACAATGAACAGTTTATGAGCAGTGTTGTAGTCCTAAGAAAAAAAGTGGGGGGACGCTCATTTTTGAGAAATTTAACCTCATTAATTGTAATTATTCCTTAAACAACCAATAAAAATAATTTAACCATCATTTGTTTATTAATTAATTAAAATGAACTCATTGTTAAATTATTGATTACTTGTTAATAATCTAAACTAAGTCTTTTTGATCAACCGTGTAAGCTACTTAATTTGCTGTTGCGAACATGTAATCGGATTTGTGTGCTTGGCTCGAAGCCCTCTTATAAATCCTCGTCAGAAGAACAGCACGAGGGGGGAGTGCCCTCCGTTGGGGTCTTTCTAAGGGGTCCTAACCCGTATTCACGCTAAGTTTCGGAGAAAACCACGGAAAACTCCGAACGGTTGGGTCGACGGATGTGCAATGGAACCCGAACCCGGGACTTTCACACTTCGCCGTCTACCATTTCCAGTTACATAACCACTGTGCCATTGCGAGGCAACAATCCAATGTCAAAGTGACAGATTTTCTTTTGGATTGGTACGTGACTATTCGCTACCCCGAGTTTTGTTACTTTTCGGTTATTCGGTAAGACATTTTTTACCAAGAGTGCGTTCGGAAAGATTATAATCTGTTCTATTTTTATGGATATGTTTTCACTACTGAAGTGTTTAAGAAACCCTTACAATCCCATTTGTAAAGTCGATTCAAACAGTCAAAAGTTTCCTTTTGATTTTTATAACGACGTATTTGCTCTCGCGTGAACAAAACGAATATTTTAAATTCTTCAAAGAATTAAAAAAAAAAAAAAACTTGCAAATGAGCGTCTCCCCTGAGAATAAAAAGTGGGGGGACGTATGGGCTGAAGTGAAAAAGTAGGGGGACGACGTCCCCCCGCGTCCCCCTTCGACTACACCACTGTATTATGAGACAATAATTTGTAATTAGAAGTATAATGAAAAATATGAGCCTTAGATTAGATTAGCTTCTGAGTTACGAAAGTTTATGAGTTTTGACAGTTCTTGAATCCCGGGAGATCTTAATATTTGATCCTAGACTGTTGTATAAATATACCATAAGACGTAATATTTAAAAGAAATATTTATTTCAGAAACATTCGATTAATTTCAGGCGGGTTCAATGTGATATTGTAGCAGTTCTTCATTTTTGATCAAAGAAAAACGCGGTATTTATGCTATTGTGGCTGCTGTTGCTGTTTCATTTGCTAGTGTACTTGGGTGGTGAAGAGACTATTGTGATTGTTGAAGAGGAAATCCCTTAGTTCAATCTCTGTTTGATCTCGCGGTATTTATGCTATTGTGGCTGCTGTTGCTATTTCATTTGCTAGTGTAATTGGGTGGTGAAGAGACTATTGTGATTGTTGAAGAGGAAATCCCTTACGGTTCAATCTCTGTTTGATCTCGCGGTATTTATGCTATTGTGGCTGCTGTTGCTGTTTCATTTGCTAGTGTACTTGGTTGGTGAAGAGACTATTGTGATTGTTGAAGAGGAAATCCTTTACGGTTCAATCTCTGTTTGATCTGGTACAGCATAGGCGAGAGAAAAGTTTACGAATACGGTCTGAATCTCTTTTTTCGTGGAATGTCTGTCACTATTTGCATCTGCAGAGACTGGTGCTTCCGAAAGAGGTTCCATGGCTGACTACTGGATTTGATTTTGCCATTTCTTGTTGATAGATATATAGGCTATTCAGTAGACCGCCATGTTGTTGGTAGTCAAATGGATCTATGGCAATGGCTGCACTTCTTCAGCGTTGGGCAGTCTATCTAGTTGGTCTTCTATATTGATTGGAAAATGCTTGCGCTTTAAAGTGTTAATAGTCTGCCATGAGGATTAATTAATTAATTTTAAAAGTTATTGAAAAGGAATCCATCTGTTTGTTATATTCGCATTTACAAATAATTATTGCACTAGACTTTAACCCTTTGAGTCCCAACCCTTTCCCAATGCTGAAAAAAGGGCAGCCGTTGCCATTGCTCGACTTAACTACCAGCAAGAGGGCGGACGATCGAAACGTTCATCGCGGACCACAGATCTAGAGACCCTTTTATGACGACAGCTGGCTGTGCGGCGGCACAGCCAGCTGTCGTCATAAAAGGGTACGAATACGTTCAAATAATACTATTATAAATTATAAATAATAAAATTATTATTCAATAACAGTATTATTATATTATTAAAATAATAGTTCAAATAATAATATTATTATATTATTATTATGTGAATTATAACGATACAAATCGTTATAATTCACCTATTTGAATTAGAAAAGAAATCCGGCAGATAATAGGTTGTGAAACAAATAATATTTTCCACCGTTCTAGGCTAATTCCACACCGGGAAAAATCGAAGAAAAAGTATACAATTATACAATATTCCGAACGATTACTTAACCTGTACGGGTCTGGGACTATTTGCAGGAATTTCCGGTGTTCGCTCCCAATTTAAAAGCCTCAATTTGTAAGGCCCTCAATTAGGTAACTGTCAGATGAAAATTTTGAAGCGCAATTTTTCGGCCCTCGCTAATTAATTTATGCCACCCGCGAAGAATCGAATGCCGTTAGAACTTTTTTGTCCTTTTTTACTTGCGCGTCGTTCGTTAGTCCTTTTCAGAACCTGGTGATGTTAACGACAACGTAAAATTAGTACCTGAATTCGTTAATTAATAAGTCGTTGTTGGGGCCATCGGAAAAAGAAGGAGTCTTCTGCATTGCTTTCACTCTTGCCATCTCGGTTATTCACCTTTAATTGGAATTATTTAATTATTACAAGAACTCTTAGCATTAATTAGGCAGTTTCTTATTTTTTCCTTTGATTTCAATTTAACGTTTGTTTCAGTTTAATATCTTTAACACCCTTAACGGTCGTATTATTTTCGAGAAAACGGTTATAAAAAAAAGTACCTGTTTTTTATTCAAAAAATACTGTGTAAAAATAAGCGCATGCACAGTATGTGCATTCATCATTCGCCGTACGTCATCATTCGACAGCATAAAATCATTCATGCCTTTACAGCTAAGCAATTCCTGCGTGAAATTAACAAACATGAAGTCGAATAACACCATTTTTTTACGCCAAATTAAAAAGTAAGTGAAATAAATAAGTCAAAGTGTGTTATAAGTACAAAGTTCACAATTTTCAAATAGTAAGTTCTCTTAGATAACAGGAGTTTAAAATGGACGCCAATTAGTTTTTCTAATAATAATTGTAACTGATTTTAAAAAAACCATTTTGGCATCAGATACTATCTGGAAAAAAGAATATCTCAAGCAGGGTAAATCTAAATACTACGTGTGTTCCAAAATGTTAGCACCCACTATTTTGAAAATGAAAAAGTATTTCAATTTCAATACAATGATTATAGTAATAATCATTGTTCATGCAAGGTTGCTGTGAAAATAATTATCCATACATTCATATACATAATCCTTTGCAGATTGGCTTATTTAGCACCGCCAAATACACCATCTCGCCGCGCGAGCAAATATACAAGCTGTACTTGCTATAATGGCATAATAAACGCCACCAAATATTTCTACGGGTAGCAAATACCCAAGCTGAACCTAACCGGCATTACTATAATATGCATTTGTATTATTCTTCATTTTCAAAATACTGGTTTCTAACATTTTGGAACGCACGCAGTATTTAGATTCACCCTGCTTGAGATAGCGTTTTTCCAGATCGTACCTGATGCCAAAATGGCGCTTTTTAAATCACTTACAATTATTATTAGAAAAAGTATTAGAAAAACGAATTGCCCCCCATCAATTTTAAACTCCTCTTATATAAGAGAACTTACTATTTGAAAATTCTGAACTTTGTGTTACACACTTTGACTTATTTATTTCACTTACTTTTTAATTTGGCGTAAAAAAATGGTGTCATTCTACTTCAGGTTTGTTAATTTCACACAGGAATTGCTTTGTTGGAAAGGCATGAATGATTTTATTCTGGCGAAAATTGCCAGAGCCTGGCAACCATTATGCTTATTTTTTTCAGTTTTTTATTAATATCTTCGAAAATAATTGGAATTTCGAAATTTAAGTCAGCTTATCAGGTTCCCCGGAATTTTCCGAATCGGTGGACACCTTCGTCGAAACTCATCTCCATGGTTTCGTAGGAAATAGCCGAACAAGCTTTTGACAGCGGCGGCAGCGGCCGTTATTTTTTTTAGAATAGAGACACACAGTTTAGCCCGCTTAATGGAATAATCGATTTGCCAAAGAAAAACTATTCTATCAGGTTGTAACGAAAGTTTTCCGCCATATCTGCCTGAAAAACTAACTTCTAACTCCTTAGATAACTGTATTTGAACTTTCGGTACCAAAACTGCACAGTGTCACATGATACAACAATAGTACTTAAAGCTGTACTCATAATTTGTTGATATTCTAGAGTTGACTTTTTGCAACACAACTGGAAGTTAATGATGGTTCTAATCCTCTAGAGCTATAGTTCCATTTGGAGACACCTTGTACTTAATGATAACTATATTTTTCAGAGATTTCACAACACAGTGTTATAAAGTAAGCCTCTTTCTTTCAAATGTCAAAAATAGTTCGACAAAATATGAGCCAATACGCCAATGCGAACTGTGTTCTGACGATGTTTGCGGTGGCGGGAAACTTTCGTTACAACCTAATAATAAGCAGCCTATTGCATCGGTATCGCTTTGAAATATTACTACCGTTTGGAACGATGAAAATTTATTACCATTAAGCAAGATATTCGTTTAACCGATATTCCATTTAAGTAGACTCGACTGTAGTGTGTGTGGTCGCGTTTGTGACCCTACAATGCCGAGTCAACCCACTGCATCCTGCTTCTTAGTCGCAAATGACCTCGTGAGACATCTCCCGTTTTAAACACGCATAAATCTAATTCACCGATCCGTAAATAATTTAGACCTTTTCCCGCTGTCAAACCATCAGCTATCGGGACAGGCGCTTTCGGTTCTGCCATTTCGCAAAACAAACTTTCTCGGGAACGACTCCCGATTGCTTGCATTTCCCTAGGAGGAGGATGTTGCTATAGTGACAGTATCCCGTGGTAACTGCCAGCTTCGGCGAAAGGACCATAATAATCACTTCGCAGGAAAGAGCAGATTAGAGGAGCGAGCGTCATTCTCCAAATATGTTTTTGTTTTCAGAGTTAACTGTAAAGTTCTCTAATTTTGTTTTGCTTGAAATGTCTGTTGTCCAACAGGGTCGGCTAGTCGTTAAAGGCCAGAGGGGCTTGGCCCTTACTTCTAATTCAAAAACATTGTGTTACTGAAAGGTACATAAGCCCGTTGTGAAGGCAATTACAGTGGTCGCTAGAAAAAACATTTGGCGAAAACATGTCTGCACTCAATATATTTAATCTTCATCCATCTAAAATAAATAACTTCATATTTATTTTTTATTATACATACCCAAATCAGTGCCGTAACTTGGGTTTGCGAGGCCCAGGGGCGAGAGTGAATATGGGGATCCTTTTAATCTTATATTTTAAAAACGAAAATAGTTTAGCACGTACATGCATTTGTATGTACGCAAAGACAGAATTGAACACTTTCAGTTAATAACACATATGATATAAGTACTTAATATAGAACACACTTTGCTTATAAGTACTTATTTTTAACCCTTTAACGCGCAGTGATCCCGCTCTGGGAACACCAAACTCTGACGTTCTGACTGTTGCCAGTCACGAAGAATAGATTGGATTTCTATAAAAATAGTTGCGGATGACATAGCTCCACGAGGGATCCTCTACTTTTTAGCGCGTCATTTCGCGTAAAAAAGTGATCACGATTCTTTTTAACAGCACTGACATCTGCTGAAAAATGGAAGAATGCGAGACCAGCTGGATAGATTGCCCAATGCTGAAAAAAGGGCAGCCGTTGCCATCGCTCGACTTAACTACCAGCAAGATGGCGGACTATCGAAACGTTCATCGCGTGCTACAGATCTAGAGACCCTTTTTTGACGACAGCTGGCTGTGCTCGCGCACAGCCAGCTGCGATGGCAACGGTTCCAAGTCGAGCGATGGCAACGGCTGCCCTTTTTTCAGCATTGGGAAAGGGTTGCGCCTCAAAGGGTTAAAAAAAAAATAATTAAAAAATCGGACCTCTGTTTTATAAATAAATTTTCTACTTCTGAAAAAATTCGCTTCAAGAACACAGTTTACAACAGGCAACATACAACACTAAACAGAAGTCTTTTGGCTTACCTCTAAGCAAAGCAAGAAAGGCGTGTGTCATTTACGAGACTTGAAAAGGGGTGCAGATTTCTATTTCTAGATTGACGCAATAAAAGAAGCGTTTAAGAAGTACGATCTCATCGTTGCGAGGACGTGACAACAGCTATTCTCCCTTCTGTATCCATCGTTGCTTCCCGTATGGGTACTTGCATGCCTACCATGTAGCTCAACGCAAACTCTTTCTCGATACAAGAGCATCGAAATACACAGGTCTGGAAGCAACGATGAGAACAGAAGAGAGAATGGCTACCGTCGTCTCCTTTTAAAGATGGGAACGAACAGGTTAAAGTTAATAAGACACTACTTATTGTGACCTAATTTTTTTATAGTTTTTACATTTGCTTAATCAACAGCACAAACCATGGTACAAAGAATGGTCATACAATCGAAGAGATCGGTGTCGTTCTTACTAAGAAAAAAAAATGCAATTTTGTTGCCTGCCATGGGCAATACTTTACCTGGGTATGGCATTGGGAGAAGTAAGAATTATAATGGTTAAATACATTTACTTAAACCTACTGAAGAAAAAAAATACGGAAAACACTAGTAATATTCTATTAGTCTGAAAATTGTTATTGTAACATAATTTAAATTAATAAAAATTACAGCAGCAACCCCAAACGCTTATCTATTCGTCCTAAATTTTAGCAAGATTATACTACTGAATGGGTCATTCATTTACTCAGCTAAGTAAAGAGTAAAACACAAAAGAAATAAAACACTTGTCTTTAAAAAATTGTAATCGGATAATAGCAATATTTATTTGTTGCAAATTTCATTCATATTAAAATTCTTTATTTACCAATAATAATATATTAAGAGTAAAATGCTTACTTAAACTGCAAACCTCATAACATTCTATCTTCCATGACATTGCATGTAAAAGTAAATATACATTTTATTTTCATACTTTCGTAATAAAATATGCCGAAAGTTATTAATATCATTTTATTACGTAATTAATATTGTGATTATTATAAGTTGTAGTCTAAATTGAAGAAAAGAATAATTAAACTAACAGCTTTTACTTTTCGGGATGTAAAATATTAAAGCCTATACTTTATATTCCAACATATTAAAGTATGTTTCTTAGTAAAAGAGTTCAGCATTAAATTTTCACATTTGAACACAATGTATATTTGTTTATTCGAAACTGTAAAATTCAATAAATTATAACTGTAAATAAACACATTACTATTAGTTAAAATAAAAGTATCAGATAGGAAATGTAGAAATATTGAAAAATTAAGACATGATTTATTGTTACAATTAATATTATATTTTGTATTTTTACATACAGTGCCATGATATGTGAAATATAAAATATGAACTAACCTTAAGAATTCCACATTATATTGCAAAGTATTTTCATATTCTGATGTTGTATTTCCAGACGCTGAATTTTCTGCATTATGCACCGAGTCAGAGCATTCAGCTAAATTAATATTGTCGCTGGACTTTTTCTTCCGAATGTATTAAAAAGTCGCATGAAGGGAATTCCTTTAAAAAAAAATTTCCTTAACCTTTCCGCGCCGACTGTCACGTATACGTGCCAGTAAGAAACGCACTCAGTTCCCGGCCGACACGCTGGCGTGCCAGAGCGTTTCCTCGTTCACCCCCGGCCGTCACACAGTTGTGCCAGTGTCCGGGAACGTTTTAAAAACTATAACTTTTGGCACAAGATGGCATTGTATGTCCATGCGGTTACAGATACATGTAGATTTGACCTTCTACTCAGAATGGGAGTAGCATGACTCACATACACGTGGTTTTTGATAATATAAACGTAAGTTGAAAGGAATGTTTCTGAATGGTATACTTTATGACGGCTCTGTAAATTCGTACGTGGTATTTCTTATATAGTAAGCAGGGAGTTTTATTTTCGCTACAGCGTTGGGTATTACGGTTTGCAGTCCAGTTTTTAGTGGATAATTAGATCTAGTAGACGTGGATTTTTTCTCATTTTGCAGTTAGAATGTCGAAGCTTCGAAAGTGTTAGAGCTTGAAATAGCAGAAATGGCGCAAATTATTTGAAATTATGAGATATTGATTCTGAAGCAGATTCGGATAGTAGTGATAGTGACACTATAATATATTCTGATTGTTCTGTTCATGGATTTAGGCTTAATCGCGAAAAACTCTCCGGCACTGGACAGACATTTGCGAAAGAGACTGCCGGACTCAGCGATAAGCGCGCGTTTGCGCTTCCCGTCGCGAAAGGGTTAAAGAGTATTTCATTTGGAATCTGTTCCTTTGAACCTGATGCAATAGATCTCACATCAGAAGAATCTCCACCTCTACTCCAACATGCCAAACTTTTCCCATATTTTGTTTGTTGCCTGTAATTTCAGCTCAGTAGCTCTTTTACGCTTTTGAGAGAGACCCACCCAGTTGCACAAGTCCTTTTCATATTGAACTAAATTATGCATAAGGAAGCTCTACAATGATTTAATCCTATGGAATAAAACTGTTGAAGAATTAACAAGACCAAATTTGCTTCCAAATTTTACTAAAAATTTATGAAGTCGAAAAACACAGAACTACCCGGGGTAGTCTCTGTGTATAATGTTCGTTAGAATAAACTGAGTGTCTAGACTGCAGGCACTGCACTTTCCACGTGTTAAAATACTCGGCTAACTTTAAAATGTCCCGCACAGCCAGCTGTCGTCAAAAAAAGGGTCTCTAGATCTGGGCACGCGATGGACGTTTCGATCGTCCGCCATCTTTCAGGTAGTTAAGTCGAGCGATGGCAACGGCTGCCCTTTTTTCAGCATTGGGAAAGGGTTGAGCCTCAAAGGGTTAAATAACAGAACAAACACATTATTAGCATTTTCTTTAATTGGCTACCAAAAGTTTATGCTTCTTTGAGCGACCACCTCTCTCAACGGCCAATCTTTTTTCAGAACGGAAGATGGTCGCTCCAAAGAAGTTCCTCCGTAGAAATCGTGTAACCGATCCACTTTATAGAAGAAATTCCAGGTAGTAGGTAACTAATTTTCGAAGTTGCTTAGTACAGGGTTGCGCCTCAAAGGGTTAAAATACGTGAACGCTCATCAAATTTTTCGGACGCACCCTGTAGCATTTTTATGGAGTTTTATGTTCGATACGTTTGTCATGATTTATATTCCTTGTTTTTTTTTTTCTCTTTCGTAGTTTTCCTGGAATACAAGATTACTTATCCAGACTTTTAAAATTAAACAACTGCTTTTAATTGCATTTGAAATGCAAAAGATAAAATAAACTAAGAAAGAGGAGTTCTTGATTTAAAAGGCTACTCCGGTAGCAATAAACGAAAGTGTTGTCGCTGTAGCAGCATCTCTCGTTTTTCTGAGTTTTTTTTCCCCCCGAAAATATAAACATTCCTATTAATTGAATGTTCAAGCTAGAACAAAGGAAATTTTGCCTGACACGTTCCTTGTAAAATAAAGTAAAGCCTTGAGCTAAAACAGAGACATAGTTACATTTCGCTTTAATTTAAAATGCAAATAGAAGAAAAAGAAACAGGATTTATGTAGTGCATTTGTGAGAATGGATTAGCTAATAAAACTGTGACAGATAAATTAAGGTAGAAAGGAAATGAATTTTCCTAGAGGTGCGAAAGGTTTAAATTATGTCACCTTAAAGCGATTACTGACGTGAAGCGACTGTTCTGTTAACTTAGTTAGAAAAATCGCATATTACTGTTGTCGTTGTTTCTAGTGCCCTCTGGCAACCTCGAAGCATTGCCAGATCCTTCACATAGGACGGCGATGGGCGAAAGGGAGTGGCTTCCATTTTAATCCTTTGAGGCGCAACCCTTTCCCAATGCTGAAAAAAGGGGAGCCGTTGCCATCGTTCGATTTAACTACCAGCAAGATGGCGGATGATCGAAACGTTCATAGCGTGCCACAGATCTAGAGACCCTTTTTTGATGCAGCTGGCTGTGCGGCACAGCCAGGTTTTGAAATTTTTGATGAGGGCACCCCGTTCTGGGAGGCCCATTGAAGCTGATGAAGGCACAATAAAGGCATTCATGGATGAAAAGTAGCGAATTACAACCATAGGCGTAGAGTTATATGGGCCCGTGGGGCTCGAGCCCCCCCCAATAAATTAGGAATAGGGGCTGAGCCCACCCAATAAATTACCACTCAATACAGAAAACTCATTTATACTAACATAAAAAAAAGTATTTTACACATTTACAAACGTTTAAAAAAACCTTTACTTGTACTTTTAAAAATTTCTTTTGATTTCAATCATGATTTAGTATCCATTGTGACGCCACGTAACACACAATGTTACTATAAGCTGCCCTCCTCTGTCTCCAAGCTCTGTAAATTAAAATCAGATTATGCAATGTAAAGTATGAAATGAAGAAAAGTTCAGATGTGTCTAAAATGCACTATCTCATCGAAAATGTTTGTTTTTTTTCCTCCTTTGGAATTTTTGCTTTGCTTCTATTTTTAACTTATAACATGAAGATACTAACATGAATATTTACCTTACATAGGTGTAGAATTCTATGGACCCATAGAGCTCGAGCGACTCCAATAATTTACACTTATATATAGTAAGTCATAGCTGCCAACTACTACGGAATATAATTAACCACTAACCAGTTTTTGTAAACAGTATATTTTTTAATTATTTTTTTCAAAATAGTAACCAGCTCGCGTGTGCAGCTCAAAAATTTTGCTATACGAGTATTTTAACCGAAAAAGTTGTTGATTATATTCCGTAGTAGTTGGCAGCTATGAGTAAGTTATATGTACAGAATCAGTGGCGTAGCCAGAAATTTTTCATGGGGAGGGGGTACGACTTCTGCAACTCACATATATGTATACGGGTGTATGATAAGGGAGTGAAGAAGATACATTTTGTGGGCAAAAAATTCCTCATGGGGTGGGGGTATGATCCCCCTAACACCCCCCTTTGGGTACGCCACTCACGTGAATATATGTGGTTGTGGGGCCCGGCCCCCCCAATAATTTTGAAAACTTTACGCTTATGATTACAACTCGTTAACAAAGATTAAACTGATCGTATTCGACCCTTCACGTTCATTTGAAACGCCTCAAACAACGCCTCCTATGAATAGAAAGCCTTACAACTCGTATGTCAGCAAGCTTTGACGTCATCATTAAGCCTACATTTAAAAGTTTTATTTTCACAAAATAAAACCATTAAAATTTTCTGGTGAATTTACCCATGAATAGCAATATTCTAATAATTTGAGATAAAAAGTATAATTTTAAGACAAATGGCAGTTTTTAACCATGACTAATTCGATAATATGATGAGGAAATAGATCATGATGAATAATTTTGTATGAGAAAGGTATTTTAATTTTAATGTTAAATTTAAGATATTTGCTAATATTTGTAGCATCCACCAGAAATTTTTAATAGTTTTATTTTACGAAAACAAAACTTTTAAATATAGGCCTTGTGATGACGTCAAAGCTTAGTGACGTAGGAGTTGTAAGGCTTTGTTTATCTAGGAGGCGTTGCCTCAAAGCTCGACATAAGGGTTATTCAGGTTCTTAAAAAGACGAAATGATTATCCAAACAACCCAATAAATACATTGTCATCTAAAATCGAACTATCTCAGATTCCCTAACTAGTATCCGAAAAATTAATTCTATAATTCTCTTCTTCAGAACAATTTCGATATCATGTTCGCACGTTATAACTTATCCTCCCCCAAGCTAAAGCTTAATTGTATGTATATTTTCTACTTCTATCAGCGAACTTAAGGAAGTGAAATAAGTATTTGATTTGTACAGCGCATCTGAGCCTGCCTGCGAAAAAAAATGGCACATTATATGGAAAAGATTGGTCACTTCTGATTTAGCTGAATAAAATATTTTTCATTGAAATGACTGGGATGTTATTTCTCCATGGCGAGAACTTTTTGGCTACCTGTCATAAAATAAGCATTTTCTTAATTTGCACTCCTTCCATTTTACCCCTTAACTCCCAAATATTTATTTTTAGACGGTCGCAAAATTCGTAAGTTGCAAAAATACTTAAATATTAAGGGGAGAGTTCGCTAAAATGCGGCCAAAAAAAATCTATTTTTGTTTTTTAATCCTAAATTACAGTTTATTTCATTGTGGACAATATAATACTAACATTTCAATCATACGGCCTTTATTTCATGAGATATAACATAAACAAATACCAAATTTTATCTTTAAATAGTTATTTCTCAAAATCGTAAATTTTAACATTCCGTGCAACATATCTTAGGAACGCTTAAACATACCTTAAAATTTTCAAGAAGTGTTCACAGTATACATGTGCATAAAATAAACTATAATCATAAATATAAAATAGATAGAAATTTTTTATAATAAAAAACCCACAAAAAATGCAAGACTTTTTTTTTCTTAAATAAAATTAAACATTCTTCTTGCAATTTTAAATATCGTAATGATTGTATTTCATATCATTAGCAGGAGTATTTTCTTTGAGATGAAATTTGTTGTAAAATATTGAAAACCTTTGCTATTATCCGGCATGGAGTACATTATAGTAATTTATAGAAGGGAAATTTTGTGTCATATATGTTTTTGTGTTTTTAAGTAGTAAATAAACTGTATTTTTTATTTATTATAAAAAAACGGTGTTGTCTGCAATAAACCTGCAAACATCATTTTAGTACCTATAATCGTTTTTCCGTAAAGATTTCTGAAGATAGAGCACTTTTCGGTGATTTCATGCCTTGAGTGGGTGAACATTCCCTTTAATTTATTTTCCTATTTTAATTTCTCGAATGATAAATATGATTTCCACAAAATACTCAGCGATAACCAAGTAAAATAAGAATCTTTTACTGTCTTTTTCATATTTTTAGAAAAAGAATTACATTATTTATATCACACAAACGTTAGAAATTTATTTATCACTCTTGACATCAACATAAATTGGAGAATATTCTGAAAAACGTCGGGCGCTAATGAGTTAATGCATGGATCGCGTTTGAACATTCCCCATAGATTTCAACACTATGTGCACAAAAAAATAATAATAAATTAAAATAAATAACTATTGATAGCTTCCAAGCCATCTTAAGAACATTAGTGGTCGTTTCCACTAAGGGGCCACTGCAAAGAGGTTCTACTGAAAATATCTTGCCTGCGCCTCAGGGCAGGCTAATTCCCTAGATAAGTCGCAAAACAGATAAGCAGCTTCCACAATAAGGTATTACGGAAAAGGGATTGTACATGTTCTATCCCTTTTAAAAATAAAAATAATATTTCTGGTGGTCAAATTTGTTAGCATGAAAACTGTATAATTCTTTTATTTAAAAGCTATCCATCAAATTAAATAATTTCTGCCACTTGAAGGCTTTGCTGCATAAAGGGGATAGCTGCAACTATTCGTGTTTGTGGGAAAACTTAAAAAAAAAATAAGTCTGGGAATTCAACGTGGCTGGCAACTCTTATGTCTTTGAGTAACGCAATAACTAATGAGTAGAGGTACGGTTTTGGTACCAAACAAAATAATTGTTTTTAGTATGAGCATGCTTCACCCCGGTATTTTTGCCAGCATTTTTTGTGAACATGATTTGCATCGACACATTTTCGTTTGTATTTTTCAATTTCTCACAAACCCTAATATTCAATGGATATCAGTTACTGTTAATAGGAATATTAATTAATGTTTATAAAAGTGTCTACACTCGTGTAAATAAAGATGAGGTATAGTTAGAATATACGTGACGTATAACAGAATAAGTATGGTATATTAGAATAGTATAGTATAATAGTGTAGTATTAGAATATGGCTGACGAAGACTGTAAAACAGTTTTAGTAGACTATTTTAATGTAGATTTTAACTAAAAAGAAGTTTTTTTACGGAGAAAGGGAAATAATTATGGCGCACTCATAAATTATAATGCACCTTCCAACGTAATGGAACAGGGAAAACAACTAGAGCCGAAGCATGAATAATGATGCATTTTCCAGCGTAATGAAACAAGAAAGACAAATAAGATTTAAACTCGGGGACAGTATAAGTAAAAATAATACTAAAATGAAATATTATTTATTACTAGATATAGCTACAAGTATATATATATATGCATAATGAAATTGATAATAAGATCAAGTACATTTAATGAGACATCTGTTGTTTCATTTCAGATAGTTACCTAATAGTATTGGGTTCATATTGCGTATTCATTATTTTAACGTGCTTCGCAATCAATTCATTTTGAAGTTTATTAGTAGCAGATACGTAACGAGGGGGCTGGAGGGATAGCGGGATTTATCTCTAATCCAGAAATTTTAACTCTTAAAACAAGCGTTTTAAGCATTTAAAGCGTTAACAACGTACTTAAATTTCAGGAAAATTCAGATGAATTTTCGAAAATTAGACCGTTGATAGATAGTCGATCGAGAAATCAAATAAAGACGAATATTTTAGTGATTAAAACATATTTATTTGCGTAAATCTCAAAGAAAACGAACTTTTGAAATTAACTTAATATTTTTTAAAGTTTCTGTTAATGCCCAAATTAATTAAAATATTAATGACTGTGTCATTTTATTTCTCACCCCCTTTTATTTAAAATTGTCCCAAAAATGAGACATAATTTTACATATATTTAAATACTATTAGTTCACAACAGCTTTAATATTTTGTTACAATATTTCATAATCTGTAGAATATGCATCACATGTATTTTTCTATAAATAGGTTACAATCCTAAAAATTCCAACATAGCATTAACAGGCGAAATACACGAAAGATGAAAGATAAAAGGACATAGTCAATGAATATCGTTTTAATATGGCAATAATGAAACTACAAAATTAGCGGGGTTCAGGGGGGGGGGGTCTGTCCCTGACGAGAGTCGAACAGCCGAGTTTTTTTATCCAAATCTATTCAAAAATCCAAATCATTCGAAAAAACATTTACATCGCTATATTTCTTTTTCTATACAACTAATATTTTTAGGCGTTATAGCCAAACATTCACTAAAATGAAGCATTGAAAAATAAAAATAAAAAGGAAGAAATTCAGGAACAATGAAAGCTAATTCAAAAACATTACAAAATCGCTGGACCGGAACAAATTGCTAAGAAAACTTTGAAGAGCTTTTGTCTTGGAAAACTGTTTAATTTCTTCCATAACAAAAGCCACTTCAGACGTTAATTGGTGGTCTTAGAAAATAAAGAATTTCCAAGAATCCGCTTCTCTGAAACAGTCTTTGGAATTCAAAGAACGGGGATTTAAAAACTATTTTCATTAAAGTTGTCAGAATAATTATTTGCTGAGTTTGCTGTAAACTTTTCTGAGTTGCATGCTTCCGCGTTTATGGTAATTCGTGTATACTACATGCAAACTTTTCGTTTTTAACAGTTCTCAAAAATCTTAATAAAAGAGTTGAATTTATTTGATTGATAGTCCCGATTTTTTTTTCATTTTTCTAGCCTGAGGCGTGGGTTTAACCAACACCTCCTAGATATAGAATGCCTAACAACTGAAACTTTGACGTCATCACTAGGCCTTCAAGTAATGACGTCATCACAGTTTTAGTTTCACAAAGTAAAACTATTTAAAATTTCTGGTGAATGCTACAAATATTAAAAAATATCTTAAATAAAAAATTAAAATTAAAATACCTTTCTCATACAAAATTATTCATTCCGATCTATATCCTTATCATATTATCTAATTAGTCATGGTTGAAAACTGCCATTTGTCAGACAATTATATTTTTTATCTCAAATTATTAAAATATTGTTATTTATGAGTAAATTCACCAGAAACGTTCTATAGTTTTATTTTATGAAAGTAAAACATTTAAATGTAGGCCGAATGATGACGTCAAAGCTCGGTGACGTAGTAGTTGTTAGGCTTTCTTTATCTAGGAGGTGCTGGTTTAACCAATATTTCGTTTGAAGGTAGCACCGTCTTGATATAGAAAGCCTTACAACTGAAGCTCTGACGTCATCACTAGATCTTCTAATATGACGTCATCACAGTTTTACTTTCACAAAGTATATCTATTTTAAATTTGTGGTGACTTTTCTCACTCATAAAACTTTCTAATGATTTAAGATAAAAAAAAATTAATTTTACGACAAATGACAATTTTACCCATCAATGCGATACAAGAGTAGATAGATCACAATGAAATATTTTGAATCGGAAAAGTATTTTAATTTTTATCTTTAATTTAAGATATTTTTCTAATATTTGTAGCATCCACCAGAAATGTTTAATAGTTTCACTTTTTGAAGATACAACTGTGATGACGTCAAAGCTTTAATTGTTAGGCCTTCTACATCCAGAAGGTGTTGGTGAAGGCCAGGGGCAGTTTTTTTTTAATTTCTCAATTTTTAACCTTCATTGCAAAATGAGGATAGCTTGTCTTTGTGTGTGTTCTGCTAGTCGCATTTTAGCTCCCGAACGGATACATTGATTCCAATGCAGCTTTTTAAATTAATTTTTGTCGAACTTTCGAGAACATTTGTCTGAAACTAGTTCCATTTATTTTTTGATCGACTGTCTCAATACTTTAGTCAAAAGTGACGATTTCTGGTTTTGGACAACATTTACTAAGATGCTTCATTCATATACATATACAGGATGAATCTAAACTCTTGGGAAAAACTTTAAGGGGTGATAGGGCACACAATGAGGAATCGTAATCACATAGCAATCTGGGATGTAAAACGCCGTTTTAACTTGTCCGGTAATAATCACTTTTGGAAAAGCATTGAAGTATCCGTCTAATTTCTTAACCAAGTTTCATAGACAATAGGGTCGTCTCCAAAAATTTCATCCATAAAATAAAATAGAATTTTTAAACTATCCATTTTAGTCCTCTGTTTTCGGGGGAAAATACATTAGTTTCTCACGAACAATGGGCGGAAAGTGCACTGTTGTTCCGGCTTAACAGCTACACGAAGACGACGTTGCCGACCCCACATTGCTATGTGATTCTGATTCCTTATTGTGTGCCCTATCACCCCTTAAAGTTTTGTCCAAGAGTTTAGATTCCCCCTGTATATATATATATATATATATATATATATATATATACATATGCAAATCCTCTTTTCACGTGCAGAACACAATAACCTTTACATAGCTGCCAACTCTTCCGGTTTTTCCGGAAGATTTTCTACCACTAATTTTTACATACGAATTTAAGCTTAAAATAAGTCCAAAATTTTATTGTAAAATAAAACTGTTTGAAGATAAACAGTTTGAAGATAAAGTCCGGAAAAACCGGAAGAGTTGGCAGCTATGCCTTTATATTCTTTTATGTAAAAGTGGTGTTATATAACAGAAAATATCCGCTAATATTGAAATTGAATGAGCCGAAGCAATAAAAGTTCTGTCTAAATGAACAAAATATTTTTATATCCCAATGACGGGCCATATACAAAGAACACAGAAACACACGTAAAAATGCATAAACTAGAACACAATAAATACATGACGTGTTAAGCCAATGAGGCCCTAGCCTACCAGCATCGACCCCTCACGCTTGATGAAACAATAACAGAATAGCCGGAAAAGTGGCATGAATCCATATATTCCAACAGGTTGCACAGAGCTTCTTGCACTCAGGGCCACTACTCATTCCAGTTCTGGTCAAGTATCTGACCATATACAACCGCATCCAGTAGGGATGTGGTATTCCAATGGTTAAGCCGTTGAACGGGTAACCGGAAGATTTCAGGTTCAATTGCGAGGCACCACTGAAGGCCAACGTGTTTGTGCGATGTACATTTCCGTAAGGCGTCTTCTCACTTTAGGCACCTCGAAAATAGGCTATTTTCGCGATTTTTTTTTCGAGGATTTTTGCAAACAATTATGGGATGAAATGGATCCTATATAATAAACACATCTTTCATGTACAAGAAAAAAAAAATTTATTTTTTTGAACAATTATTATATTAAAACAGTAGCATCGAAAAACCCGTGTAGAAATGTAATGTTCGTGGCTTGTTGATGGTATCTCCGAGACAGGTCATCTGAAACAAAAAAAAATAAAACAGTTTTAGATTCAGTATGTCAGTGGCTATAGCGCATATCATCCGATTTTTGATATTCGCGAAAATAACAAAATGGCGCACGTTTTTCGAAAAAGTTAAAAAAAAAAAACGCGGTTTTTTTGCAGTTTTTTGTAAAAAAAAAAATACTTCAAATCAAAATTTCAAAAATCTGATGATATACGCTATAGCCATAACTATGAAGAATACGTCATTCAAATTTCGTGACAATCGGCCGGATAGTTTCCGAAATTTCATCAACAAGGCACTGAAAAACCTTTTACTGAGATAAACGCGTTTAAAGTTTTGGTTGCAGAAAAATCATGAAAAAACCTTACCTCGGGTTAATCAGCGATGCCTGCTCCATACAAATGGACCTTCCGATTCTTCGTAGAAGTTGTGCTCGTCCAAAATAGCTTCTCTTCGTCTCGACCTAGTCTCTTTTGAAGCGTTAGAGCTGCGGCGGTTCCCTACGCGTACGCGATCACTGTCGCGTTTCACGGCGTATTGAGCGGCGATAGGGCCAAGTTAGTTTGACACCCATCACCTCCAAAATTTTTAAAACAGGTTGTAGCCCTTCGTTATAAATGCATGCTGCTGTTTGACAAGCAATTTCCACGGTTTTTCTTCCCGTAAAAACGTGTTTCGGTGCCATTGCCCAGACACAGCTGTTGAAACACTCGTTGTTATTTTGGGTATTTCCTCCGATCTTTATGAAATTTTGATATAACATTTTTTATGATACGTACTTTCAAAATTAAAAATAAAAAAAAAATTCGATTTTTTTTAATTTTCAAAGTGAGAAGACGCCTTAAAACCGTGGTCCCGGAAGATTTCAGGTTCGATTACGACGTACCACTGAAGGCCAACGTGTGCATGCGGTGTACGCGTCGTTAAAACCATGGTTCCGAAAAATTTCAGGTTCTATTACGACGTACCACTAAAGGCCCCAACGTGTGCATGCGGTGTACGCGTCGTTAAAACCATGGTTCCGAAGAATTTCAGGTTCTATTACGACGTACCACTAAAGGCCAACGTGTGCATGCGGTGTACGCGTCGTTAAAACCATGGTTCCGAAAAATTTCAGGTTCTATTACGACGTACCACTAAAGGCCAACGTGTGCATGCGGTGTACGCGTCGTTAAAACCATGGTTCCGAAAAATTTCAGGTTCTATTATGACGTACCACTAAAGGCCAACGTGTGCATGCGGTGTACGCGTCGTTAAAACCATGGTTCCGAAAAATTTCAGGTTCTATTACGACGTACCACTAAAGGCCAACGTGTGCATGCGGTGTACGTGTCGTTAAAACCGTGGTTCCGAAAGTCCCCTCGACGGTTTCTATACACTCTCATAAATTATATCTTCAATTCATGGAATATTTTCTGAGAATATCTTTGACGAATTTTACTTTTCCTTTCCTCTCCTGCCAACTGTAGAAACTTTTTCAGGTTCATAGAAAACTTCACTTTTTCAGGTTCAGAGGAAATTTTTTCCTCTTCTTCAGATTTTCGGGAAGAATTCACGGAAACATTACTTTTCCAAGGAGTACGGAAATTTTTCGTTGAAAAATGAGGCATAAATTATTCACGGAGAAAAAAAAAATACCGCTGTCATCTAGAACAAATAGATGACTTGCAGACATCGTGTGATTACACAATCATCTGTAATCGATTACAAGAAATGATACGGATTACGATTACTATTACTGACAATTTCTTAAAAGATTATGACTAGTGAATGTTAATTTAGTTTAACAGCCGTAATCTTAACCCTTTAACGCGCAGTGTTCCCGCTCTGAGAACACCAAACTCTGATGTTTTGACTGTTGCCAGTCACGAAGAACACATTTGATTTCTATAAAAATAGTTGCGGGTAACATAGCTCCAAGAGAATCCTTTACTTTTCAGCACGTGTTTTCCCGTAAAAAAAAAAAATTGTCACGATTATTTTTAACAGCACTGACGTCGCACAGCTAGCTGTCGTCAAAAAAAGGGGTCTCTAGATCTGTGGCACGCGATGAACGTTTCGATCGTCCGCCATCTTGCTGGTAGTTAAGTCGAGCGATGGCGACGGCTGCCCTTTTTTTCAGCATTGAGAAAGGGTTGCGCCTCAAAGGGTTAATGAAATCAAATATTAAAAGAATTTGCGAATAATGTAATTTCATTATAGCATTTCTTTAAAATATTATTTTACCCATCGATTACAGTTGATTGTAATCGTCACGAAGTCTGGAGGGCTGCTGTTTTCTGTGTGCAAAAACTAGATGAATAGGTCGTAGTTATATGCGTGTAAGTGATACATACAACTGGTAGAAACGAAATCGTCAAGAATTTCCAGTTCGTAGAATTCTGGTTAATCACAGCAGAATGACTAGCTTGTATAACGAGAAATAATCGTTCGATACACTCATGCACTAGAATCAGGGTTGAACGGTATTTACCGTCTGGTGGTATTTACCGGTTTTTACCGTCTTTGGAAAAACATGTTTTTACCAGGGTTTTTACAACCTTTGAGAAAAACGTATTAGTTTGACTATTTTTTGTCACTTTTTTGAAGATTTATCTGTCCGCCAATGGCTGAGAGGTTCTGCTCTCGAAACTGGATGGTGGGAGGTGCCAGGTTCATATCCCGGTCTTGCCTGTTGATCTAGCTGTTCGGAGTTTTCCGTGGGTTTTTTTTTTTTTTTTTTCAGGAATGGCACATAAATACTAGGATCACTTAGAAACAGGAAAATATTCCCCTATAGGACTAGGACCCTAGTGCAGTCAATTGGCCTTATTCACAAGCAAACAACGAAGATTTATCTGCTATTTTTTCATTTTCTCGATAAAAGTTCAGGACATTTAATATCACTATTTCCATTTCCATATATATTCCCACGTAATTATTCCATAAGTATTTCATAAGTATTCCCACGTAATCCCCACATTTCCCATATATTTCCACGTAATTCAGTGTCTGATTTGGTAAGTAAAAGAATGCTATACGAAAAACGATCATTTTAAGGAATATAATAAACACAGAAAACTTTCATCCATGTTTTCATCTTACAAGAATTCAAATTTATAGATAATGTACATTTATCATTATTAAACTTATTAAAACTATTATTATGAGAAGGCACATTACAATATTTATTACAATTATGTAATGCAGGCTAGTTTAATAATTTTTACTTAAAGGAAAATTGTAAATATACTTTTAGCATTTGGTTTTCATTAAAATTATTATTACATAATGTAGTTTGCACAATCACATAATGTAGTTTGCATCATCAGGATGTCCTGATGATGATATATCCACGTCAATTATATGAAAACACAGTTTTATAAATAGCATTAATATACAATTCATGACTCAGGGAGTTTATTGTATCATAAGGTTTTTACCCCTTTTTCTCAGGTTTTTACCGGTAAAAACCTAGTTTTTACCATGCCCTGGTAAAAACCAGTTTTTACCGGTAAAAAGCCAACCCTGACTAGAATGACCGTTTGTGAGTCTACCTGCTAGCGTACGCATCGATTACAGATATTTTCATTTCGGTACAAGCACCAGATTATAGAGGAGAGATCTAAAAATTGGATTAGTGGGTTTCATAAGTGTCTCGTTCTATGATCTAGTATTTATAGGGGGTACTTAGAGTCATAAATTCTTATTCCATCAATTATTTTCTAAATGTCAGTGGCATACTTTTTTGGGGTGTTGTTTAAAGACGAACTCTCAAAAAAATTATGTCTTCAATTCACGAAATTTTTTCTGGAAGCAATGCTGCCGAAATATTTCCGTTATTTGACTAATATCCGTTTCTTTATCTCTTCCTCTTCGTTGAAGAAACTTCTTCAGATCCAAAGACTTTTCTTCTTATTCTTCAATTGTCGATAAGAAGAATTTACGGCAATATGACGTTTTCATAGAATACGGAAATTATTCGTTGAAAAAAGAGGGATAAATTAGTGCGTAAAGACGAATTTTTTTTTAGCGTGGGGCAGTTTCTGGAAGGAGCCAATATTTAGACGTTCCTTCCCCTTTCTGGGACTCTAGCAGAATAGTAGCGTAAAAAAAGATAGAAGTATTTAATCCCCCCCCCCCTCATTTTCTATAAATGATAAAAATACATTCTAGAAAGTATTAAAAACAAAATATTTTCACAAACCTGGGTTTTTTTCTCATTTTTTGTTATTCCAGTTTTTAGAATTTATTCATTTATTATGTTTATTAATTGTATTTCTCAGTACATTATTTTAGGCCGGATGTACTGCCGGATACTTAATCCCCCCCTCATTTTCTATAAATGATAAAAAATATATTCTAGAAAGTATTAAAAACAAAATATTTTCACAAAGCTTTTTTTTTTCCTCATTTTTTGTTATTGCAGTTTTTAGAATTTATTCATTTATTATGTTTATTAATTTTATTTCTCAGTACATTATTTTAGGCCGGATGTACTGCCGGATACTTAATCCCCCCCCTCTCATTTTCTATAAATGATAAAAATACATTCTAGAAAGTATTAAAAACAAAATATTTTCACAAACCTGGGTTTTTTTCTCATTTTTTGTTATTCCAGTTTTTAGAATTTATTCATTTATTATGTTTATTAATTGTATTTCTCAGTACATTATTTTAGGCCGGATGTACTGCCGGATACTTAATCCCCCCTCATTTTCTATAAATGATAAAAAATATATTCTAGAAAGTATTAAAAACAAAATATTTTCACAAAGCTTTTTTTTTTCCTCATTTTTTGTTATTGCAGTTTTTAGAATTTATTCATTTATTATGTTTATTAATTTTATTTCTCAGTACATTATTTTAGGCCGGATGTACTGCCGGATACTTAATCCCCCCCCTCTCATTTTCTATAAATGATAAAAATACATTCTAGAAAGTATTAAAAACAAAATATTTTCACAAACCTGGGTTTTTTTCTCATTTTTTGTTATTCCAGTTTTTAGAATTTATTCATTTATTATGTTTATTAATTGTATTTCTCAGTACATTATTTTAGGCCGGATGTACTGCCGGATACTTAATCCCCCCCTCATTTTCTATAAATGATAAAAAATATATTCTAGAAAGTATTAAAAACAAAATATTTTCACAAAGCTTTTTTTTTTCGTCATTTTTTGTTATTGCAGTTTTTAGAATTTATTCATTTATTATGTTTATTAATTTTATTTCTCAGTACATTATTTTAGGCCGGATGTACTGCCGGATACTTAATCCCCCCCTCTCATTTTCTATAAATGATAAAAATACATTCTAGAAAGTATTAAAAACAAAATATTTTCACAAAACTTTGTTTTTTTTTCTCATTTTTTATTATTGCAGTTTTTAGAATTTATTCATTTATTATGCTTACAAATTTTATTTCTCAGCATATTATTTTAGGCCGGATGTACTGCCGGATATTTGTAATATCCGGCTACTGCCAATTATCCGGCATATTGGCCGGATGCAGTATGTTTTGCCGGATATCCATCGCATCCCTATAATTTCTAACAGCACCTCGAGTGAACGTATATTTGCATTCCTCTATCATCGTAGTTTAGCGTCAGAAATACGCATTCACTCCCACACACAGTGGCGCGTGTGTTTTTTTTTTTTGTTTGCCGAAAGTAGGTCATATCAGAGGAAAATAAAATCAGTACGTGACGCGTTCTCAAACATTTATCACACTGGGATCTGAGATTTTAGAAAACGATCTCTCATTGTATTGGCTGCGTCCATTTTCTCCAGTCGCTTTTCATAAACACACTCAGAGCACCGTTTGTCGAGAATTTGGAAATGTATTTGATAGGTCGCGCCTTGTTATCTGTGAAATAGGTTTCATCTTCAGAGATGGGGGTGGAATATACAGGGATGATATCGAAAGGGATCTAATATAGTTCTTTGCGGATTTTTTCTTTCTTTTCATTTACGATTTTTTTTTTCCATGTCAGAGGCGTGGTTGTTTAAAAAAAAAATTGTGTGTTTAGGCTGCTTTCAGTTATGCAAGAGGTACGATATATTTTGTTGTTGTTGTTGTTGTTCTATTTTAAAGAGACAAGGTAAGTGAATGCCAGTCAAAAAATCAATTTTTATGTTTTTACTAGCTGTTACCCGCGATTTCCTCCGCGTCGTCGGCTTTAGAATTAGGTTTAGAGAGAAATGAAGAATATGTGAATAACAAATATGTTTGCACTATAGACGAAAGCAATTGCATATAAATATTTTTTATTTATTTTTTACTTATTTTAAATGAAGTGTAATACATGGTAGTATACTTCAATTAAAATAATAGAGTATGCATAGTTACTGAATTTATATTTTTTGCGCATTTGGAGAATAGCGACATTTACGACAATATTTGAGAACTATTTTGAATATTCTTGTAAAAGAAATATTTATGCTATTTGCACGAATCTTAAGCCTGTGTTAATCAGGAATAGTGCAGCTTTCTATAATTAAAAAAGTGTTAGAATCGATTCTGTAGTTACATAGATATAGAGCGTAATGTATTAGAAGTATTTTCAGTGTTCCTATATTTATGTAACATGCATGAATTTTAGCCTATAATACTAAGGAATAGTGTAGCTTTCTATCAGTGAAAAAAGTTTCGAAATCGTTCAGTTGTTTCAGAGATACACATAGAGCGTAATGTAATTCTGAGTATTCCTGTAAGAGAACTGTTTGTGATATATGCATAAAAGGTTGCCTATAATATTCAGGTCCTAACCAGTGGCTGAGAAGTTCTGTTCTCGAAACTGGAAGGTTGGAGATGCTAGATCGCACCTGTCGACCTAGCTGTGCGGAGTTTTCCTGTTTTCTCCGAAACCTCGCATCAATTCGGGCTAGTATCAACTCGAAAGTCCCCCAGAGAGGGCATTCCACATATAGCTCTAGGACCCTAGTGCAGTCAATCATCACTAATCCACAAACAAACAAACAATAATACTCAGGCATAGTGTAACTTCCAATCAATGAAAAAAGTTCTAGAATGGGTTCAGCAGCTACAAAATACCCATAGAGCGCAATGTATTAGAATTATTTTGAGTGTCTTTGTAAAAGAATTATTTATGCTATATACATGTAAGGTTGCCTGCATGTTAATCCAGAGTATAAACTATATTCATTCCAAATTTTATCCAAATCCGTTCTGCTATTTTCGTGTGATTCAGTCACAAACATTCACATTTGTATTATTGGTAGGATTTCAAAATTTAAGAATTTTAAGAAATACATTTGTACTTTTCTTTCTTACGCTTTTTAATTTGGCGTAAATTTAACATAACTACCATACCATTTCATGTTTTTCAAATGCACGCGATTCTGCAAATAGAATTTCTGATTTGTTTCAACTCGCCAAGAATGCCCCCCTAATAACGGTTTTTTAATTAATAGTTAAGAAAGTAATTAAAATTTCAAAATTCTGAGCCTCGGGTGCGCATTACCGAAGTCATGGGATTTTATGCTCAAACTTTCAAAGCTCTGCTTGCTGTAGATTTATCTAGGAAGCGAGGACGTGCGTTATACCAGTGTCAATTGATATCCAGTTTGAATTCTAAGCCTAATAAGTAAAATGTGAAGGAAAATTATTTACAAAATCGACCCTGAAATGGGACTGACATTAAACTAAAGCCTCTCTGTCAACGACATTCTTAGTAAAAACCCTGTTCGACACGGTTAATTTTCCCTGGCTTGGCGTATCGAGTACCTTAGCCCGGACACAACTTTTGGATATTGCTCTGGAGAAAGCAATGTACAACATCCCTTGTGAAAATACAGGCTCTGGCAAATATAACCCAACTTAACGAAGAGTGTGGCCCTAGACTTATTTATGGTCATCGAAAAACTTAATTATCGATTTGATAAATTTTGATTAATCGAAAAACTTAACCATCGAATTAGAATCTTTGTGAAATTAATTAATTACATTTTTTACAATTATGTTCTTTTTTTTAATTCATTACGTATTAATACATTTTAAATCTATCGCTTTGCCTGTAAATCTCCTTTCACTGCCTTCAAGATGTGCACAGCAAGTGAACAGACTTTGAAGTAAGTGCTATGTTCTCATTCAGTGATTGAGATAAAATAACTTGTGATATTTTAAATAAAACTTGGATTTTAAAATTTAATTCAAAGTAATTTTATATGTTATTCACGTAATATATTCTGTAAGAGTTTTCCTCTCTTGTCCACAACTGAACTTAAGATGCACTACGCGACGAAAGTATTAACATTTAACCCTTTAACGCTCGGTGTCCTCGCAGTGAGTACACCGAACTCTTGACGTTTCGACTGTTGCCAGTCACGAAGAATAGATTGGATTTCTATAAAAATAGTTGCGGGTGACATAGCTCCACGAGAATCCTTTACTTTTTAGAACGTCATTTCCCGTAAAAAAAAAATTGTCCCGATTATTTTTAACAGCACTGACATCTGCTGGAAAATGGAAGAACACGAGAACGTGCTGGATAGATTGCCCAATGCTGAAAAAAGGGCAGCCGTTGCCATCGCTCGACTTAACTACCAGCAAAATAGCGGACGATCGAAACGTTCATCGCGTGCCACAGATATAGATAATCTTTTTTTGACGACAGCTGGCTGTGCTCGGGCACAGACAGCTGCTTCAAAAAAAGAGTCTCTAGATCTGAGGCACGCGATGAACGTTTCGATCGTCCGCCATCTTGCTGGTAGTTAAGTCGAGCGATGGCAACGGCTGCCCTTTTTTTCAGCATTGGGAAAGGGTCGCGCCTCAAAGGGTTAAAGAAAAAACGTCACTATCTTTAAGATACTTAATAACTAAGCGGGCGCGCTTACTAATTTGGGTCATGAATATTCAATTTGCACTCCGAGCACCAAAACCCAAAAGAAAAAACCTGCCTCCTCTGCATCTGTCTTTTTTTCCAAATTCCTTAATTACCTGTCACCGACATGCGACTCTAAATAGCATTTTTCCAGCGTCAGAGAAAGTCGAATTTTGGATGTTTGTAACGTACTGCCTGGAAGCTCTTGGTTGGTGCTGAAGTAAGTTAATTAAGAGAGAGAAAAACAAAGCAGACCGCCACTTATTTTAAGGCCTGCGTCATTCTGATATGAATTTTTGCAATTTGAGTTTGTTGTAGAGACAAAATTGGATGAGAGAATCTTTTTTTTTTTCTTTTATTTTTTTTTTTCGTTTGCTACTTTTTTAAAACTTAATTTATAATTAAGAAATGTAATAAATAAAACTGTTTGAAATAAGCTAAATTTTCAGGTGATTATTTTTAACCCTTTGAGGCACAACCCTTTCCCAATGCTGAAAAAAGGACAGCCGTTGCTATCGCTCGGCTAAACTACCAGCAAGATGGCGGACGATCGAAACGTTCATCGCGTGCCACAGATCTAGAGACCCCTTTTTTGACGCAGCTGGCTGTGCCGGCACAGCCAGCTGTCGCATTTATAGTTTTGATCGTCCGCCATCTTGCTGGTAGTTAAGTCGAGCGATGGCAACGACTGCCCTTTTTTTCAGCATTGGGCAGTCTATTCAGCTGTTCTCCCATTCTTCCATTTTTCGGCAGATGTCAGTGCTGTTAAAAAGAATCGTGACCATTTTTTTACGGGAAATGACGTGCTCAATAGTAAAGGATTCTCGTGGAGCTATGTCACCCGCAACTATTTTTATAGAAATCCAATCTATTCTTCGTCACTGGCAACAGTCAAAACGTCAGAGTTTGGTGTTCCCAGACTGGGAACACTGCGCGTTAAAGGGTTAAACAATTGAATCACTACTGTGGAGGAAAAAAAGAACGTAAATACATACGCAACCTCTGTATCTCGTAAGACGAAAACAGAAAAAAGTAATTAAACATTATAAAATAACGTTATAATATTGTGAATCTCTTAAAACATTAGTTAGTTGTTTCAACACCCCTTTGTTAGTGTATTTTAACTAAGATTTGTTTTTAAATTCTGATTCCAAATAATTTAATACTAAATTAGTTAAGCAATTGTAATTCTGCAGCTAATTATCTCAGGTTCTACAACATAATTATGAAACAATTTTAATAATAACGCTGTAGAACATGAGATATAAAAAATATACAAATAATAATCACTCAGTTATTTTGCAATTAATTTTTTATTCTTTTGTGTTTTTAGTAATATTATTAATTAATTGATAGTATTATTTTAAATTTAAATTATTTTTGTTTAAAAATTCATTCGAATGCAGTTAATAAGTGAATTTTAAATAAAAACGTTTATTTAAAAATTCAGTTAAAAATTTAATTTTTCGAGTGATTAAAATTCTGCAATTAATTCTTTCGCGTTCAGTAATTATAAAACAAGTTTTATTAACAAATTACCTTGCTGTTTTATAAGCAACAATTAAACATAGCAAATATATTATTTCTAGTTATTTTGTGCGTTGTTATTAATTTTTTTATTTTATTTATTTATAAGTACATTAAATTTTATTTAATGAGAGATCATCAGCGTCCAGACGAAATCCACTACTTTGCCTGTAAATCTCCTTTCACTGCCATAAGATTCACACAGCAAGAAAACACACTTTGAAAAAAAAAATATTGCATTGCATTCCCTTTTGTGTGATAAAACAGTTTATGATCATTTTTCAACTAAAATTTATGATTGTATTTCAACTAAAATCAGTACTTAAAAATATTTTTAATTGTTCTTTATTTCATTTATTGGAAATTTACTCGAGTTCAGTCGAAACTACTGCTTTATCTATAAATCTGTTTTCGCTGACATAATATGCACACAGTAAGAAAACACACTTTGAAACAAATGTTAATTATCACACTCTCATTTACACGGGGTGTTAAAAAATTACGAGTATACTGTAATTAAAATTTGAGTTCTGTCATTTAATTCCGAATAGTTTAATACCGAACTATATCGGTAATTAAAATCTACAATTAATTATCTGATAATATATGAGCGGCTGCGCAGCCAGCTGTATCAGAAAACTTCTTTAGCTTTGTGACGTCAGAAGGGCTATTCCATCGACCGCCATTTTGTTGGTAGTTAAACGTATCAATGGCAACGGCTGTACTTTTTCAGCGCTGAAACCATTCAACGGTATTTTTTTTTTTAGACTAACAGTGAAAGTACTGAATCGAGGTGGTTTCACGGCGCAACCACCACGTGTCAAAGGGTTAAAAGATTTACTGCTGGATAAAATATGAAATTTGCGAAATTTTGAAAGAGTGTCATTTTAATTTTTTCAAAGAAATAGTGTTTCACTTTTCTAAAACTTAATTAACAAACTGTTTTGTTAGTGTTTTATACTGTTTTAGCTTTACAATTCTTCTTTATTTACTAATAAGAAAATTCCAATTTCCAAAATTTATCTGTCAAACGTATCGAGAAAATGTTGTGAAATTGAGATTTTAAGATTTTTAAATTTTTAAAAACCTGTTTGTGAATTAATGTTATTGGAATACTCCTTTTCAACCCCCCCGCCCCCCAGTTTGTAAAAATCATCACGCAATCACTGACTTTATGAGGAACAGAAACCTTGTTCACTCTGTGAATTTATAAATAACAAAATTTATTGAATAATGAATTATTTTATAAATGATTTATAATTTAATTTGTAGTAAGTTATTAATAAAGTCATCAGGCTAGTTTGTTGTTGTTGTTGTTGTTGTTGTTGTATGGTTGTTTGGTTGTTAAAAATATAGCCTGTAAATCTCTTTCCGCTGCCATAAGAGGAGCACATCCAAAAACAAACACACTTTGAAGCTACCATTTTTGTTACGTTGAATGAGTGCGATAAAATACTATGAGTGTGATAGAATAATTATTTTTTAATTTAATTCCAAAAAACATCTTATGAATTCACTAATTGAAGTTTCATAATTATCCCGTACTGAATAACGTAATTATAAAAAAATTAATTAATTAATTATCCGATTAATTAATATAATTACTATATCGTAATTATTTTGTAAGTAGAAATTATTTAGAGTTTTGTGGTAAATTAATTATTTTTAATAAATTATATTTTTCATAATTAGTAACGGTTCTTTTATAATTAGTTCGAGTTTTAAATCCGCTGCTTTGCCTATAAATTTCCTTTCACTGCCATAGCAAAAAAACTCACTTCTAAGCTAGTGTTTTTATCGAGTTCTCATTGAGTGACTATGGTAAAATAATTTATGAGTGTATTTTAAATAATTTTAAAATTTTGTTCCGAATAATTTTATACGTAATTAATCCGTTAATTAAAATTTTACAATTATCTCGTGTTTAATATTGTTCTTGCGAAGCAATTTTACAAAAATAAATTTTTTAATTAAATAATAATTTATAAATAAAATTTCATTAATTATATATTTTATAATAATGATTTTTATTATTAAGAATTATAAAAATCATTATTATTTTGTTCGAGTACAAAACTAATTAAATGTTTTAAATTTGTTCGAGTACATTTTAAATCCGCTGCTTTGCCTGTAAATCTCCTTTCACTGCCATAAGATGTACAAAGAAGGAAAACTCACTTTGAAGATAGTGTTTATATCCCCTTCTCATTAAAAATGATTGTGATAAAATAATTTATCAATGTATTTTAAATAAAATTTGTATCTCAAAATTTAATTCCAAATAATTTTATACGGAATTAATCAATCACTTACTAAAATTTAAAAACTCTCTCGTGTTCAATATTACTATTGAGAAACAATTTTACACTTTTAAAATTTTACAGTAAAATAACAAAAGAGAAAAAAAATCTCAAAAGTTATATTATTTTTTAATTATAAAGTATGAACAATGAAAATAATTCAAATTTACATTTGTATAGAATAATTTAAACTTCTTTTCAATTCGTCAAAAGGCTCCATAGTCGATATTAACATTTACGGATAATCAAGCACTATTTGTAAATAGTATTTTTAAGGTAGGAAAATAGGAATTTGTTTTTTTAACTAATTGGGAGAATCAGTTGTTATTTCAAAAAAAGATTGTAAACAAATTATTGTAAAAAGTGATTTCTTATATTCCGTATATGTTGGCAACTATGACATATCATTTCGAAGTAACGTTTCGCTGATTTTATCTGTTTAATTGAGATCAAATATATTCGTTTATTCCAGATTACCTAAAATAAAATTTCGAATTTGGTGGGAGGTATTTAAAACTTTCCAGAATAAGCTAACTGGTATTTTGGAAGGGGAGAAAGTTTTCACATAAGGCCTATTTTTACTTTCCTAACATGTACCATGTAAGGAAAGTATTGTAATCATGAAAAAATTCGAATTCTAGATTTTGGTGTATTGACACGTTTTGAGGTCTTCTGAATTCATTTATGCTATTTTTACGAGATGTATGTATGTATGTATGTATGTATGTGTGTGTGTGTGTGTGTGTGTGTGTGTGTGTGTGTGTGTGTGTGTGTGTGTGTGTGTGTGTGTGTGTGTGTGTGTGTGTGTGTGTATGTGAGTGAACACGATAGCTCCTGAACGGGGCATGCGATTGAGCTCAAATTGGGTATATGTGTTATAAACCACCGTCGCAAGACCGGTATTGATTTTGGTGTGTATAGGACTTATAGTTTTTCTACAGGGCTACGACAAAGATTTCTTTTACATTATGGCCTATAGGGAGAAATTCTTGAAAATGCGCTAGCGTTTAAACGGTACTTTCGACTGAGCTCCAAAAGTGTATATATGTTATAAACTACCGTCGCAAGACCTGTATTGATTTTGGTGTGTATAGGTCTTCTAGTTTTTCTACAGGGCTACGACAAAGATTTCTTTTACATTATGGCCTATGGGGGGAAATTCTGGAAAGTGCGCTAGCGTTTAAACGGTACATTCGATTGAGCTCAAATTGGGTATACATGTTATAAACCAGCATCGCAAGACCGGTATTGATTTTGGTGTGTATAGGACTCATAGTTTTTCTACAGGGCTACGACAAAGATTTCTTTTACATTATGGCCTATGGGGAGAAATTCTTGAAAGTGCGCTAGCGTTTAAACGGTACATTGGATTGAGCTTCAATTTGGTATATATATTTGAATTATTCATCGATTAAAATTTATTTAAATTCTTGGTAATGATCTTAATCGTAAGTGTTCGGAAAGTCGAGTGGAGTCACTCCAGATTTTTTTCTTTTACGCAGCGCTCACCATTGCCTTGATAGGGCTTTGCTGAATTAGCAACCCCAAAGGTACCATATGTACATGGAGAACATTGGAGCCACTAGCAAATTTTAGGTACACCATCTTCCTTTAGCATACACGATCCCGCAACAGTTCACTGCTAAAAATAAAGCACTTAAAAATGCGCACTTTAATGTACTCTCACTTTTTAAGTACGTCAGCATCATAAACAAGTACATGTGCTTAAAAGTAAATCGCAGTTCAAAAAATGAGTACATGTGTTGCTTGAATTTAAGAGTAAAGAACTCGGAGTTATTACGAGATGACAAAGTGCTAGGGAATGCGATCCCGCGCTGTTTTTCTTTTTTGGGGGATTTCGGGATCGAGACTTATTGATCCCGCGGGATTGGCATTTCACTCAGCTGAGAATTTATTTCAACAGAGAAAAATAGGGAAAAGTAAGATTTTACGCACTACGAAGTTTAATAGTAATAATTAATATCATTTGATAATTAATACAATAACTTACAAAAATATGAAATTTATAGTTATGATATTCAAAATAATTATTTGTTCTCTGTTGCTAAAAAAGAATATAAAAAAGGCAATGTAAAGAGTCCCTAGTCTTCCTTGTCTTGGTTTAATTTTAGTAAAGTAGTTAAAAGCGTGAATTAAAAAAATATATATATATAAAAGAAAACTGTTTATAATTGATTCGTGGTTTTTCGCTAAGAGTAAGTTAGCATAAAATATTTCTGTTCATTTGGAGATTGGGAAGTTTGGCAAATTTAGATAACAATATTTGATCCAGACTCCCTTTGTAGGATAATTAGAAAAATTAAAACTTTAAAATTTGTAATTATTGATTCTTGTATTGTAAGATAAGATACATACATATGCAACATGCATATATATGCAATTGTAGTAAAAAAATAATTTATTTCTCAGGTTCAATCCCGCCGGAGTACAGACCTAATCCCGCGGGACTAGTCCCGCAAATATTCATGCGGGATCCCGCGGGGATTGCATTCCCTAGAAAGTACTCAGAAACGAGTACAAATTGTTTATTTCTAAGTACCTCGTTTTCACAGTGTTCTGTCGAGAGAGGATGTCACCCTCCGAATACCTGACCAAAGCCAGAGCTGCTTTACTTCCAGTACTATTGTGTGAACCACCCATTTTATCCGACTGAGCTACTCTACTGGTCGTTTCAGTATCGTTACTGGCCTAATACGTTTTCCGAAAGTGATGTTATAACCCGGTGATTCTCTTAGCGGGGTGCCCAAGCTGGACCCCTTGGGGGGTCTATGAAGCTTTTAATGGGTCTATTGTGTTCTAGGGATCTATTGGGGGTCGAGGATAATTTTTTCTATTTTAAATTTTTTTATTTAATTCTTAAGGAATATAATTGAAAAATAATAATAATATTCATTTTACTATTTATAAACAGAATAGATTTTCATTTGCAGTGCAATTCACATATACAGGGTGTATCTATTGGGTTGGAGGGAAAGTTCTGTCATATTTTAAATAGGCAGGTGATTTTTCTTGTAAATAAAAAAAAACATCAGGCTAGTGAGTCGAACGGATTTTTTGTTTTTGTTTTTTATCTGCTGTATGATATAAAAGGTGCCCTTTTTTACCGTTCATCATTTACTTGTGATATTTAAAGTGAAAAACATGTCAGTAGAGAAAGTGCAATTTGTGTGATCGTGTAAGAATGTGTTCATCATATCTGATTTATTTATTTGCCAGGAGAGGACAGCTCGCGTCACTGAATGTGTCGCTTAGAGCTACATATACGTCCTTCCCGGAATTTCCCGCCACAATTTGCAACCTCATCAGAAGGTGGGGTACTTCTGAATATTGGCAACCCCCGGAAACTGCTAGCGACCGCCGAGAGGACTTTCGGAACCAAGGATTTAACGTGCACGTACACCGCATGTACACGGTGGCCTTTAGTGGTACGCCGTGTGACGTAGCGCCACAGTGGTAGCGTGATTCTCTGAGGCTTACTTAAAATAATAAGTTTTATTTACAAAAATATTTACAGTATTTATGTACAGGCACATGATGAAACATTACGAGAGTACCAAGCCCGGAGCAGTTCATACGGAGAACTTGCCTCCTCTCTCGCTAAAAGTCATCTCTCTCCTCCCTTCCAAATACCTCTCACTCCCCATTCATCGGGGGTCAGCTCTCTTGACCCCAGGGGGAGAAGGAGCTTTCTCTCGGACGATGTGGGTCGATGACCGCACTACGCTACAGCCGGTATCGAACCCGCAACCTTCCGGTTACGAGTCGCACGCCTTAACCACTAGGCTACCACGGCCCCATCACATCTGATTAGACACGGAGCCGTTTTTGGACAGGTCGTCAAAAAAAAAGGGTCTCTCGATCTGTGGCACGCGATGAACGTTTCGATCGTCCGCCATCTTGCTGGTCGTTAAGTCGAGCGATGGCAACGGCTGCTCTTTTTTTCAGCATTGGGAGAGGGTTGCGCCTCAAAGGGTTAACTCCCTCGTGTTTATCCATCTTCCGCTGCCCCACACCCCCACTCCACAAGTGTCTCCGGAGAGCATCCTTGGATGCGGGGAGGAGGGATTTCGGCAGAAGGGATGACCTTGGCCGGAAAAAGAGATCGATTTGTCGCCGAGAGATCGATACACACACTCGCCTCACCTCCCCCCCCCCACTCCCACCCCCGGCATCAGCAGCAGGCGATAACGCGCTCTTCCGCCTCCGTGGCCCAAATTTCGGACCGCGATAAATCATGGGCCCCTGTTGTCGTCGTCGTCGTTGTTGTTGTTGTCGTCGTTCCTTCTTTTCTGGTTTGTCATCCTTCACGTCCCCCCCCCCTCTGCTTGTAATGATGACGCCTGTGTTATCTGGTTAGGCTTGTTAGACTGGGTAATGGATTTGTAAGGTCTGCTTGCCGGGGGGAGGAGGGGGGGAAATGCATTTCTCAACGCCCACCGCCCACTCTCTCCTCCGCCAGACGGCATTTCCGTTTTCTATTTGAAGGGGGTGGTGTTGAAACAAACTTGGGGCTTTCTTAGGGGGGGGGCGCTTTTGAATTTGAAAAGGGGTGTAACCCCCCCACCCCCGAGACTAATGCGGAGTTCTCGCGTCTCTTGCATTAAGCCCCCACATGGCAAGGCCATGCACTCTCTACTGCAGTGGTTCCCAAACAAAATTTGGGGCTTTCTTGGGGCGCTTTTGAATGTAAAAGGAGTGATAAAATGCCGAGATTGATAAGACGTTCTCTCGTCTTCTACGTTAAGCAATGGAGAACGACATGGCAAGGCATTTATGAGTCAGATGCATCCTCTAGAGTAAAGATTCCCATCCTTTTTTATCTCACAAATTTTTGCTTCAAATTTGAAGCTTTCCTGGTCTGCTTTTGAACATGAAAAGGGGTGATAAAACGCCCCAGGCTGATACGGCCTGCGTTAAGCAATGAAGAACAGTAAGATCAGGCATTTATGAGTCACCACCAGATGCACCTTCTAGAACAGAGGTTCCCAAACTTTTCTATCCCGAACAAACTTGAGGGTTTCTTGGTGCTCTTTTGAATATGAAAAGAGGTGATAAAACTCCCGAAACTAATACGGTCCTCCTACTGGGCAATGGAGCACGACTTGGTAAGACATTTATAATTCAGATTCACCCTCTAGAGCAGAAGAAACTTTTCTATCCCGAACAAACTTGAGGGTTTCTTGGTGCGCTTTTGAATATGGAAAAGGGGTGATAAAACGCCTGAGGCTGATATGGAGTTCTCTTTCCTCCTGCTTTAAGCAATGAAGAACAGTATGGAAAGGCATTTATGAGTCAGATGCATCCTCTAGAAGCAATGAAGAACAGTATGGAAAGGCATTTAAGAGTCAGATGCATCCTCTAGAAAAGAGGTTCCCAAACTTTTCTATCCTTGATTTCAAACTTGAGGGTTTCTTGGTGAGCTTTTGAATATGGAAAAGGGGTGATAATTCTCCTGCATTAAGCAATGAAGAACAGTATGGAAAGGCATTTATGAGTCGGATGAATCCTCTAGAGCAGAGGTTCCCAAATTTTTCTATCCCGAACAAAATTGAGGTGCTCTTTGAATTTGAAACTGGGTAATAAGGAGACCGAAGCTGATTCGGAGTTCTCGTCTCACTGCGCTGAGAAATGAAGAACGGTATAGCAGGGCCTTTACGCGTCAGATGCATACTCTAGAGGAGAGGTTCCCAAACTTTTTTATCCCCTGGACCACTTGCTGTTTGTTCCTCTTTTTCATTGACCCCTTGCTAGTGATCTATCCAAAGCCAGTGAGACACTGCAATATTTATGTAAGAGCACTCCAAAAACAGAGTGAAACCGAGGGTGAAACTTCCCTACTCCAAAAAACTCAGGTAAAAGTAAGTGTGTAGAAATGTTACTTGAAGAATGTGAAATCTGAGATTACTTAGCATTGTATGTGAATGCGGTCCTCGACAGTCATTTTTTTTTATATTTAATCTCCTAAGTAACGCAACTAGTTCAAAAGACGTTCTATGAACGTTTTTTGAACTAGTTGTGCTAAAAGGACTTGAAGTTTGCGCTCTGATGATATTTAAAGTATGCTTTCACAAATACATGTGTCACTTTGTTTCAATTTGTATTAATGGGTTTTCTATGCCCAGAAAGATTTAATTTGTCTCATGGAGCCGTTTTATTACACATCTCATAGACCCCCATTTTTTCTGTTGTTTGCATGGCCCTCATGCAGGTCGTAATACACTCCTGGGGGTCCATACGGACCACTTTCGGATTCTATACTCTAGAAGAAGTCTCACAGCGTTCCAGTTGGTGGAAGCTCGATTCCTATTAGAACTGAAGCAGCGCTGACTCCGGTGACTGCATGGGAGGGTGGAAACCTCTATCGATTGGAACTGCTGTAGGACCGCGTAAACTGAGGGGAGCAAGTGAATTCTTTTCGTGGCTCCAAAAATACTCTTTCTTGGAATTGTACCGTTTGTTGAAATGAACCAACAGGGGGGGGGGGGGCAATCTAGATGCAGATCTCTCATCTGGAGCCCTACCACGATAGTCTCGGGAAATAATCGGTAGCGGATAAATCAACCTTCTCGCACATATGACGTCACATTTCGACAGAGCACTTAAAAGTGCCACCACGATAATGTCGTAATGTTTACGATACCGTAAATACTGTCGAGAAATCCGCCGTTGTTTTACGACACCATCAACAAGTGTGAGAACCGTTTCCCGCTATCGACTATCTTCATCTCGGATTGCAGCTCATGGTATTTTTGTTTTGTTTGATAGTTTTAACTTTAAAAAAAAATGTCACGATTATTGGTTTTAGCGCTTGCACAACAAGACGATGCAAGAAGGGTTCCTAGGAATCGAATTTCGATTCCTAGATGTAAATCATTTGATTTAAGCGAGGAAGATTTCATTAGAAATTTCCGCTTAAACAAACAATCCGCACTTCGGCTGATTGAAGAAATTAAGCCTTTTCTCGAGGCTAAAACAACAAGAAAGACAGCCCTCAACAGAGAATTAAAATTTTGAAATGATGAAGTTAAATTTTTTATTATCACTTTTTAAATGTATGGTTATTCACTTAGTTTCCATTTATTAAACATGCACTGTTAAGGAAAATATGCTTAAATTACTAATTCAAAGCAACACTTATTATTATTACACAGTTCATTTTATATGCCGTGAAAAAGAAAAAAATTTTATATCACCTTTAACAAATTAATGTCTCCATAGAAGATACTTAAGGATGAATAATTTTTATACTATCACTGAGCTAGCAAACCTTCTTTCATATAATCTTTCTTCTTTAAATAGTTACAAATAACAGCATCTGTGTTTCAAGGTGTAATATCCTAAAATTTTGTCTGTCAAATTGTATACAATTAATATTCCATCTTTGGGCTGTATATTGTTCAGAAATTGGTTTCAAAGTATAATTGTTTTGGTGTATTTTTTTAACATCCATTTCGCGCGCTCACGTGGATCGGATATCGGAAAGAATGCTCTACTTTGATTGGTTGATTTCTGTCGATTACGATACTCCCGGAACAGTCGAAAAAATTCTCGCTTCCTTTAGACGTGACCATGGTGGTAGGGCAAAACTGGGGGTCGCGGCTATTTATCCGATGATTTCATTATCCGATAGCGGGAACTATCCGCTACCGATTATTTCCCGAGATTATCGTGGTAGGGCTCCTGGAACTGATTCCAAAATAGGAGACTTGACGTTGGCAGAAGGGTACACAGCCGTAAACAGATACAGCAAACGTGTAGACAACAACGTTTCCGTTTTCTGCTGAATTCGGGTGTTAAAACCTACGGCTCTCTTGGGGCCGCTTTTGAATTTGAAACGAAGCAGAGATAAGTCGTGGCGGTTGAAAACGCTTTAGGCTAATACTAAGTTCTTGGATCTGCTATGCTAAGCAATGGAACGTGGCATCGTAAGGCGTTTCTGGAGCATACTCAAGTATCCTTTTGTTCGAAACGATAGAATGACGGATTACAGACAGTCATCTTTCGTTGGTGGACACCCCAACTCGTAAAGAAGTCGTAAAGTTAGCGATTCTGTCGAATGGCTCCTTAACCCATTCGTGCCTGGATATTTTTGCGACTTTCTTCGATTTTTGCTAACACCAGCAGTAATTGATAAATTTCTGATGTCAAATTTTTGAACAAGGGATGATTTCATTTAAAATCATTATGTATAAAAAATGAAATGTCAACATCCTACTTGGCTAAATTAAAATATTTTGTGGAATTGAAGTTCAATACTCGTGAATAAAGGCTAGGAAAAATAAATAACGTTTTCGACTGATAGCTAAAATGCCGTCCCAAAAAAGGGACGCTAGGCATAAATGGGTTAAAGGTGGATGCACAGATCCAGCAAAAGAAGCTTGACAACAGCTGTCAGAGGGACATTTTCCTTATTAGTTTTATTGACTCGGTCTGTGCAGTACACAAACATGATTGTCGATCATGTCTGTGCAGTGCACAAACATGATTGTCGATCATCCTTCATTTTTTGGTCTCGTACGGTCTGATCAAAAAGATTTCTGAGTCTGAAAGCCTATCTCCAGTCCCAGCAACTGTGGTCGAGCTGCAGCGGGTAAAGGAATATTGCCCACGCTCAATTATGTTGATGCCAGAAGTGGTAAATAAATTTCAGCCATTTCTAATTATTTTTCTAAAATGTGAATAGGGCAACGAAAGATTCTCATTTTACTTTGTTATCGCTGAGTATTTTGTGGAAATCAGATTTATATTATTCGAGAAAATGAAATGGGAAAATAAATTCTGTTTTCCTGTCGTTCATCGATGTAGCTTCGTATGGCTTTACATTTCAGACGCTCGAAGGGGAAACAGTCTTTGAAAGTGGATGCACAGATGTGACAAAAGAAACGTGACAGCAGGGGTTAACGTTTTCGAAGGATCGCATCTACGTTACGCTATGACATAAATTTAAATAAAGTACTTCAAAAATGTGTAGAATTGAACAGGCATACAGGAAAGTTATGTGGTGTTCACATTACAGTTTTTTTTTCTATACTGAAAGATCGCAGAATTAGACCATAGAGATATGGATACAAGGTGATGGCATTAGGTATCTTCACCATTGGACGAAATGAAGTAACTGTGTTGGTCTAAATATGGCGGAACATTTTGTTGGTTTCTTTCTAAATAACAGTGAAATATGCAGGATTTTACGGATTAAAAATTAACGATCCACAATTACATGTTACAATAGTTCTGAATACGAAATCTCGGCCTTCTGCAATTAAAAGTTTCACAGTTATGCCAAATACGTAATTGTTCTTGGCTCCCACTTTGGCGACATTACTGCTTTAATAATGGAACTGTCACCATAGAATGACATAGGCATATTTCAATGTGGTCTAAGCAATAAGGCGGATCAGTTACAGTTTCGGCTTTACTATCAGATAGCTAATAACGTCTCCTTGTATTCATATCTGTATGAATTAGACTATAGGAGGTAATACTCTCCGCAGCTGCTTGCTGGGATTTGTGTTCTCCAAATTACATTTTCAAGTATGAAAAACATTAGAAATCGAGTGATCTGCAGCGGGGCGTTCGCTATTAGTAACGGGCCTGCGTATGTATTTCGGTGAGTCATCCAAAGAGGCCTACGGATGCTCGCGTCTTCCCGTATACGTCAAGCAATTTTTAAGCTTTCCGATGCTTTGAAACGTTATTAAATGTAGTTTTAAGTAGTGATTGTGTTACTAATTCAAGCACGAACTCATTAACAGTTTCTTTACTCTGATACACGCGGACATTAAAGTAAATAGATGCATGTAATTTGAAGGAAAAACAAAGTAGTGCTCACTCTCATGAGTCATTATTTTATCTTGAATTTTAATATACATGAAAAAATTAAGCTGACTTTTAGTATACATTAAAGTAAACGAATACACAAATGATACAGACATTTTTATGTATTTCTTTATACTGAATGTTTAAGTTTCACATTTTCAAAGCAGTTACAACCATTATTACTTTTAAAATAAATTTAACTAGTAGTTATTAAATTTTCATTTAACAAAATATATGACGAGGAGCTGAAATAGAATTTAAAATATTTGATATTTACAATTCACGTATACAAAATTTAAGTTCTGATATACTATTTAATTTTTAATCTTTTGTAAGGCGTAGGTATCAGAAGAATGTTTGCTATAATTATAAGTACAACATGTGCACTGCAAGTCCTTGGTATTTACATGAAAAATAATGTAAATTAATTTAACGAGAAACATTTAGAATGAATTACAAAATAAAGGGTGTTCCATAAATTGTAGTACGAACTTAAAGGGGAGATAATATATCAAAAGGATTAAGAATAACGTAACAGTCTATGATAAAACACGTTTGTTAACTGTTTTTATTTTGGCTAGTTCAAATGAGTTTATTTATCGAAAATTTTACCATTCGAAATGAAAATGATTTATAATTTTCAGTGTTAGTTCTATATACTTTTTCTTCTCCAAAGAAAAATTATAAATTTTAGAAAACCATACTAGGAAATACCACTAATATTCCAACACCTTTTTTTTAAGTTATTATTAACTGGCGATTGAAAACAAATGTTTTCGTCCCTGCATTGCTGTATATTAGGGTTATAGCTTTAAAAAAAGAAAAAAAAAAACCTGCTCTACGGACTTTGAATACAAATTAAGATAAACTAACAGCTCTAGGACTTGAAACATTTCAAGATCCCTTTTCACAAGTTGCGCTAAACACTGTAGTAAACTAAAAACAAACGATCTCTGAATTAATTACTTTTTATTATAGCCATTATCTAAATGGAACTTTGAATTTGAGTATGATGAACGCTTATACAAAATATTAACTTCAATTTAAGTTTCTACATAAACATGTGCAAAAATTAATAACATATTTTACAGTACTTCTGCACTGAAACCAATATCACACATTTAGTTGCATTTATAATAAATGATAAATGACATTTTCAACTGAAAGATTTAAACAGATAAGAATGTCTAACTAGTATTACAACGCACGCTTATTTACTAGAATAATAAACTACCCAAGTTAAACGATTTCAGATTAAAATGATTTATAAATAACACATGAATATTAATTCACAAAACATGCTTTATATCCTATAAATTTGTAGAATTTCTAAATACAAGTGTACACTTACCTTTGCATTCAGCTCTTAAAGTTCGAATTCTATGATTGAATTCGTTGATTTATTTCCATAAAAAAAAAGCGCAATCTTCAAAAAATTATTACCTACATCTAAAACACCTTGTCATTAAATCATTATGACAAAACTATAACAAAATTGTTTTTTAATTATAAAATAAATTAACGTTTATAATCCCAAATCGCATACAATCGAACAGCGCAAATGTAAATATTAGGCCTCAATGTTTCACTCATTTCTTCCGATGGCAACGAAGAAGCAGGCCCGGTTGCTAATAACGACGGCCCCGTCTGCAGCCATCCTAGCGGTTAAAGAGTAAAACATTTCCCACGCTGACTGCTGGCCACTTTTGTAGGTTTTTAACTCCTCACCTAACATGTGAACGAGATTATGAAAGCCAGCGAGATATATATTTTTTTTTACACTTTGCAGCTGTGCAGTTTACTTGGTTGCTTAGCAACAAATTAAGAGAGGAAGATGTTCTATCTTGAGATGATTAAATTATTGAGTTACGAGAGTGTATATTTACGGAAGGGTATGGCTTTGAGTTCATTACCGAGTTTTTTATATAACATGAATTTAGTATTTTAATATGACTTTTGAGATTTCACTAAGAGTTTAGAGTAAACTAAACACTGTGTTAAAAGTTACCGCTGCATGAAGTGAACGTAAATTCTGCTTGTTTGCGTGTCAACGTCACGGTAAATAAGCATTTTGCGAACATTATCTTCGAGGTGTTGCGCCATCTGCATGCACAAATCCAACGTTGTAAGGGAAGTGTAACCTCCAGAAGGTCTAACGTCTTGTTAACCCTTTAGGCGCAACACTTTCCCAATGCTGACAAAAGGGCAGCCATTGCCATGGCTCGACTTAACTACTAGCAAGATGGCGGACGATCGAAACGTTCATCGCGTGCCACAGATCTAGAGACCCCTTTCTTGACGCAGCTGGCTGTGCCGCACATCTTGCTGGTAGTTAAGTCGAGCGATGGCAGCGGCTGCCCTTTTTTCAACATTGGGCAATCTATCCAGCTGTTCTCCCATTCTTCCCTTTTTCAGCAGCTGTCAGTGCTGTTAAAAATAATCGTGACAATTTTCTTTACGGGAAATGACGTGCTAAAAAGTAAAGGATTCTGGTGAAGCTCTTTCACCCGCCACTATTTTTATAGAAATCCAATCTATTCTTCGTGACTGGCTACAGTCAAAACGTCTGAGTTGGGTGTTCCCAGAGCGGGAACACTGCGCGTTAAAGCGTTAAGTAGCTTAAAGGTTATGATGAAATTCTATTTCTAGGTTTTATAAATAAACGAAAAATGCTATTAAAGTAGCTTATAAGAATGGCGTATATTTATTTTATCTTTTGAGAGTAGGGAATGCAATCCCGAGCTGTTTTTCGTTTCGCGTGATTACGTCTGTCCACTCGGGGATATCGTGATTCTATCGATGCGCTGTCTACAGTTATAGAAGCCCGTGACCAAAAAACCACAGCGGGAACACTGCGCGTTAAAGGGTTAAAGATTGACACAGACAAGAAGGTTCGTGTAGTTCAAAAATAAGCTATAGTTCACAGTAACCAAAGAAAAAACAAGAAATAAAAAAAAAATTGCTACATAGGAAAAAAGAAATTCGCTGAGACACTGCTCCTCCAGTCGCCGTCGCAAAAAGATAAAGGCTCAACAAACCAACACTTAATCTTTCCTTCCCCTCCTGGCCCGGGAGGTGACAAGAAAATCTGCTGATATGAAAGAATTTAATTTTTTTTTTTTTCCTTTCTTACTCTCAGAGATGATATTTGTTTCGGAGGATATTTTTCAACTTCTCGTTCGCTATTCTTCAGAAAATAAGATCGGACGGGCATGTTGGTTCGATATTTGAAAGAGGGATTTTTATCTCCTACAATCATGATGACGTTGTTTTATTTTTTTTCTTTCTTTCCTTCTTTTTTTTTTAACCAAATAAATATAAACTGAAGAACTGACTGAATAATTTTGAGGTGACATTATCTTGAGAAAATTCTAAGGTGTGATAATATTTTAACCCTTTGAGGCGCAACCCTTTCCCAATGCTGAAAAAAGGTTAGACGTTGCCATCGCTTGACTTAACTACCAGAAAGATGGCGGACGATCGAAACGTTCATCGCGTGCCACAGATCGATGACCCCTTTTTTGACGACAGCTGGATGTTCCGGTCACAGCCAGCTGTCGTCAAAAAAGGGTCTCTAGATCTGTGGACGCGATCGACGTTTCGATCGTCCGCCATCTTGCTGGTAGGCACAGCCAGCTGTCATCAAAAAAGGGTCTCTAGATCTGTGGCACACGATGAACGTTTCGATCGTCCGCCATCTTGCTAGTAGTTAAGTCGAGCGATGGCAACGTCTACCCTTTTTTTCAGCATTGGGCAATCTATCCAGCTGTTCTCGCATTCTTCCATTTTTCGGCAGATGTCAGTGCTGTTAAAAAGAATCGTGACCATTTTTTGACGAGAAATGACGTGCTAAAAAGTAAAGGATTCTCGTGGAGCAATGTCACCCGCAACTATTTTTATAGAAATAAAATCTATTCTTCGTGACTGGCAACAGTCAAAACGTCAGAGTTTAGTGTTCCCAGAGCGGGAACACTGCGCGTTAAAGGGTTAAAGAGATTGGTGTTATTTTTCTTTTTATAGTCCTGTTCCTGTTTGAGCTCAGTTCCAGTTAGTCTCTCGAATAAAAATTATCCAAATAGATATGAAAAAGTCTAACCACATCGCCTGACTTTCTTGTACGTTTATTAAATTATTTAATTTTTGTGCACTTCAATCACGTTTACTTAATTTAAAACTAAAATACACTATTACAATCATATTGAAGTTTGTGATTTATCGCTCAATATATGAGATAACACCAAGCTGGGTTCAGTCTTAGAAACACGGCATGAACGAAATATCACTCGAAATCCAATAAAATCATTAATCCTATTCAACCAGCGTTTTTCGAAATCTTTTTCGTAACTAAACACAGATGCATAATTTTTTGCGAGTCTAATTAACTTGTCAGCCTACTGCATGTTTAAAGCTGTTAATTTATTATTTCTATCTTTGTTAATTTGTTCAATTAGTGGAACCATCTTTTTTTAGTGATTTCTAACATCTTACGTAACTCACTGCATAAAAAAACCAGAGCTGTTCGATTTCGGATAACTGTATAATCGACGATACTACAAGAAAAAAAGGCTTTATTATATTTTTTAAAAAAAGGAGAAGCGAAAAAAAAACTCGACAATTTTTCAATTTTATTGTTCTTTTATGCGAACATCCGAGTTTTTGTTATCCAATAAAAAGGACATCGACAAAGACCAGTCATATATTTCTTTCTACCTTGTTCAGCCGCTTCCAGGACTTCCAGCTTTCAAATTAAGTTACTCTCGCGCTATCGATTTGGTTATGAAATGGGTTATCGATTTGCGGGTGGTAACCTAGACATTCAACGATTTCACCGTTTTATTGAGCGAGATCTTTCAGTAATAGATGTTTATAGTTTCAGTTTTTCTATTATTTTTTTTAAACCGTAAAACCGTTGCACTTTCAAAGAGAAGAAGTGAAACCTTGGTAAGATTTACGGCTCCATTCAACTCCTTTTATTGCCGTGACAAAAGTGAAAGTTTCCATAAAACTTTAACCCTTTAACTCGCAGTGTTCCCGCTCTGGGAACACCAAACTCTGACGTTTTGACTGTTGCCAGTCACGAAGAATAGATTTGATTTCTATAAAAATAGTTGCGGGTGACACAGCTCCACGAGAATTCTTTACCTTTTTAGCAAGTCATTTCCCTTTAAAAATGGTCACGATTATTTTTAACAGCACTGACATCTGCTGAAAAACGGAAGAATGCGAGAACAGCTGGATAGATTTCCCAATGCTAAAAAAAGGGCAGCCGTTGGCATCGCTCGACTTAACTACCAGCAAGATGGCACGCGATGAACGTTTCGATCGTCCGCCATCTTGCTGGTAGTTAAGTCGAGCGATGGCAACGGCTGCCCTTTTTTCAGCATTGGGAAAGGGTTGCACCTCAAAGGGTTAAAAAGTGAGTTATTTTTCCGTAACTTAAATTTATTAAAGATAGAAGGACAAACATTTTAAATGTGTATTTTAAATATCAATATCAGAAGTATACGCATTTTAAAATACGTAGATCTGTCTAAAAGTCAGTTGCCCTCCCTTGATTAAAATACAACAAAATGCATCATGATAGCAAAACATGAATGAAGACAAAAATATAGGGGGAGAAAATGGCCTCGAATAATCCGACATCCGAAGAAGCTTTCTCTACCTGAGGTTCTTACGGCTTGTGCATGTAAAAAAGAAAAGAAAAGAACAAATCTACTGGTAGCTGAATAACTCTCATTTCTATTAACGAAAACTACACTCAGTACATTTCATCTTTGTCCACTTAAAATGATTGATTGATTTCATTTTCTCGTTTAACACAGTTATCATAGTAACATAATCCATTATTTCCATTCATTTTGTTCAGTTCAACAATTCAACGAAAACTGAAGTCATTTGCAGTGTTCTTGGACATAAATACATAAAAAGGAAAAAATACGATCGCATTAAACCAGAAATTCAAAACTGATTTTTTTTTAAATGCTCACCACACGAAAAATTTGTATTTTTTTTTTTTTTTTTTTGTTATTCCTCACACTGACTATTAATTTTAGCCTAAATAAAGTCTCAGAACAGCGAATCAACTAGTAAATACTTCGAAATAGATTAGGCTCTCGTAGTGGTGTTTGAACTGTTAGTGAAATTAAAAAGTGCATTCAATAAAAACTAGGGAATGCAATCCCGCACTGTTTTTCGTTTTGCTGGATTTCGGGATTGAAATTTGTTGATCCCGTGGGATCCCTCAAATTCCGCATTTCATTCCGGTAAGAATTCCTGGCATTTCCTTCGGCTAAGAATTACATTTCAACAGAGAAAAATAGGAAGAAGTAAGACTTTATGCACTATGAAGTTATAATAGTGCATAAAAGGTAATAATTAATTTTATTTGTAAATTAATACAATAACTTACAAAATATGAATGTTATTGTAGTGATATTCAAAATATACTTAATTAATAATACTTAATTCTCAAATACTTAATACTAAAATACTTAATACTCAAAATATACTTAATTAATAATAGTAATAATTAATTTTATTTGAAAATTAATACAATTGTAGTGATATTCAAAATATACTTAATTAATAATACTTAATTTTCAAATACTCAAATACTAAAATACTTAATACTCAAAATATACTTAATTAATAATAGTAATAATTAATTTTATTTGAAAATTAATACAATAACTTACAAAATATGAATGTTATTGTAGTGATATTCAAAATATACTTAGTTCTTAGTTGCTGAAAAAGAATGTAAAAAAGGCAATGTGTAATGGAAAGCGTCATTCGTTTTCCTAGTTTGTTTCCCAGTTCCCCAGTCACCTAATTTAATAGGATCTAATTTTAGTGAAATAATTAAAAGCGTGATTTTTACTTTCCGAACATGTACCATGTAAGGAAAGTATTGTAATCATGAAAAAATTCCATTTTGATATTTTGGTGTGTTTACACGTTTTGAGGTCTTCTGAATTCTGAAAAAAACACTCAAAATACTGGTGTTAAACGATAAAGTAAATAAAAAACTTTGTAAAAAACACACATAAGAAGTAAAAGGAAAGAGGATACGCGTTTCGTTCAAAAATTGTTTTGAACTTCTTCAGTCCAAGCCCTTCGACGTAAAGAACACAGGGAACTGAAAAGAGAAAAACAAACAAGATGTTGCCACAAGGGGCAAAGAAAAGTCGAACAAAACCACGGAGAGGGGAGAAAAAAAATTAAAAAAGGGGGATAAAAAGGAAAGGAAAGAAGCACAAAAAATACAGAAATAAAAAAGGAATAAAGAAAAATAATAAAAAAGGGAACACACAAGTACAAACACACACACAAAAAAGAGAAAACAGAACAAACAAACAAAAAACAAATAGCACACGTTTTTTTTTTTTTTTAAAATAAAAACCACGAACAGGACAGCACAATAAATATATATATAAATAATTGTTTTTTTAATTATTTATATATATATTTATTGTGCTGTCCTGTTCGTGGTTTTTATTAAAAAAAAACGTGTGCTATTTGTTTTTTGTTTGTTTGTTCTGTTTTCTCTTTTTTGTGTGTGTGTTTGTACTTGTGTGTTCCCTTTTTACTTCCTTGTACGTAGTATAAGGAAGTAATGTGATCCCGAAAAATTTTGGGGGCCAAATTTCGACATAAAAACCGATTTTGACTACCTCTAAATTGAATTTTAAAAATTTTTTTCGATGCATCTCATCGTAGGCTAGCATGCACGATCATATTAACGCGTCTGCAACTCATTTTGACCAGTGGCGAGTCTACTGTGGCCAGTTTTTCCATGCCGTCTGTACGTACCGTACGTACGTGTGTACGTACGTACGTACGTACGTACGTATGTATGTAACTCGCATATCTCAAAAACTATTGGTCGTAGAATGTTGAGATTTGATATTTAGGATTGTTCTATGATCTAGTTGTGCACCTCCCCTTTTGGTGGCAATCGAATGGATAGTTTATGTACAGGACCGCCCAAAAGATTCGAAATGCATTACGCTCTATGGGCCGAAATTCATTAAACTCGCCTAACTCAAAAGCTATTAGGCGTAGAATGTCGAAACTTCATATTTTGGATAGCTTGTAACATCTAGTTTGTGCACCTCCCCTTTTGGTTCCATTCGACTGGATAGTTTATCTACAGGACTGCCCAAAACATTCGAAATACATTACACTCAATGGGCCGAAATTCATTAAACTCGCATATCTCAAAAACTGTTAGGCGTTGAATGTTGAAACTTTATATTTAGGATTGTTGTAACATCTAGTTGTGCACCTCCCCTTTCGGTTCCATTCGACTGAATAGTTTATCTACAGGACCGCCCAAAAGATTCGAAATACATTACGCTCTATGGGCCGAAATTCATCAAAGCGTTTTTAGAGGTATTGGGATATTTCAAACGACTCAGAAGTGATATATGCTGTAAAGAGTTAGAAAATGAATTTCTCCATTAAAAAAAAGTGTCTTTATCATTTATAGTTCTGCTACAGGAACACTCAAAAGATTTCCAATACATTACGGTCAATAGCAATTTTAGGGGCATTCATCCATTTCAAGCACAATACCGTCCTACCACATAAGTTAGGTAATGGTCCGACCACGGTCACGTGCCTCCCTCAAGAACTGTGCCAAAAGTCGCCAAGCTTGGCGACTTTTGGTGTACGTGTGTGCATATTTAACTCTCAAATCTCAAAAACTATTATGAAATTTCATATATAAGAATGTTGTAACATCTAGTTGTGCATCTCGATTTTTGGTTCCAATCTACTGAGAGTTTATTTACAGGACCACCGAAAAGAATTTCAGTACCTTAATGTCTATGGACATCTTCATTATAATACAACTGTAGACAGTCATTGTTTGGTACATGCCCAAAATCTCGCCGTCTGTCCTCGACCTTGGCGAGTTTTGGCGAAATATCGCCAAATTTGGCGATAGTCAGTCATTTCGTCCATGCCCAAAGTATCGCCATTTGTCATCGTTCTTGGCGAGTTTTGGCGAAATATCGCCAAATTTGGCGATAATCTGTCATTGTTTGGTTTATGCTTAAAATCTCGCCAAATGTCGTCGACATTGACGAGTTTCGCCGAAATATCGCCAAATTTGGCGCCAAAAATTATTTCCTATTTTGTATAACTCTAAAACTTTAACCCGTAGATTTTTTTAACTTTGTATTTAGAACTATTGTAATATCTAACTGTTTTCAATATCTTTTTTGACAGCAATCGACTGAGAATTTATTTACATGGTGAGCCAAATGACTTTGAATACATTGAGGTGTATAGATGCATTCAATTCATTGAAGGTCTGTGCTCACTGACTACTTTGGCTATCCCCAAAATCTCGCTGACTATCTCAAGTTTGTCGGCTTTTGGTGAAATATCGCCAAATAAAGTGTCAGAAGGAAATCTTTCAAATTGAACTCAGCTTGGCGATATCGAAATATTTGGCTAGAAATTGCTAAACCTTACTATTATTGATATTTTATCTCTTTCAAACAAATAAATTTAGAGGAAGTGCGTCGAAAATATTTTTGATCTAATGGACGTGCAAGGAAGTCATGTGTTGGACACATCAGATTTTACGTAGTATAAGGAAGTAATGTGATCCCGAAAAATTTTGGGGGCCAAATTTCGACAAAAAAATCGATTTTGACTACCTCTAAATTTAATTTTAAGAATTTTTTCGATGCATCTCATCGTAGGCTAGCATGCACGAACATATTAACGCGTCTGCAACTCATTTTGACCAGCGGCGAGTCTATTGTGGTCAGTTTTTCCATGCCGTCTGTACGTACGTACGTTCGTACGTACGTACGTATGTATGTAACTCGCATATCTCAAAAACTATTGGTCGTAGAATGTTGAGATTTGATATATAGGACTGTTCTATGATCTAGTTGTGCACCTCCCCTTTTGGTCGCAATCGAATGTATAGTTTATGTACAGGACCGCCCAAAAGATTCGAAATACATTACGCTCTATGGGCCGAAATTCATTAAACTCGCCTAACTCAAAAACTATTAGGCGTAGAATGTCGAAACTTCATATTTTGGATAGTTGTAACATCTTGTTGTGCACCTCCCTTATTGGTTCCATTCGACTGGATAGTTTATCTACAGGACCGCCCAAAACATTCGAAATACATTACGCTCAATGGGCCGAAATTCATTAAACTCGCATATCTCAAAAACTATTAGGCGTAGAATGTTGAAACTTTATATTTAGGATTGTTGTAACATCTAGTTGTGCACCTCCCCTTTCGGTTCCATTCGACTGGACAGTTTATCTACAGAACCGCCTAAAAGATTCGAAATACATTACGCTCTATGGGCCGACATTCATCAAAGCGTTTTTTAGAGGTTTTGGGCTATTTCAAACGACTCAGGAGTGATATATGCTGTAAAGAGTTAGAAAATGAATTTCTCCATTAAAAAAAGTGTCTTTATCATTTACAGTTCTGCTACAGGAACACTCAAAAGATTTCCAATACATTACGGTCAATGGCAATTTTAGGGGCATTCATCCATTTCAAGCACAATACCGTCCTACCACATAAGTTAGGTAATGGTCCGACCACGGTCACGTGCCTCCCTCAAGAACTATGCCAAAAGTCGCCAAGCTTGGCGACTTTTGGTGTACGTGTGTGCATATTTAACTCTCAAATCTCAAAAACTATTATGAAATTTCATATGTAAGATTGTTGTAACATCTAGTTGTGCATCTCGATTTTTGGTTCCAATCTACTGGAGTTTCTTTACAGGACCACCAAAAAGAATTTCAGTACTTTAATGTCTATGGAAATCTTCAATATAATACAATTGTAGTCAGTCATTGTTTGGTACATGCCCAAAATCTCGCCGTCTGTCCTCGACCTTGGCGAGTTTTGACGAAATGTCGCCAAATTTGGCGATAGTCAGTCATTTGGTCCATGCCCAAAGTATCGCCATTTGTCATCGTTCGTGGCGAGTTTTGGCGAAATATCGCCAAATTTGGCGATAATCTGTCATTGTTGGTCCATACTTAAAATCTCGCCAAATGTCGTCGACATTGACGAGTTTCGCCGAAATATCGCCAAATTTGGCACCAAAAATTATTTCGTATTTTGTATAACTCTAAAACTTTAACCCGTAGAATTTTGAACTTTTGTATTTAGAACTATATTATAATATCTAACTGTTTTCAATATCTTTTTTGACAGCAATCGACTAGGAATTTATTTACAGGGTGAGCCAAATGACTTTAAATACATTAAGGTGTATGGATGCATTCAATTCATTGAAAGTCAGTGGTCAATGACTACTTTGGCTATCCCCAAAATCTCGCAAACTATCTCAAGTTTGTCGGCTTTTGGTGAAATATCGCCAAATAAAGTGTCAGAAGGAAATCTTTCAAATTGAACTCAACTTGGCGATATCGAAATATTTGGCTAGAAATCGCTATACCTTACTATTATTGATATTTTATCTCTTTCAAACAAATAAGTTTAGAGGAAGTGCGTAAAAAACATTTTTGAATTAATAGACGTGCAAGGAAGTCATGTGTTGGACACATCAGATTTTTTATTCCTTTTTACTTCCTTGTACGTAGTATAAGGAAGTAATGTGATCCCGAAAAATTTTGGGGGCCAAATTTCGACAAAAAAACCGATTTTGACTACCTCTAAATTTAATTAAAAAATTTTTTTTGATGCATCCTATCGTAGGCTAGCATGCACGATCATATTAACGCGTCTGCAACTCATTTTGACCAGCGGCGAGTCTGCTGTGGCCAGTTTTTCCATGCCGTCTGTACGTACGTACGTACGTATGTATGTAACTCGCATATCTCAAAAACTATTGGTCGCAGAATGTTGAGATTTGATATTTAGGATTGTTCTATGATCTAGTTGTGCACCTCCCCTTTTGGTGGCAATCGAATGGATAGTTTATGTACAGGACCGCCCAAAAGATTCGAAATACATTACGCTCTATGGGCCGAAATTCATTAAACTCGCCTAACTCAAAAGCTATTAGGCGTAGAATGTCGAAACTTCATATTTTGGATAGTTGTAACATCTAGTTGTTCACCTCTCCTTTTGGTTCCATTCGACTGGATAGTTTATCTACAGGACTGCCCAAAACATTCGAAATACATTACGCTCAATGGGCCGAAACTCATTAAACTCGCATATCTCAAAAACTATTAGGCGTAGAATGTTGAAACTTTATATTTAGGATTGCTGTAACATCTAGTTGTGCACCTCCCCTTTCGATTCCATTCGTCTGGATAGTTTATCTACAGAACCGCCCAAAAGATTCGAAATACATTACGCTCTATGGGCCGAAATTCATCAAAGCGTTTTTTAGAGGTATTGGGCTATTTCAAACGACTCAGAAGTGATGTATGCTGTAAAGAGTTAGAAAATGAATTTCTCCATTAAAAAAAGTGTCTTTATCATTTGTAGTTCTGCTACAGGAACACTCAAAAGATTTCCAATACATTACGGTCAATGACAATTTTAGGGGCATTCATCCATTACAAGCACAATACCGTCCTACCACATAAGTTAGGTAATGGTCCGACCACGGTCACGTGCCTCCCTCAAGAACTATGCCAAAAGTCGCCAAGCTTGGCGACTTTTGGTGTACGTGTGTGCATATTTAACTCTCAAATCTCAAAAACTATTATGAAATTTCATATATAAGAATGTTGTAACATCTAGTTGTGTATCTCGATTTTTGGTTCCAATCTACTGGAGAGTTTATTTACAGGACCACCGAAAAGAATTTTAGTACTTTAATGTCTATGGACATCTTCAATATAATACAACTGCAGACAGTCATTGTTTGGTACATGCCCAAAAACTCGCCGTCTGTCCTCGACCTTGGCGAGTTTTGGCGAAATATCGCCAAATTTGGCGATAGTCAGTCATTTGGTCCATGCCCAAAGTATCGCCATTTGTCATCTTTCTTGGCGAGTTTTGGCGAAATATCGCCAAATTTGGCAATAATCTGTCATTGTTTGGTTCATGCTTAAAATCTCGCCAAATTTCGTCGACATTGACGAGTTTCGCCGAAATATCGCCAAATTTGGCGCCAAAAATTATTTCGTATTTTGTATAACACTAAAACTTTAACCCGTAGATTTTTGAACTTTTGTATTTAGAACTATTGTAATATCTAACTGTTTTCCATATCTTTTTTGACAGCAATCGACTGAGAATTTATTTACAGGGTGAGCCAAATGACTTTAAATAAATTGAGGTGTATGGATGCATTCAATTCATTGAAAGTCTGTGGTCAATGACTACTTTGGCTATCCCTAAAATCTCGCAAACTATCTCAAGTTTGTCGGCTTTTGGTGAAATATCGCCAAATAAAGTGTCAGAAGGAAATCTTTCAAATTGAACTCAACTTGGCGATATCGAAATATTTGGCTAAAAATCGCTATACCTTACTATTATTGATATTTTATCTCTTTCAAACAAATAAGTTTAGAGGAAGTGCGTCGAAAATATTTTTGATCTAATGGACGTGCAAGGAAGTCATGTGTTGGACACATCAGATTTTTTATTTCTGTATTTTTTGTGCTTCTTTCCTTTCCTTTTTATCCCCCTTTTTTAATTTTTTTTCTCCCCTCTCCGTGGTTTTGTTCGACTTTTCTTTGCCCCTTGTGGCAACATCTTGCTTGTTTTTCTCTTTTCAGTTCCCTGTGTTCTTTACGTCGAAGGGCTTGGACTGAAGAAGTTCAAAACAATTTTTGAACGAAACGCGTATCCTACTTTGTTTTCTGAATTCGTTAATGCTATTTTTACAACATGTGTGTGTGTGTGTGTGTGAACACGATAGCTCCTAAACGGAGTATTCGATTGAGCTGAAATTGGGTATATATATAGTATTATAAAACCAGCATCGCAAGACCGGTATTGTTTTTGGTATGTATAGGACTTATAGTTTTTCTACAAGGCTACGACAAAGATTTCTTTTACATTATGACCTATGGGAGAAAATTCTTGAAAGTGCGCTCGCGTTTAAACGGTACATTCGATTGAGCTCAAATTGGATATATATGTTATAAGCCACCATAGTATGACCGGTATTGATTTTGATATGTATAGGTCTTATAGTTTTTCTACAGGGCTACGTCAAAGATTTCTTTTACATTATGGCCTATGGGGAGAAATTCTTGAAAGTACGCTAGCGTTTAAACGGTACATTCGATTGAGCTTCAATTTGGTATATATGTTTGAATGATTCATCGATTAAAATTTATTTAAATGCTTGGTAATGATCTTAATCGTAAGTGTTCGGAAAGTCGAGTGGAGTCACTCCAGATTTTTTAAGTTTTCTTTCTTCGGAATTGCAAGTTGTCCCTGTTCATTACTTTCAGTTTTAATTTTCTTGCCTGTGTGGGAATTTGTTTTTAGAAATGAAGAATAGGCCTTTTATATCACTCCAAACTACCATTTCGCTAAGTATGACTTTCTTTGATTTTTTTTTTTACAATGTTTTCAATTAATTTTACTTAGTGAGGTTCTTTTAAAATTTTCTTCATGCAGTTTTATATACAAGGTGACCCAAAAAGTTTATGGCACGCTTTGATTCTTTATCCATTGCAGATAAGTGGGCAGCGTAAACTGAAAAAATTTTCAAATTGGAATAGGAGAAAAAGATTACCTTAAGAAACAAATCCCTTCCGTCTATTTTTAATAAGTATCACTTTTTAAATTTGTATTCGATCCCCGTACAAAAAATATCCCAGTTCGTAGAAGGTGCCCTATACAATAATCGGGTGGTGTACAAAATTTCAGTCTCATCATAAAACATCTCAGAGATATCTTTAACTCATTAATGTGCAACCCTTTCCCAATGCTGAAAAAAGGGCAGCCGTTGCCATCGCTCGACTTAAAGCATGTTTCTATCTTTTGGGTACACCCTGCATATGCGCATAAAATTTATAAGCGTTCGAAAGTTTATTTATTTATTTATTTATTTATTTATTTAGCACTAGGGTGCTATTTCGCCCAGTACGAGAATTTTATCTACGCGATCTTGTCGACACGTTTTGCAGATATGAACTGTCACGGTGAAGATATTTTCAAATGTGTTTGCCACATAACGCGGAGAAGGGGGGGGCGTTTATAAAATGTTTAAAGTGGTACAAGGTTTGCAATTTTTGATAATAGATCGCTCAATTGGGTGTCAAAACGCGACAATCTTATAAATAAAAATGAAATTCTGTTTGTGTGTTTGTTTGTGGATTTGAGTTGTATACAAATCCAAAAAATGGACCTATCAGCCTGAAATTTTGCACAGATATGTAAAATAATATAGAATAAATCATAGTCCACTTTAAAACTTTGGAAGTCCACCCGTTCCCGGAATTTAAGAGATTTTTTATGTTCTCCATGCAAAAACCTTTCCGTAATTGTAACCCCTGTAGTGAAAAAAGTGTGAAATAAGGATCGTGGTTGCCATGTGTGGCGATTTTGCCGAATAAGATGTTTTAAATTCTCAAAGTAAAAATAAAAGAATAATAATGATTTTTTTTGTTAGTTTATATTTGTAAGATTATTAAATTTTAATTATAATATCGTGTGCATGGGAAATCGGAGCAGGAATGAAATGTTTTATACGCAAAACAATAAGAATTGAAGATTTCCGAGGCTAATATGTAATTTTTTTTTAGTTTGGCGAAAAAATAAAATGGCTCAAATGCTGATTTTGAGAAAGTGAGTTCTAGCGGTTTGCACAGTTTTCGGCTTGGCGCAATTTATTGAGAGCTTAAGGAAATAGATTTTTGAAAGCAAGTGCAAAGGTTTTATTAGAATACAGCGTTAAATTTTAATGATCCGTGAAGAAATAATGCAGTTATTAAGGGATTTCAAGCAATCTATCTACAGAATTCTCGCCAATTGAGTACATTGATTTAAGTTGGGGGAATTCCGCCAAATTTCAGATAATTGAAATATTCTCATTTAGTACATCGGAGTAACGATGAATAAAACACGTTATAGTTGATAATTTAAAAAAATTCGGTTGTATTAAGGGATTCCCCTTTTAAATAAATGTGTGCTTTACTTTTTGGCGGCCGAACCATTTCCCATATTGATTGCTGCTAAGTCAATGCTTCGAATGATTTCCTGAAAAAACTCTTGCAAAATGGCGTATGTTGGCACTTTGGCGAGGCTTAGATTTGAAACTGGATTTTATTTGAGACTGGGATATATAATGATACTGGTTATAGATAAAAATGAATGTTGGTATGTGTGAATGAGGTTGAAAAACTCCAGCACCGTTGCACCATGAAATTTGGTTCACCTAAGTCTTTTATCATTGAGAAGCTTTTTATGCTATCCGTTTTCCTCTAACTTGCCACTAGGTGGCGCAGCAGAACGTCGAATTCTATTCCGTTTAGCCGTTTACTATGCGAATATCGTCCAACCGATTTCGATGAAATTTGGTACACGCGGATATTAAAACACGGAGAATATTTTTCAATATCCATTTTGCTGTAACTTGCCGCTAAATGGCGCTGCAACACATCAACTTCTATACCGTTCGACTGATCGGCATAAAATTTCTTATACTTACACATTTCAGCACGAAGAGTATATTCTAACTGTGTTCCTTTGGATGTTACTCACCACTAGATGGCACTGCAATGCATTATTATTTTAACTCGTCACTAGATGACGCTGCAGCAGGCCAAATTCTTGACCATTCAAACGGTCGCTATGAAAATCAGTATACATAGCTATTTGAACAGTGAGAATATTTTGGCGTTATCCATTTTGCTATAACTCGCCACTTGACGGCACTGTAGCAAATCATTACTTTAATTAACCACTAGATCGCGCTGCAGTGTATCACTTCTTGACTGTGCAACTGATCGCTATGAAAATAGGTATACATAGATATTTGAACACGGGGAAGAGTTTGGCGCTATCCATTTTCCTATATAATTTGCCACTAGATGTCGCGTCGTCAGGGCTGTCCAGCCGATCGTCCTGAAATTTCGTATTCATCGATATCTGAATGCGAAGAATATTTCCGCCGTATTCGTTTTGCTAAAACTCTCCACTAAATTGCGCTACGCCGCATGGCCTTCTGCACCGTACAAACGATTGCCTTGAAATTCGGTATGCATGGTTATTGAACACAATATAAAGCGATATCCATTTTGCTATATCTCTTTATTACAATAAATAGTAATCCCCACAAATCGTAATATCAAAAAGTCCATTCATTCCCGTGCGAAGAACGGGTACTTCAGCTAGTTTATTATAAATATATTTCGAGTAGTTAGAAAACGCCTGGTGAATATTGTAAAATAGTTTCATAGCTGCCAACTCTTCCGGTTTTTCCGGAAGATTTTTCACCACTATCTTCAAACAGTTTTATTTTACAATAAAATTTTGGATTTATTTTAAGCTTAAATTCGTAAGTAAAAATTAGTGGTGGAAAATCTTCCGGAAAAACCGGAAGAGTTGGCAGCTATGTAGTTTTAGTAGGCTATTTAAATATAAATTTTAATTCCGAAGAAGTGTTTTATAGAACAGGGATGACAAATACTGTACACTCATAAATTATGAAACACTTTCTAAATGGTATTTATAAAGGTGAAATGTAGTTTGACTATGCCTGGAGAAAATTGTTAAACAGTTTTTTTTAGGCGATTTTAATATAGATTTCTATTCCGAAGAAGTGTTTTATGGAACAAGGAAGGAAAACACGGCACACTCATGAATAATGATACACTTTCAAACCTAATGGAATAAGAAAGAAAATAGGGACGACGCATAAATTATGATATGCTTTTAATATAGCACTTTAGTGCGTTTATTAGAAGCATATCTGGAAGTGTTTCAGATTTTCTTCCTTGATCAATGGTTTTGACGCAATTCATATTTCTTTTTTTTACAAAATACCTGATTTTCTGTTGTTCGGCAAAAAGAACATTCTGGAAAGAAAGTCACAACTTTTCTTTTTTTTTACCGCTTTATATTACTGTTTCCGAGACTATCAAATTAAGCTACTCTTGCGCTATTGATTTGATTATCAAATGGGCTATCGATTACTGGAGAACCGAGAAGTTTGGGCAATTCCGTTATTTTATTGGACTCGAAGATCTTTTTTCTGCAATAGATGCCGTCTCGGTGTTTCTCTTTTTATCGTAAAAGCTTCAGAGAAATGATTTGCAAGGGCGAGAAAAACTGAATATAAGTGCGAGTTTAGTGCTCCGTTCAACCGGTTTAATGATAGCGACAAAAGTGAATTTTCGTGTTAAAAAGGGGGGGGTTATTCTTTTGATGGAAAATTCATCAAAAGAGAAGCAGACGAATTAATGTATAAATATGGGGAAAATGGGAAATTTGAGTTCTTTCGAATTTAATATACAGGGTGATTACAATTATTATAATTAACCCTCTGAGGCGCAACCCTTTCCCAATGCTGAAAAAAGGGCAGCCGTTGCCATCGCTCGACTTAACTACCAGCAAGATGGCGGACGATCGAAACGTTCATCGCGTGCCACAGATCTAGAAACCATTTTTTTTTTGACGACAGATGGCTGTGCGGCACAGACAGCTGCATTTATTCTCCTGCAAAATTCCTGTGTTTGTTTAATACTTGTTTCTCCAATTCTCATGTGGGATATTACATTAGAGGGAAAATACAAGGTGAATCTAAAACTCTTGGGCAAAACTTTAAAGGGTGACAGGGTGCATAATAAGGAATCAGAATCACATAGCAATGTGGGGTTTGCAACGTCGTCTTCGTATAGCTGTTAATAATCACTTCTGAAAAAAAGTACTGAAAAAACAGCATGCTTTCCGAGCATTGTTTCGCCAGAAACTAATGTATTTTTCTCCGAAAACAGAAGACTAAAATGGATAGTTTAAAAAGTTTATTTTATTTCATGGATGAAATTTTCGGAGACGAGCCTATTGCTCATGAAACTTGGTTAAGAAATTAGACGTACACTTCAATACTTTTCCAAAAGTGATTATTACCGGGTAAGTTAAAACTGCTTTTTTCACCCCAGATTGCTATGTGATTACGATTTCTCATTGTGTGCCCTATCTCCCCTTAACCCTTTAACGCGCTCTGGGAACACTTAACTCTGACGTTTTGACTGTTGCCAATCACGAAGAATAGATTTGATTTCTATAAAAATAGTTGCGGGTGACATAGCTCCACGAGAATCCTTTACTTTTTAGCACTCATTTCCCGTAAAAAAAAATGTCACGATTATTTTTAAACAGCACTCCCATCTGCTGAAAAATGGAAGAATGCGAGAACAGCTGCATAGATTGCCCAATGCTGAAAAAAGGCAGCCGCTGCCATCGCTGGATTTAACTACCAGCAAGATGGCGGACGATCGAAACGTCCATCGCGTGCCACAGATCTAGAGACCCTTTTTTGACGACCGCTGGCTGTGCGGCTGCCCCTTTTTACAGCATTGGACAATCTGTCCAGCTGTTCTCTCGCATTCTTCCATTTCCCAGCAGATGTCTGTGCTGTTCAAAATAATCGTGACCATTTTTTGACGGGAAATGGCGTGCTCAAAAGTAAAGGATTCTCGTTGAGCTACGTCACCCGCAACTATTTTTATAGAAATCAAATGTATTCTTCGTGACTGGCAACAGTCAAAACGTCAGAGTTAAGTGTTCCCAGAGCGCGTTAAAGGGTTAAGGGGGCATAGGGCATATCCAGCATATATAGAAATCAAATTTATTCTTCGTGACTGGCAACAGTCAAAACTTCAGAGTTTGGTGTTCCCAGAGCGGGGACACTGCGCGTTAAAGGGTTAAATCGAGACGCAGCTGTCTGTGCGCGGGCACAGCCAGCTGCGTCAAAAAATGATCTCTGGATCTGTGGCACGCGATGAACGTTTCGATCGTCCGCCATCTTGCTGGTAGTTAAATCGAGCGATGGCAACGGCTGTCCTTTTTTCAGTATTGGGAAAGGGTTGCGTCTCAAAGGGTTAAAGTTTTGCCCACGGGTTTAGATTCACCCTGTATATGAATTAATCCTGAAAAATGGGCCAGGAAAATCCCAAGTACTTTCGACTCTCTGCACATAAACTCGCCTTACAAAGGGTTAATACAATTCTTTATTTCGTTCTCATTTGCAGATTGCCCGCAGTGATGCGATGGGGAGCAGCAGCCAACACTACATCGGCACTGCAAGAGCTTTCACAGATGAGTTGGAAAATGCGACTTCGCAAGCGAGCGTCACGACAGGTGAGGTGTCTGCAATAATGCCAGCGTCACTTAACTTTTTACTTTCCGAACATGTACCATGTAAGGAAAGTGTTGTAATCATGAAAAAATTCGACTTCGAGATTCCGATGTATTGACAGGTTTTGAGGTCTTCTGAATTCATTTATGCTATTTTTACGAGATGTATGTATGTGTGCGTGTGTGTGTTTGTGTGTATGTGAGTGAACACGATAGCTCCTGAACGGGACATCCGATTGAGCTCAAATTGGGTATATATGTTATACACCACCGTCACAAGACCGGTATTGATTTTGATGGGTATAGGACTTATAGTTTTTCTACAGGGCTACGACAAAGATTTCTTTTGCATTATGGCCATTGGGAGGAAATTCTGGAAAGTGCACTAGCATTTAAACGGTACATCCGATTGAGCTCAAATTGGATATACATGTTATAAACCACCATCGTAAGACCGGTATTGATTTTGATGTGTATAGGACTTATAGTTTTTCTACAGGGCTACGACAAAGATTTCTTTTGCATTATGGCCTATGGGAGGAAATTCTTGAAAGTGCGCTAGCGTTTAAGCGGCGTATTCGATTGAGCTTCAGTTTGGTATATATGTTTGAATTATTCATCGATTAAAATTTATTTAAATGCTTGGTAATGATCTTAATTTTAAGTGTTCGGAAAGTCGAGTGGAGTCACTCCAGGTTTTTTATCTTCTGACGGTACCTAAAATTACCATTAAATTAGAGTTGTAAAAAAAAAAAAATCTGTTCATCGTAACCATTTCTTTGAAAAACCGCTACCAAATACTTCACTTAATCAGCTTACATCACGATTGCATGTTCTATTAGAGTAGATTGCTTTAACTAGACAGCTTTCCGCTCACTTTCTAATTGTGTCGTGTCTCTCCTCCCCAGAAAAGAGCATGAGTGAATTTTCAGACGTCTGTTTTACGATTAAAGGATTAGATTTTATAAAAGTGTGTTAATCAGAGTATTACATGGCTCCTTCAGATGGGTTAGTCCTATATTCTTTTGAAAAAGACTCGTTAACTGTTTATAAAATCAGTGATCCGACGTATAGCTTATTAATTTTTTCGTTATTTTCCTTGTTTTTACATTAATAAGTATTTATCATTCATTGCCTAACTAGAGCAAGAGAATTCAAATAGATTGACAATTCAAGGTGATATTCTTGGCAATTCTTAATTCAGTTGACAAAGGATTAGGTCTGTTTTATTAGCTAATCGCACATACGCACACCCTCTCAAAAAATGTATTCGAGTGAGAAATAAACTTCCTACGTTGGTTTCGTATATTAAAGGTTATTTTTCATAGATTATGAATTAGGCCCAGCACTTAGATCGTCTTGTGAACGATGGTTCTTCCGTTCCTTTCGTTCATTCTGCTTGGAAGTTGCTGTTGTAAGGTTCTTTTCACTTTCTTCGTCTACCCCCCCTTTTTTCCCCTGTTTCTTTAATGTGTATGTACGTGTGTTACTGTCTTTCTTTTTCGTTTTTAATAAAAAAAAATTAAAAAAAATTATTTATTATATATATTTATTGTGCAGTCCTGTTCGTGGTTTTTATTATAAAAAAAAATAAAGAAATAAACGTGTGCTATTTGTTTTTTGTTTGTTTGTTCTGTTTTCTCTTTTTTGTGTGTGTGTTTGTACTTGTGTGTTCCCTTTTTTATTATTTTTCTTTATTCCTTTTTTATTTCTGTATTTTTTGTGCTTCTTTCCTTTCCTTTTTATCCCCCTTTTTAATTTTTTTTCTCCCCTCTCCGTGGTTTTGTTCGACTTTTCTTTGCCCCTTGTTGGCAACATCTTGCTTGTTTTTCTCTTTTCAGTTCCCTGTGTTCTTTACGTCGAAGGGCTTGGACTGAAGAAGTTCAAAACAATTTTTGAACGAAACGCGTATCCTCTTTCCTTTTACTTCTTATGTGGTTTTTTATAAAGTTTTTTAATTACTTTATCGTTTAACACCAGTATTTTGAGTGTTTTTTCAGTTTAATTACTTTAGGCTGTGTATAATTATGATTTTTCATATTTCTGTCGAGCTGTGCTTTTTCCAAAAAACTCAAGAATCATTCGCAAATCTAAAATAGGAAATTTCGCTTATACTCGAATACTTTTTGGAGAGGGTGTACAGAAATGTTACTTCACAATGGAAACGGATCCATGAAATTATCGTGGCTATAAAGAGCAAACGAATTTGTATACACTAGTTCATTTTACTTCAGAGAACAAGTATGCACAATTGTTGCTTTAAAATCAAAGTAATAAGTACTTATTCCCCATAAATTAACATAGAGAATAAGAAAAAAAATCTGGAGGGTCTCCACTCGACTTTTCGAACATTTGATCTTACCAAGGGTTTAAATAAATTAATAAATAAGAAAAAGTAATTGTACCCTTGTAAGAAACAGCGAGTCCTATACAAACCAAAATCTATACAGTATGCAAGACGGTTGCCAATAATATACTTACCTAATTTAAGCTGAATCGAGTGCATAATATAAGCATTAGAGCACTTTAAATAGTTTCCGTCTGAAAGCCATAGTGTGTAAGAATACTTTTTAAAGCCCTGTACAAAAACTCCTATACCCAAAAAAATCTATAATAAACATACCCAATTTGTGTTCATTTAGATGCACCATTTAGATACTAGCGCATTTAAAATATTGGTCTCAATAGGTCGCAATGTATAACAATTCTTTTGGTTTCCGGTATCACAGGAGTGTCCTTTGGTATCCTGTGATACAAGGACAAGGGGGGTGATCCAGGGGATCCGGACCCCCTCCGAAATTTCAGTTTTTGTAAACAAAATAATAATAATGAAGTCGTTTTGTGAAAAACTCTGCCTTTTTCTCCGTTTGTACCCCTTCCGAAATTTTTGTACCCTCCCCCCGAAATTTTTTTCTGGGTATGTCCCTGCCTGTGAATAAACTATCACTTCTACATACACCAAAATCTGTTTAGGTCAAGTGACCGTTGTATATTTATAATATGCATAACCAATTTGCGTTCAACGAATCCACTGTTTAATCACTTCAAGAATTGTTGTCTATATGCACCATTTAGGAGATATCGTGTTCAATCATACACATACATGTATGGACGTAAGAATAGCAAAATTCAATTTCAGAAGACCTCAAAACGTGTAAATTCATCAACATCTCATAGTAGAACTTTCCAGAAGTAGTGAAACAGAATAAACCAGCACATTTCATTTCTGTATGGGTGTCCAGCCTTAATGTGACCCAATAGTTAATTTCCGAACCGTTCGATTTAGATATGCACTTCCAATTTGAAAAATGTTTTTAAAAAGGTAAAGAATGTTTTTACACACTTTTCGAACCAAAAAACCCATTTAGAAAAAAATTACAAAAAGTAAATTTTTATACGGTTCCCAGGTCCTATCACTTATATTTAGGAAAAGATGCAGTACACAAAAACAAAGTAAACACAAAAAGTTTCATTTTATTACGATAAAATCTGACCGAGTTATGGAACTTTGAAAATCATACATTTCATCCATTTTCTCGCCATTTTCAAGACGGTCCCTTACTAGCTTCTTGAAAATGGCCGAGAAAATTGATGAAATGTATGATTTTGAACGTTCCATAACTCGGTCAGTTTTTATCGTAATAAAATGAAACTTTTGTGTTTACTTGTTTTTGTGTACTGCATCTTTTCCTAAATATAAGTGATAGGACCTGGGGACCGTATAAAAATTTAATTTTTGTAATTTTTTTCTAAATGGGTTTTTTGGTTCGAAAAGCACGTAAAAACATTCTTTACCTTTTTTAAGGCAATTTTCAAATTGGAAGTGCATATCTAAACCGAACGGTTCGGGAATTAGCTATTGGGTCACATTAAGGCTGGACACCCTGTATATATATATATATATATATATATGCAGAAAATATTACTTTAGAATCCAAATAAAATGTACAACTTGACAATAAAATGAACCTAGCAATAAAAAGCCAATAACAAAAACATCATGGCAAACACTTTATTTAAAAAAAATTAACACTTAATTTAGAAAAAATATTGGAATGACTGCACTTGACTTTCCGACTTTTCCATATTGCTGAATAACTACAGTAGAACTGGTCATCACCAACAGCATTTTTTCCTAAAAATAATTAACAAACATCAACATTATTATGATCTTAAATTTTCTTTCATTTACTTCAGCCATTTTCATGCATAACATACTAATATCAAAAGGATAAATGCATTATTAAGAAACTTATCATGATCTAGGCTGTTTTAATCTCCTTCGGAAGGTTTGAAGAGATAAAATATATTTGTAGATACATAATCATAAAACTGTGCCTTATTTAGCTTTAACATAGAAAGGAACAACGATAGTAAGCACTAACCTCAAATAGGTTTAAATACAAATCGAATAGTCACGTAAGTGTGACTAACCATCGTTAGCCATACTTAACGAAATCACTCTAACACTCGTTGGGCCCTGACCATGACCGAGTAGATAAGGCATCAAAATGGTAGACGGCTGAAGTGTGAAGGTCCAGACCTACCTCGCGGCTATCGAAGCCGTGCGGTAGGAGGTCCGGAGTCTCGGTCGGTTTTCTCCAGATGTAACATGAATATGCGTTCTTTCTTTCTTTACTATTTTGCATCTATCTACGAAATTTTCATAATGATTTAATTTTGTTGTTTTTATCACTGTATTTAATTCATTGTATTTATTTTTATGTTATTTATGAAGAATAAATACAAGTTCTTTATAAATACTATAAAATTTGCCGGTATGTAGTTTTTGCTGTTTTTATCTTTTTCTCAAGTTACGAAGAGGTAAAATAGGAAGGTGGTTCAAAAATTTCAAGGAAGGTGGTTCAAGTTTTTAAAAAAAAACTTAATCATTGGGGTCACTTAAAAATGACTTTGTAAGCGGAGTGACTTCTTAAATGGAGTTTCTGTTAAATGTAAAGTGAAATTCCAAATGTTTGTATAATAAGTATGGCTATAATTAAATTATATTATAAATTATACAAATTGGTAGAATAAGAATTTAAATTCATAAAATGTGTGACAAATTAAAATAAGCATACTGTTGCAGAAATGCTCTTCTTGTTTCCGGGGTTCGTCGTTCTAAAGTCCAGTTGGTGTAAAAAGTTCAAGTAAAAAGTCACTTGTCAGGATGGAACACAAACTTTATTGCTTCTAGAACTTCGTAGAATAATCAGCAGTACACAATTCGCAAGCACAATTTAGCAGTAACGTGCTTTTAACAATCCGCTTAGGTCAGAAGCTCTCACAAATGCTGTATTTCTCACACAAAATAAGTCACATTCACAGGCAAAAATTCAGTGAAAATATACGAGAAATAACACTAACAGTCTCTCAAGACTCAGCGATGAAAAATGTACACACAGCACTTTAAAAACAGCTTCATAAAGCAAGCTAAAACACAGCTTCTATAGCACTATCATTCACAAAGCATACTGAGAGCTCTTCACACATTGAGCGTTCAACTCGCACTGAACTGTCGGGGCGACTCGCCGGTTTATATAGAGGAGGCAGAAACTGCGGGAAGCTTCTAGAGGAGTATATTTCTTGAAGATTCTACATAAAGCGAGAATATTGATTACGTCATAGAGGAGAAATGTCAGGTTATTATGCGTTTTTAATGCAGGAAAAACAACTTCCAGGCCCCATTGGGAAAATCGCGCCAAATGACCAAAAAGTCACCAAGCTTGGCGACTTTTGAAATATCTTGGCGAAATCTTGGCGAATCTTGGCGAAATATCGCCAGATTTGGCGCCAAAAATAAGTCCTCAAAAGTGAAGAGATCTAAGCTCTAGGACCCATATTTCTCGAGATTTCTAGAAGCCCCATAGAAAAACATATGGGAAAGCGAAACCTCCGTATCTCCGGTTCTAATTGGCCGATTTTGATGCAACAAAAAGCAAAACCTATCCATTTGAAGCGCAGAACACGAATTTCAAACCATTTTAAGCCCGAGAGCAGCGGGTTGCCCCGAAAATTCGTAACAATACTAAGTAACTATGCTGTACTTCTTATTTATTTGTACAATTCAATAATACATATCCATTTCGTTACTGACGTATGACCGACGCAAACTAAGTGATTTTGAAGATAATCTTGACAAAGAATGGGACCAAGGTTTGCATACTGCACTCTTAAAAGTGACATCTTAAGCAGAGTATGTGAAAAGTCAGCGATCCAGTAAGCGGAGCGCGCAATATGTGAAAAGGCGTATTAAAAAAGGCCGGGGCTTCTGAAAGTTGATGTAATATGCTGAGTGACGTGTTATCCAAGTGAACTTACTAACGAGGTCCGACTGTATTTGTAAAAATGCAATTCATAAAACTTGTCTCGATGTAGCTCTGTCGTTTTTATTTCTTATGCGGTTAGCAAAGATGATGAGATATCTTTTGTCGAACGTATCAGTGTCATGATCTTTTGTCGCTTTTCTTTTCGTTGCAGGCAGCTACTGGACGCGGGAGTCCCCTCCCCGCGACTGGACGGAGCTGGCGCAGGAGCTCCGCTGGATGTGGGACCTGCACGTGTACGTGACCGCCAGCCTCTTCTCGGTGCTGGCCGTGCTCTGCCTGTTCACGGCGCTCCGGCTCCGCGCCCAGCTCTCCCACTCCCGCAACCTCACCTCGCTCAACGTCTTCCTCGGGATCCTGGCCTCCTCTAGGCTCCTGGTCCTCTTCCTAGATCCCTACGGTTCAAAACTGGTGAGGCGACTCAATCTCTTCACTTAACCCTTTGAGGCGCAACCCTTTCCCAATGCTGAAAAAAAGGGCAGCCGTTGCCATCGCTCGACTTAACTACCAGCAAGATGGCGGACGATCGAAACGTTCATCGCGTGCCACACATCTAGAGACCCCTTTTTTGACGACAGCTGGCTGTGCTGCGCGCACAGCCAGCTGTCGTCAAAAAAGGGGTCTCTAGATGTGTGGCACGCGATGAACGTTTCGACCGTCCGCCCTCTTGCTGGTAGTTAAGTCGAGCGATGGCAACGGCTGCCCTTTTTTTCAGCATTGAGCAATCTATCCAGCTGTTCTCGCGTTCTTCCATTTTTCGGCAGATGTCAGTGCTCTTAAAAAGAATCGTGACCATTTTTTTACTGGAAATGACGTGCTAAAAAAAGTAAGGGATTCTCGTGGAGCTATGTCACCCGCAACTACTTCTATAGAAATCAAATCGATTCTTCGCGACTGGCAACAGTCAAAACGTCAGAGTTTGGCGTTCCCGGAGCGGACACACTGCGCGTTAAAGGGTTAATGGGTGAAGTCCTTGTAAGGAGCTAGCCCCTATATCCTCCATGTTACAATCGTCTGGACCCGTTCATGTACAAACTATTTTGTATAAAGTCTTGCAGTTTGGTGAAGTACAAAAATGATCATTTAATAAAATGGGCATAAATCGAAAACACGAAGATAGCGCCTGATTCATGTTATTTTTCATTTCAAATATTTATGCCAATGCTTCATTCTCCAGATGGCGCCACTGCACAGACACTGACGGAAGGGTTTCAAATGAAAAATAAAATATGTAATAGAAGCTATCCCAGTATTTTTAATTTATGTCATTTTATTAAATGATCATTTTCATACTTATTCACCAAATTTCAAGGTTTTATACAAAGCACTTTCTAAATGAACTGGTCCAGATGATTGTACCATAGTTAGTATAGGGGCTATGCCTCACTAGGACTTCACCTTAATGATATCATCTTCAACATAGAGAAGAAGCGGAGGGAGTTAGGGGTTCAATCCATAGAGATATGAATACAAGGAGATGGCATGAGCTATCTTCAGCATTGGACGAATTGAAGTAACTGCGTTGGTCTAAGTATGGCGGATCATTTAGTTAATTTCCTTTTAAATAATAGTGAAAGATGCAGGATTTTGCGGATTAAAAACTAAAGATGCACAATTATATGTTAGATACAATAGTTCTAAATGCATAATCTCAGCATTCTGCAGTTAAAAGTTTTATAATAAAGTCAAATACGTCATTATTCTTGGCCCCCACTTTGGCGACATTACTTCCTTAATAGTGGAACTGTCACCATAGTGTAACATAGTCATACTGCAATGTGGTCTAAGCAATAAGGCGGTTCAGGTTACAGTTTCGGCTTCACTATCAGACAGCTAATGCCCTGTCCTTGTATTCATATCTCTAAGGTTCAATTCTCTCCCCTACCCCTTTCCGAAACTGTCAGGCACACATAGATTATTATTTGTAGAGTGTATTGAAAATATTACCAACATAAGCTTGCAGTTTGGTGAATATGGCAGATAGGACACGGGCGTCACTTGAAAAGAAACACAGATTTCCATTTCGAGACTAACGTAACGAGAAACTATATAATTTGTCCACTCCCCACTAATAATAATCTTAAGATTTTCTTTAAAAAAATGCCCTATTCTTCAGATATTCCTCAGAAATTTTAGAGTAATTTGAAGATTGAACTTTATCTTCAAAATATCTGCAGACTGTTTGCAGGCATTCTATAGACATTTTTAATATCCTAAAACTGAAGACATTTGTCTTTAAATTTTCTTAAGAATTTAAAGACAATCTGCAGGTTTAACTTTATCTTTAAGATATTGGCAGACATCGAAATTTATCTACAGAAAACTTAAAAAAAAAAAGGTGATTGCCTTCAATATTTCTGCAGTTTATACAAAGTTTTGAGTTTGTGCAATTCTGCAACGATAGGAGCTCCCATCGTTGCAAAGACGCTGCAACAGTAAGTAATGTAATGTTCCTTACAGAAAATCAAAAATAATTCCTTCGAAACTAAAAATAATTTTGTAATCTCATAAAATATATATGTACGGAAATGCATAGCAAGATGAAACTTAAATCCAGTAACAATAGCTTTACTATACGCAAACTATTTTCATCCGTTTTGTATTTTCTTGTCCTTCTGACAGCAACAAACAAACAAAAGTGACGTTTTATTTATCCTGAAAAAAAAGAACCACAGTAAAGCCTATTTTTGTGAGATTCATTTTTGGATATGTCCAACAAGTAAAACTCTGCTCTTTCAATGTCTTCTGTCAAAAGATTTGAAGACTGTCACGTTGTTAGTCTCATATTTTATACAGTCAACCATTTTGGAATACCGATTTCATGTTTCTTGAGAACTTTTGAAAAGGAAAATGTAAAATAATCGTAGCTACTTTTTTTTTTGTTTGCAAACATGATTTTTTTTAAACAAAGGCAACTTGTAAGATTTTTACGCTGCCCATGGATAGTTTTTTTCAATACAGTGGAACCTGCTAAAGTGACCACCTGTCTAAAGTGAACACTTTTACGAAATTTCATTGTAACTCATAAAAAATGTATGGGAAAAATATCCTGTAAAGTGACCACCTGCGAAAACTGTATAGTGACCAGATAATCTGCCAAATTTAAGTTTTTTAACCTGTCAAATGTGACCACTTTCCACTATAAACTGCCTCTATAAAAAAAATTAGATAAATAAATTAAGAAGGAAAACTTGTTTTAGTCTAGATTCTTTTATATTTTTGTTGATTCTAAAATTCATTCAGCGTGGTTTCCGGTAAGAGGTGTGTGGGATGCAGTTAATCACATATTTACAATTGCTTTTGATCAAGTTAATCACACATTAATGAGTACTTCTGATTTCCCTTTACCTATTCTAAATGTAATACTCTTACCATTCTAAATCTCCCATCTGTCAATAATGCTATTGAGCTGTTTCTTAATTTACTTTGGTTTTAGCCTTTGTAATGCATTTTGTTGGCGTCTGTAGTCTGTGAATATATTTAATTTTCTTCCTTACCCACAGGATTACAATAATTTTGTCTAGGCTACGAAACACTATATTCTGATTACCCCTGTGGCGAGTCCCATTTAAATTTTGCCAAACATGTATAAAGCCTAACATTTCTTTTAATTTTTTCAACGTGGAGATTTATTTGGGACCGGACCTTTTAGAACTTTGCTGTTACAGCACAGTGTGTTATCTAAACAATGTGTTCTTGATGTACACTGAAAGTTGTATCATGATTATATTTGTGCAACTATATTTGTGAAACATGAAAACAGTCCAAACATTCAAACTGTACTTTAGTAATATGTCAAGCTGCAAAATGGAAATTTATATTTTTATTCATATTTATTATTTTTTATTATTCATTGTGACCAAGAAGTATTAAAATACATATTAAAACGTAAGTATAAGGAAGTCGCGCAGAATTTGTATGCAATGTACATTTTAATGTTTCAGTATTTTACTCCCTACATTCCTCTTTTTTGTTCATGGATATTTATTGATTTTGAGATCTTGTTATAAATAAACTGTAGAGTGTTTGTGCAAGTGTTATTTGAATTTTAAGCATAAAAAAATATATTAAAGTGCTACCTTTGTAAGATGACCACCTGTATAAGGTGACCAGTTTTGTCGTTCCCGAGGGTGGTCACGTTAGGCAGGTTCCGCTGTATATGATAGGCATAGTGAGATAAAGAATAACCAAACTTGATTTTATAACCTAATTTAACAATTTAGTGGAGTTAAAATTATTATATACCGGGAATCAAGTATACAAGTACAAGATACAGGGTATCCCAAAAAGGTCGTCACATATATTTAATACTTTACCTATTAGAGATAAATGGGCTGTGAAAGATGGAAAAATATTCAAAATAAGTTCGGGAAAAAAGACTACGCGAAAAAAAAAAATTCTTCTCGTTAATTTTCAAAAACTTACATTTTTCAAATTTGTGTATGATCCCGATACAAAAAATTCGCAATCAGTAAAATGTACCCCATACACTAATGAGAATGCAGACAATTTGAGATCTAAAAAGGTGTTAAATATATAAAGATAAATATATGCTGACTTAAACCACTTTTCAATGGTTTCCGAAGGAGGAAAATCGTTTCAGATGAACGCGTTTCTGGGTTTGCACAGAAAATACGAAAGGAAATAATTTTTTGAACGCTAGAAATAAACTTTTAACTCATAAATAGCCCCACACCATCTTTGTTTAAAGATATCTCGGAGATGTTTGATGAAAAACTATACATCGCCTCATTAGTATATGTGAATGACATTTGACGTTGTCAGTGGTATCAGTATTATGGTACATCTCATAGAGTCTTTGTATATCTCGCTTGTGACCACTCATTTCTAACTGTCAATTGGTATCACATTTACTTTCTTATGCCAGGTATGACTCAGATGACGCCTGCACCTAAAATGAGGCTTGGGCGAGTCATATAAAAAGCAATTCAAAATAATAAAAGATAAGTTAATGTGTAGTAAAACTCTTTTGATAAACAACTGGATAGCATGTGCAAAAAAGAAAGGATAGATCATATTTATATGATGTTTATGAGAAATCCTAATTTATACACAATTTGTACATGAATTTAATTATATATATGATTGATAAATGAATATTTGCGTAAAATTTTATTAATACGAATTTTTATTACCAAATAAATTAAAATGTCTTAGATAACTATATTCCTTTTGTTTAGTCCCTTCTCTCCCTTCCAGATCCTGCCTGCCGTGATGCTGCAAGTGCTGTGGGACCTGGGCTATCCGTGCCTAGTGTCCGCCTTCTGCCTCCTGCAGCTGACCGTTGTCCGAGAGGCGGAGGCCAAGGTGACGCGCCTCAACGAGAACACCGCCTCCATAGTCATCACTTTCCACTTCTGCCTCATCATCACGTCCGGGGTGCTCGGGGCGGTGCAGAACTGGCTCAGGGTAAGTCCCACGGCAACCAACGTAGTAGCTGCACTTGCATGACATGAGCAAGCAAACTCGCGTAAACGTCACGTACAAGGCTTCTGATGAGTATGACAACACTTTTCAAACATTAATTACAGACAATGAAAAAAAAAAAAAGTATTCACTCAAAGTTTCTTATGTTCCATTATTTTCCGATACTTCATTGCACGATTTCAATGTGCACATCATTAGTTGTACTCTCATTAAAACTCGTCTATAACCCATTCGTGCCTGGATATTTTTGCGACTTTCTTCTATTTTTGCTAACACCAGCAGTAATTGATAAATTTCTGATGTCAACTTCTTGAACAAGGGATGATTTCATTTAAAATCATTATGTATAAAAATTGAAATGTCAACATCCTACTGGATCATGTTAAAATATTTTGAGGAATTGAGGTTCAATACTCGCGAATAAAGGCTAGGAAAAATAAATAACGTTTTCGACTGATAGCGAAAATGCCGTCCTAAAAAAGGGACGCTAGGCATAAATGGGTTAAACACAAATTTATTTCTCGTTTTTCAACGAATTCCAGGGGGGGGGGAAACGTCATATTTCCGTGAATTCTTCCCGGAAATCTGTAGAGGAGGGCGGGAAAAATCATTAACCCATTCGTGCCTGGATATTTTGGCGACTTTCTTCGATTTTTGCTAACACCAGCAGTAATTGATAAATTTCTGATGTCAACTTTTTGAACAAGGGATGATTTCATTTAAAATCATTATGTATAAAAATTGAAATGTCAACATATCCTACTTGGCCATATTAAAATATTTTGTGGAATTGAAGTTCAGTACTCGCGAATAAAGGCTAGGAAAAACAAATAACGTTTTCGACTGATAGCGAAAACGTTCTTCCCAAAAAAAGGGACGCTAGGCATAAATTGGTTAAATCAGTTGAAGTTTCTTCTATTGGCAGGAGAACAAAGAAACGCGGATATTTGCGGGGCCATCGTGATTCAACCGGGCCTGCTTGTGCACTATGATGAGTCATCTAAAGAGGCCTACGGATGCTCACTTATTGGTTCCTGCATTTAGAGACGTCATGTAACGGCCGAATCTGCCAATGAGGAAACGTCCGTACTCCTCTTTCGGAGTGCACAATCAGGCCCGCTAGAATCACGATGACCTCGATATTCGCCAAATAACGGAGATATTCCGGCAGCACTGCTTACAGTAAAATTTCCGCGAATTGAAGAAACGATTTTTGAGAGTGTGCATGCAACCCTTAGAGTCTATACGAGACTTATAGCGACGTTCTACGAAGCACTGTAGGATTAACATTCCGAATGGTGCATCACCACACTGGTGCTTGGAAGTGCGAAAAGTTCCCCAAGCGCTGGATGGGAAGAAGAGGTTCAATAGCATGGCCACCAAGATCTCCAGACATAGCACCTATGGACTTCTTATGGGAAAACGTGAAAAACTTCGTTTACCAATATTCAATTCGTGTCCCCGATGAACTATACAAAATCGAATTGCAGCGATAATTCAGAGTCTTCATATTTCATTACATCAAACTACCAACTACTTCCCTTTGGTTTCCCATCCGTCTATTATTTTGTAAACAGGAACATCGATTATTTAATCAGCATCGGTCAACGTTTTTGCACGAAAAAAGAAAAAAAAAACAGTCAGAACAAAAGTGCCATTATGTATTCCAGAAATAACTTCCCGGTTATCTAATTAATAACAAGGCTGTTATTTGCCATTTCTTTTTGAATGGATGACTCCTGGACGCACCTCCAACCACACCACACCTTCCCATCGCTGTGTGACGTATGCGCCCATGGAGGCGATAGTAATCACTTGTGAAAGGGGTCCACCACACATCATCAGCCAAATGAAGGGAAACAAACACACACACGCCCTTTTCCCCCATTTAATGTCGGGTAATTACCCGCGCCTCACCCTTCATCATCCCAGGTAGCAATCTAATTTCCGTTCGGGAAGTTACCGCCGAGGTCAGGGTTAATAAGTTTGGGATGTTTATAAACGGGATAGCCCCGTTTGTTTGGTTTCGTCTTCCCTTTTTGGGAGCTGAGGAGACGGATTTCTGAGGGATACTATCTTCTGGTCGAAAAGCGTCTTCTTTTTAACACTTTCCAACAAGGTTGAAAAGTGTTTATGACTTCGGTTTGTCTGTCTGTCCGTCCGTGCTCTAACTCCCGTAAATATGCATCGATTTCGACGAAATTTATATATGCTATTCTTACCTGCTGTGCCATGTACCCTATTGTAAATTATCTATGCAGCATTTATAGTTTTTCTACAGGAGCACTCAAAATATTTCCGATACATTGCGCTCTATGGGAAGATATTCTTTAACCCATTCGTGCCTGGATATTTTTGCGACTTTCTTCGATTTTTGCTAACACCAGCAGTAATTGATAAATTTCTGATGTCAACTTTTTGAACAAGGCATGATTTCATTTAAAATCATTATGTATAAAAATTGAAATGTCAACATCCCACTTGGCCATATTAAAATGTTTTGTGGAATTGAGGTTCAATACTCGCGAATAAAGGCTCGGAAAAATAAATAACGTTTTCGAATGATAGCGAAACTGCCGTCCCAAAAAAGGGACGCTAGGCATAAATGGGTTAAAGCGTATCATCCTTACTATATAGTCACGCTGATCCCTGACTTCAAGATAAAACTTCTTCCGCCATTACTGCGAAAAGATTACAAAGTTAACACAAAAAACTTAATAACATCTACACCGTTTGTTCGATCCGCTTGAAATTTTGCATGAATATGTATAAAAATATAGAAAATAATCTGCGTTACTTTAAAATCTGAAAATCCAGCCGTTCCCTTATTTTAAAGCGATTTTTCACTATTTTCAGCTCCATTTCATTTCCGAGAATAAAAACGTTAAGCATTTGAGTGAAGAAATTAGCTACTGCATGTGATAATTACTGCATATTGACGTCACACTTAATAAGCTTTTTCCAGATTTGTATGTTTATTTATTTATTTATTTTAATAAAATGATTTCCTCGCGTATGTTCACAGTGAAATGAAATCGTTGAATGGGAAAAGTTTCCGCACGTTCCCACAAGAGCATGAAATTCGATTTTAGTATCTTATAAATAAAAATGAAATTCTGTTTGTTTGTTTGTTTGTTTGTTTGTTTGTTTGTGGATTTGAGTTGTATACAAATCCACAAAAATGGACCTATCAGCCTGAAATTTTGCACAGATATGTAAAATAATATAGAATAAATCATAGTCCACTTTAAAACTTTGAAAGTCCACCCGTTCCCGGAATTTAAGAGATTTTTTATGTTCTCCACGCAAAAAGCTTTCCGTAATTGTAACCCCTGTAGTGAAAAAATTGTGAAATAAGGATCGTGGTTGCCATGTGTGGCGATTTTGCCGAATAAGATGTTTTAAATTCTCAAAGTAAAAATAAAAGAATAATAATGATTTTTTTTTTGTTAGTTTATATTCGTAAGGTTATATTTTTTTTAATTATAATATCGTGTGCATGGGAAATCGGAGCAGGAATGAAATGTTTTATACGCAAAACAATAAGAATTGAAGATTTCCGAGGCTAATATGTTAAAAATTTTTAGTTTGGCGAAAAAATAAAATGGCTCAAATGCCGAGAAAGTGAGTTCTAGCGGTTTGCACAGTTTCCGGCTTGGCGAATTTACTGAGATCTTAAGGAAACGGATTTTTGAAAACAAGTGCAAAGGTTTTATTAGAATACAGCGTTAAATGTTAATAATCCCTGCGAAAATAATGCAGTTATTAAGGGATTTCAAGCGATCTATCTTCAGCATTCTCGCGATTTTGAGGAGGATTCTAACGCTTGGCGCTATTTATCGTAATTTAATCGTCTGCTATTTGGGTTATGAATACACCTGCGTATAAGTTTTTGAAATTTTCATTCAGTTGGAATTGTGCATTTTTCTGAGCAGCTTTTCTGCATCTAATGAATTACATCCAGAAAAAAGGATGTTAGAAATATCAATTTTAATTTTGTTTAATCACACTCATGAATAATGATACACTTTCCAACTTAATGAAAGAAGGAACGAAAATAGGGAAGACCCATGGATTATAACTCTTTTTATATATAGCACTTTAGTGCGTATTTAAAAATCTGAAAGTGTGTCAGATTTTCTATGATTCTAGCGCTTGGCGCAATTTAATGAGAGGGTATTTTTATAAACAAGCGTAGGTTATCTTATAAATAAAAATGAAATTCTGTTTGTCAATTTGTTGATTTGGGTAGTATACAATTCCACAAAAATGGACCTTTCAGCCTGAAATTTTACACAGATATGTAAAATAATATAGAATAAATGATAGTCCACTTTAAAACTTTGAAACTCCACTTAAAAACGTTTTCCTCCTGAAGGGTTCTCTTAATTTCCGTTCCCGGAATTTAAGAGATTTTTTATGTTCTCCACGCAGAAAGCTTTACGTAATATTAACCCCTGTAGTGAAAAAAGTGTGTGAAATAAGCATCTTGGTTGCCATGTGTGGCGATTTTGCCGAATAAAATGTTTTAAATTCTTAAAGTAAAAATAAAAGAATAATAATGATTTTTTTAGTTTATTTTTTTAGGTTATTTATTTAATTATATATCGTGTGCGCATAAGAAATGAGAGCAGGAATGAAATGTTTTATACGCAAAAAATGAGGATCGAAGATATCCGAGACTAATATGTAATTTTTTTTAGTTTGGCGAAAAATAAAATGGTTGATAGGCCGATTTTTAGAGTGTGAGTTCTAGCGGTTTGCACAGTTTTAGGCTTTTTGGCTCAATTTACTGAGAGCTTAAGGGAATAGCATTTTTGAAAACAAGTGTATAGGTTTTCTTAGAATACAGCATTAAATTTTAACTATCCGTGCAGAAATAATGCAGTTATTAGGGCATTTCAAGCGATGTAGCTTCAGAATTCTCGCCAATTGAGTACATTGATTTAACTTAGGGGAAATCCGCCAAATTTCAGAAAATTGATGGCCCTGCAGTGTATCACTTCTTGACTGTGCGAATAATCGCTATGAAAATAGGTATACATAGATATTTGAACACGGGGAAGAGTTTGGCACGATCCATTTTCCTATAACTTGACAATAGATGTCGCGTCAACACATGAACTTCAAGACTATTCAGCCGATCGTCATGAAAATTCGTATTCATCGATATCTGAATGCGAAGAATATTTTTGCCGTATCCGTTTTGCTAAAACTCGCCACTAGATTGTGCTACGCCGCATCGCCTTCTGCACCGTAAAAACGTTTGCCTTGAAATTCAGTACGCATGATTATTGAACACAATATAACGCGATATCCATTTTGCTATATCTCTTTATTACAATAAATAGTAATCACAACAAATATTAATATCAAAAAGTCCATTCATTCCCGTGCGAAGAACGGGTACTTCAGCTAGTATATAATAAAAATTGAACATGAAGATATTTATTTTAGGTGGACGAAGTGTAGACACGCTTTCGTCAAACGTTTTTTTTTTTTTTTTTAAACGTTTTTCTAGAGCCCGTTGCAATTGCCTTCACAACGGGCTTCGATTTCTAGTTTTAGAGATATTCTGCTAATTGAAATGAAACAAAATTGATATATGTTGTTAAGGATTACAAGATGAAGCTTTCCATCGAAAAGAGTGTCTGTATAGTTAAATAGTTCTTCTAGAAGAGCACTCAAAATAATTGCATTACAATATGGTCAATGGCAGTTTAGAGAAAGTTGAAAGTTTAGAGAAAAGTCGCCAATATTGGCGACTTTTGCGATAAATTGCCAAATATGGTACGAAAAAAAATACTTTGAAAAATGAACCGAGATTGGCGATATTTTCATTATTTGGCGGTAAATCGAAAAATACCTAATGTGATAATATTAAGCTATGACGATTTCTTAGGGAATTTTGAAAATTCATTACTCGCGCTGTAATCAATTGATTTAGTGCATTGTGTCTCGTTAAGGAATGCCTAAGAGCTATCTGCGTAGGAGCGGGAGTGGGGTTGCATTAGTGGAATTTCTCCCACAGATAAAAATCCGTTAATGCGTAAGAACCCAAAACGGGTTAACGGATTTACATGGAACAAAATTGGAATCTCTTTTACAGGGTCTCATAAAATTGCATTTATAGTGATAAAACAAATTATTTTATCTGCGAAATCTCGTCAGATTTAAGAAAAATACATCGCCAAATATGGCGCAAAAATATGGATGTGTTGGAAAGTGTTTTATAATCAATGCGTTTGGCATGATTTATCTTTCTTGTTTTTTGGGGGGTTTTTTTTATAATGGTTGTGGAGTATCCTACTATAAGTTACGTTATTAAAGTATAAGATCCTATATAATATTAAACTGTAAAAAAATTATTATACAGTAAAATCCATCCGTTCCCTTATTTTTAAGAGATTTTTTTTCCTCTTTTCAGCTCCATTTTATCTCCGAGAGTAAAAAAAGTGAATCATTTGCGTCACAAAATTATCTGTTTCAAGTCACAATGACGTCCTACAATTCGAATTCCAATTCTTTTAAAATTGTTTTTTGAGATTACATAGTTTAATTTTTTTACAAATAAATCGTCTGCATGGATAAGAATAGCTGAGTACACAAAACGAAATCTTTCGAATGCGAAAAGTTTCCGCGTGTTTCCAGAAGAACATGAAATTCTATTTCGATATATAATAAAAATTGAATATGAACTTATTTATATTATATTAGGTGCGCGAAGATTAAATGTATTGAGTGTAGATATATGTTAGGCAAATGCTTTTTCTAGCGCCCATTGTGATTGCCTCCAAAGCGGGCTTTGAATTCTAGTTTTGAAGATCAGTGTAGTGTCTCCGTTTAGGAAAGTTAATCGTTAATCACCTTCTCTTTTTTAAAGATATTTTCAAGTGCATTCCTTGTCAAGAGTTTTTCAGCAAAAGTGTTTAGTTAAAAATTCTGTTATTTTGTTGAACGTTAACCCTTTAACGCGCAGTGTTCCCGCTCTGGGAACACCCAGCTCTGACGTTTTGACTGTTGCCAGTCACGAAGAATAGATTGGATTTCTAAAAAAATAGTTGCGGGTGACATAGCTCCAAGAGAATCCTTTACTTTTCAGTACGTCATTTCCCGTAACAAAAATGGTCACGATTCTTTTTAACAGCACTGACGTCTGCTGAAAAATGGAAGAATCCGACAACAGCTGGATAGATTGCCCAATGCTGAAAAAAGGGCAGCCGTTGCCATCGCTCGACTTAACTACCAGCAAGAGGGCGAACGATCGAAACGTTCATCGCGTGCTACAGATCTAGAGACCCCCTTTTTTGACGACAGCTGGCTGTGCCAGGCACAGCCAGCTGTCGTCAAAAAAAGGGGTCCAGGACCTGTAAAAAGACAAACAGAGGTCTTAGATTGCTGTATAAAGTCTTATAAAAATTATATATTGTAAAAATTTTCAAGATAGTGTTACGTGTGTACGATGACTGAAGGCAGATCTACACAAGGAGTATCTGCCCATGGAAGGAAGGGTGTCTTGAACGAAGGACATTTTAAGGGGTTTTAACTCGACTTCACATTACATTTGGAGAAAATTGCCCCCAACTCCAGACCGTTAGACCGACAACAATGCGGCAGGTAAGAAACCTGAAAAATTAATGATTAAAAGCGAGTCAGAATGAATGCTAAATGTAGTGGCTAAAAGTGAAAAGGAAATATTAGTAACAGGCTTAAAACCAGAACAGTAAATCTATATTAGAACAGGAACGACGCTTTAATGGTAATTTAAGCAGGGGTGTAAAAAAAAAAAAAAAAAAAAGTTGAAGAGATGAAACAACCAATTCAAGAATGGTTAACCCTTTGAGGCGCAACCCTTTCCCACTGCTGAAAAAAGGGCAGCTGTTGCCATCGCTCGACTTAACTACCAGCAAGATGGCGGACGATCGAAACGTTCATCGCGTGCCACAGATCTAGAGACCCCTTTTTTGACGCAGCTGGCTGTGCCCGGCACAGCCAGCTGTCGTCAAAAAAGGGGTCTCTAGATCTGTGGCACGCGATGAACGTTTCGATCGTCCGCCATCTTGCTGGTAGTTAAGTCGAGCGATGGCAACAGCTGCCCTTTTTTCAGCATTGGGCAATCTATGCAGCTGTTCTCGCATTCTTCCATTCTTCAGCAGATGTCAGTGCAGTTAAAAAGAATCGTGACCATTTTTTGACGGGAAATGACGTGCTAAAAAGTAAAGGATTCTCGTAGAGCTACGTCACCCGCAACTATTTTTATAGAAATCCAATCTATTCTTCGTGACTGGCAACAATCAAAACGTCAGAGTTGGGTGATCCCAGAGCGGGAACACTGCGCGTTAAAGGGTTAAAGGGTGATATTACCAAGGAGTATAAAGAGTTAAGGTATTACGCGTATATGTATAAAACATCACTCAAATGAGTTTAGTAAATGATATTTACAACAGGTATTGTTAAATAAAATGCGTGCTGCTTAAAAAGAAAATAATACAAACTCTGAAAGCCAATTTAAGGAGATAAAAGAGATCAGAGAGAGAGAGAAAGCAAAGTAGTAAATCTTGATTAGATGAAATTTAACAAAACAGAAAAAAAGATCCGAAATACTTTTATATTTTAAATAAGCACTAAAGTGGTATATATATAAAGCGTATCATAATCCATGCTAACCATAATCCAAGCGTATCATAATCCATTCAGGCATATCTAACTACACTTCACTTTTGTAAATACTGTTTGAAAAGAGTATCATTAATCCACGAGTGTACCGTTTTTGTCTTGTTCCTTAAAACACTGCTTCGGAATTGAAATCCATATTCAAATCGCCTACAAAAACTATTTTACAATCCTTATCAGGCCTATTCTAACTGTACTTCTCCGCTGTAATAAACTGTAGCGTTTGCCCGTTTCTCAACAATTACGAAAGATATCGCCAAACTAGGTTTAGATTTGGGGATTTATTTCTTGGCGCCAAACTCAGGGTGCGAATTGACGGGGGAGGGGGGGATTGTCCCCGGCTGAAGAATGTAATATCCCTGGCTAGAGAAATATTAATTGATCCGTGCCAGGGATACTATTTATCCCCTGCTGGAGAAATGCTAAAATTAGTCTCTGTCCGTACATGTTCAACAGTACCTGACGGTTGTAAGTATTGAGAATAGAAATTTTTCTTTTGTTTACTAAACAAAGGAGCAAGTTAAAGTAATTAAAAAACTTTGTAAAAAACACACATAAGTTGTGCTGTCCTATTCGTGGTTTTTATTTTATTAAAAAAAAAAAAAAGTGTGCTATTTGTTTTTTGTTTGTTTGTTCTGTTTTCTCTTTTTTGTGTGTGTGTTTGTACTAGTGTGTTCCCTTTATTATTATTTTTTTTTTTATTTATTTATTCCTTTTTTATTTCTGTATTTTTTGTGCTTCTTTCCTTTCCTTTTTTATCCCATATTTTAATTTTTTTTTCCTCCCCTCTCCGTGGTTTTGTTCGACTTTTCTTTGCCCCTTGTGGCAACATCTTGCTTGCTTATATCTTTTCAGTTCCCTGTGTTCTTTACGACGAAGGGCTTGGACTGATGAAGTTCATAACAATTTTTGAACGAAACGTGCGTCTCCTCTTACCTATTACTTCTTATGTGTGTTTTTTACAAAGTTTTTTAATTACTTTATCGTTTAACGCCAGTATTTTGAGTGATTTTTCAAAGGAGCAAGTTACAAACATCCCTTTGAAATAGATATACACATGACTGCTGCTACTTCTCATTTTGTAACTGGGGTCAGGTTTCAAAGGAAGACTGCAAAATGAACGAATAAGTGCTGCTCTCCCGCGAGCCGAATTTGAGGACGTAGAATCGACATAGGCAGGAATATATTTGCACAGAAAATTGGGGGTCGACTTTTGTTTGAATTTAAGTCACTTCCCAGACATGTTGGCGACTGCATTTGTCATGTAATACTTAATATATTAAATGAGTGGAGCGTTTGCACATCCCCCCTTTCCCCCCCCCTTCTTTTCAAATGTCCCCTCCTGGAGAATGTTTTCTTTCAAATGCCCCCCCCCTGGAGAAAATGTTCGATTCGCACCCTGGCCAAACTTCGTGATAAACCATCAAAAATTGCAAACCATTTACTATATCTCCGCGCTGCCTGGCAACCCTATTGAACAGTGCAACGGAAACGTGTCCACCTCCACGAATTATATCAACAGTTTAGTATTAATAAATATTAAAATACATGATCTTCATCGCACTTACATGCCTTATTTGGCATTATATTCCATGGCTGAGATTTTGCGTTGAACTAATTCGGTGTTATATAACTCATGCTATTGAACGGTTTCTTTCCCCTTTCAACCTCCGCCCAAAGCTGCCCACCCCCCATCCCCCTAAGCAAATACCTCCTCGTGTAGGTTTGCCTTAACACAATACGCACAATTCCTTTCAGATTCGAGTTCTTAATTAATTGATTTTCATGGTTCAGTGCGCTATAAACTTTCACATAAACTGCACTGAAGAGCCGTTTACCAGAATGGGTTTTTGTTATTGGCTAGTCGTATTTAGAGACAAGTGGGGCTCTGTTAAATATTAAACTGGGATGCTGGAATTTTCTTAATGGAGTCGATCGAAGATGCAGAAATTCAAAACATCTGTTTGTTTGTTCATCGTTTTCCGCCCGTTTCAAGGACTCGAATGTCTGATGCCGCCGCTTGTTTAATGGGCCGTTCAGTTTTCGTTTCATCCGAATTGAAGTTCTCGATTGAAGTGGGTTGCTTTTAAGTTTATTAGAAATTTGAGTGGTTTTTCTTTCATTTTTTGCTAGTAAAATGAAAAACATTAAGACGCCTAGTTTATTTTATAAACTAAAGGCTTATTTGTGTCAAATTACAGGGTATTTCACGAAGAACCCATAACTCTGAAAATGAATAACTACTCAAAAACGTTGATAGATTTGAAGAATTTGATAATGAAGCCACAAAATTTCAACTACAGACTCCACCAGTAGATGGCGCTATTAACGGAAATACGGATGCCAGAAAGAGAGAGCTCAGACATCGAGAACAATCACATCCAAACCGATTTAATACGCATATTTTCCGCATTAAACGCCAAGGCCGTAGCCAGGAAAAAATGATACGATGTAGGTGGGGCCCATCTTGCGTAAACCATGGCGTACCCAGTGGATCATCTAACGGTTGCCGAGTGACGTCAAAAGCGCAATATACTATCAGTCGTCATCGTTTCTCGAACGAAAAAAAAAAAAGTCCAATGACGATTTCGCAAGAGAAAACAGACTATCAAACTTCTTTTGGCGGTCGTACTGGATTCCCAAGGGCTCAAAACGGATAGAAATCGCAAAATTTTTTAATTTCACGTAATGAACAGACAAAAGTCTAATTTAATTTATATAGATATTGGAAGCACAAGACATAATTAAATACACGAAACTATTTAATTAAATCAAAGTTCCTTTCTGATAATTAGGGAGTCGTATTGATTGTGCTTTAACAAATTTTACTAAAATACATCTTTTACATACAAATAAAACCTATCTTGAGATATTTGTTTGTTTTTTGGTCTATTTTTGGTAAATCAAATCCACGATTCTCTTAATTGAGTCTCTGTCTTAGAACCGTAATTTATGACAGTTCTCCCATTTTGCCTCTGTTAGAAAGGTAAAAGTATTTAAAATATTTCCGATTGAAAGCATTCTTTTTTAATGACTATGCCATTTTATCTCTCAACACTCTTTATTGAAATTTGTCCCAAAAATGCGACATAATTTTACATATATTTAAATACTATTAGTTCACAACAGCTTTAATCTATTGTTACACTATTTCGTAAGCTGTAGAATATGCATCACATGTATTTTTTACATAAATTTAAATACTATTAGTTCACAACAGCTTTAATTTATTGTTACACTATTTCGTAAGCTGTAGAATATGCATCACATGTATTTTTTACATATATTTAAATACTATTAGTTCACAACAGCTTTAATTTATTGTTACACTATTTCGTAAGCTGTAGAATATGCATCACATGTATTTTTCTATAAATAAGTTACTATAAATAAGTGTGCTTTTTTAACAAAGTTTTTATTTATTTTATCTTTTAGCACTAGTATTTTTGCTATGTTTTTTCGAAGTTACAATCATATTTCAACATAGGTTTACCAGGCGAAATACGCGAAAGATGAGAGGTAAAATGACATAGTCAATTAATATCGTTTTAATATATGGCAATAATGAAGCTAAAAAATTAGAGGGGTTCAGGGGGGGTCTCCCCCTGAAAAGGCTCGAACAGCCGAGATTTTTAAAATTTCAATCATATAGTTTAACTTCATGTTTAACTTCATGTTTAACAGTTTAACTTCATATAGTTTATTATAGTTTCGATTTGGAGAAGCGTCTCCGGAACGCCCCTTCCAGTTTCTTTGGAAAATGTTAAAAAAGTATACTTTTTTAACTTCTTAAAAAAGAAGACTCAAACAACGGAAATGGAATTTATACTCGTTCGGAAAAAAAAAGGAAAAATACGTATTTCTTGTAATTTCAAAAAGACTAGGTGCTCTTTAAAATTTGTTTGACACATCATTCTCATTCCAAAATGCTTCTTCATTTATTTATTTATTTATTTTTACGTAATTGCCTTTGAATGACGTCAGAGACGACAAAATCCGTTAGGTCAAGACTCCGGCGTAAGAGAGATACACTACACTATATATATATATATATGTTCCGTCCACACACGGTTAGGGCCACACATATATATATATATGTTCCGTCCTTTTGTTTTATTCAGAGCTCGTTTGTAGTGGGAATATTAAATGCCGCTCGCACGCAATAGACGAATAAAGAACGTGTAAAATCGGGAGGCCATCGCCGCCGCATCTAATTTCGCGGAATGCTAATTTAATTTGCGGTGAAGAAAGGGGTAAGAAGGTTACGCTGCTCTATGTGACAGATCCGGCCATATGTGGTCAAGGAGAGACGGGATTTTTTTTAAACTAGCCGCCAAGGTGGCCAGCTTTGCCGCCCTATACGTTACTGTTCTTTATATTCAGTACAGTGTTGATTAAATAGTTTCCCTTTGAATTAAATAATTTTTTTCTTGATAAAAGAGATTACATTGGTAATTAAATAAATAAAATAAATAATCCTGTTTATTAAATTTTCGAGGAAGTTACAGTCGAACCTCGATTTAACGCACTTTGATTTAACGAATTCTCCGATTTAACGAATATTTTTTTCTGTCCCGGCTGCTAAAATGCTCCGATTTAACGAATTTTTAGCTTTGATATAACGAACAACAATCGCTGAAATAAAATTCGTACATTAAAATTCTTCGCACTCAAAAGTTTTGAATCTTTCACACCCTAATCCAAGTGTGTAATACAAAAATTTTTTTTCTCATTTCTCCAAACGAAGCAAGTGCCTACGAAGACAGCGATACAGAAACACTCATTTACAATTACGCCGTGGATAACCATGATCCAATGACTGGATGTGAAGATGTTCCTAGTAATGGAAATTTTACTGAATATGTGTCTTGCGATGTACAGCTAAGTAGTACCTGCGATAGTGAACAGAAAGAGAATGAAGATTCTGAAGTAGCAAGATGACGAAGAACGTAATCGAATTTTAAAATGATTCCAGAAGCAGTTGCAGCTGAACGTTTTTTTTTTTTTTTTTTTTTTTTTGTCTACAGGTGATGTTATCTTGAAGTAGATAGACAGACTGGAAGTCAACATGCATCGGATTCTTCAAGTGCAAACGTAGATAATGTTAAATGATATCCAGAAGCATTGCAGCTGACTTTTATTATATTTTTTTTGTTTTGGCTTGATGATGATTCTAGAGTAGAAATAGACAAGACTTGAAGTAAACAGCTATCGAATTTCTTTCCAAAGTGCAATACTGTATGTATTAAATTTTATGTATTAAATGATATTCCAAGAAGCAGTTTGCAGGCTTGAACGCTTTAATTTTTTTTTTTTTTTTTTGTCTTACGAGGTTGATGATGTTATTCTTATGAAGTTAGAAAATATAGACAAAGAACTTTGGAAAGTCAAAACATAGCACTATCGAGAATTTCTTTCCAAAGTGCCAATAACTATGTATGTATTAAATTTTATGTATTAAATGATATTCCAAGAAGCAGTTTGCAGGCTTGAACTTTTTTATTTTATTATTTTTTTTTTTTTTTGTTTTTTGTTCTTACGAGGTTGATGATGTTATTCTTATGAAGTTAGAAAATATAGACAAAGAACTTTGGAAAGTCAAAACATAGCACTATCGAGAATTTCTTTCCAAAGTGCCAATAACTATGTATGTATTAAATTTTAAAGTAACATTAAAGAATTTAGATAATTTTAAAGTTGATCGCTGAACTTATAATTTTTAAGCTTATTTTTAAGTAAACAATAATCATTCTTTTTATCATACCTATATCTAAGGGTATTTAGTCATAGGTATGATATTTGATATTTTTATACCATACTCTTCACAAAAACTGATATTCGATTGAACGAATTGCTTCGATTTAACGAACGGAAATGTGGGTCCCAATCAATTCGTTAAATCGAGGTTCGACAGTACTTTTATTTTATGGGCTCAAATTAGAACATCCATCTCGTACGATAGTAGTTTTCGTGCCCTAAATTGTGGACGCAAGGTGTGAAAAGGGTTAAAGAGATGTTCATAAACGATGTTACATTTTAAAAAGTTTTGCGATTTCATAATCAGAATTAACTTTATGATTAACCCTTTGAGGCACAACCCTTTCCCAATGCTGACAAAAGGGCAGGACCTCCCCCCCGCTTTTGACCTCCGTTGCAGTCTAAGACCTCCGTTTGTGTATCTGTTCGTTTTTAAGTGCTGTAGCTGTAGTTATTGATGAGCACCACGAATGTATATAAGGAGGGGGGGGGGTTGAACACCCCGTCTTAGTCTAACTAACACTAATTCACAAATATTCACCTTTTAAAGTTGTTGCTCAAAATTATACACTGTTACGAAGATTTAAATTTGTATAAATTTTGAAAAGTTTATATTAAAATTTTAAAAAATGGTATTAATTTTTTTAATTTGTCTTGAAATATTTTACAGTCTTATCTTGAAAAATTTTACAATATATAATTTTTCAAGACTTAGTACAGCAAATCTGAAAAGTGTTTACGACCTCGGTTTTCTGTCTGTCCGTTTGTATTTGTTTCTGTCTGTCCGTGCTGTAGCTGTAGTTATTGATGAGCACAACAGAAGCATATAAGGGGGAAGGGGTCTGAACACCCCGTCTTAGTCTAATTAACACTAATTCACAAATATACACCTTTTTAATTTATTGCTCAAAATTATGCAAAGTTAAGAAGATTTAAATTTATACAAATTTTGAAAACTTTATATTAAAATTAAAAAAAAAAGGAATTAATTTTTTTAATTTGTTGTTCAATGCGTAACAAACACAATTTACTATAAATAATTTAAAAATTTTTAGATCTATTGAAAAATATTTTACTAGGTATTTACAGCAAAATTTACTGTCAATCTAATTTTTTTGTAAGAACAGGACCCCCCCCCTCCTTAGATGGACCCCCCTGCCATGAGAAAGCTGTAGCTACGTCTATGATCAGCCAATTTATTTTTCTTGTTATAAAGGCGGGGGGTAATTGATTAAAAACACGTACACACACAAAATACTCATCAAATTATAAACTTTATCCTCGAAGCTTAACGAGAGGCAAAATAAAACTTTTCATTAGACAAACTGTATTATCCTTGGCGTCCTTACTAGGGACTAAAAAAAAAAAAGACAGGCTATTTGCAGAGATGTTTTAAATTTCCTCTCGTTTGATCTAATATTCATTAAAAGTTTTACTGCGTGAATATTTAATTAAGTCACAAATATGAAGCTTCGTAAAATAATATTTGTGTCCGCACTTTTTTTAATCTAAAAGACGCGATAAAACAATTCAGGGAAGTGGTGTCGCTTAATTTAGTTTGTGCAAAAGTCCTGGGAACAAAACGGAAGATATTTTATTGCCTTAGTTGATTAAAAATATTGAACAAAGTAAATTAAGTAAATACAAAAATGAAATTGCCTCCCTCGAAGAACCAATAATTTTAAAAAGTTGGCAGAAAGATGCCTTAACATAATTTTATGAATATTCGGAATAACTTGCTCGTGTAAGATTTAATTTAGACTAAAAGTTTTGTTTTGCGTGTGATGTGGTCAAAAGCTGCTATTCGATTTCACGCAAATAAGTTAGTTGTCCGTTAAATTCTAATTAGCTAATATTAGGGATGACTGTCTTACCAAATTTACACGATTTCTCAAGTTTCTAACACTTTTTTGGCTTAAATTTGTACATTTTTTGCTAAATGTCGTTAAATTCGGCCGGATAGCCACTGATACTCCTCAAGTCCTCATTAACCCTTTAACGCGCAGTGTTCCCGCTCTGGGAACACCAAACTCTGACGTTTTGACTGTTCCCAGTCACGAAGAATAGATTGGATTTCTATCAAAATAGTTGCGGGTGACATAGCTCCACGTGAATTCTTTACTTTTTAGCAGTCATTTCCCGTAAAAAAATTGGCCACGATTCTTTTTAACAGCACTGACATCTGCTGACAAATGGAAGAATGCGTGAACAGCCGGATACATTGCCCAATTAATTAGAACAATAAATAATCTCAACAGAGTCCACCAGTTAAACCATTGGGAAAGGGTTGCGCCTCAAAGGGTTAATGCAAATTCAAATTCCAAAAACTTTTATCTAAAAAAACAGGAATTAAGTAAGAAAAAAAAAACAGAAAGAGAAAAACAATCTTACGAATAACCTTGAGAGGATTTCATTGATTCTTAACTACAACCACAGGAATAAAGAAAATCCGGTAGCGGTTTTACAGACTTGCCGCTACGACGAAATGGGTAATTACCCCCTAATGACCAGTCAACCAGAGATTTTAAAAGTATTTAAGGATCATTTTTACATTTGCGCAATTCGGTTGGAGAAAAAAAAAAAAAACATTGACCTTCTTGTATCGATTCTTTTAAATTGGCCGAGCATATTGAAGTGTAATGAAGCACGTAATGTCCATTGATTGACGTGGCACTGATGCATTTCGAAGACATGATTTTAAAGTCATTTTAATTAGTTGGAATGAGCTATATTAATCCCTTAAAGACAGATCCCCGAAGAATTGCATATCCTCCGTTTATTTTTCGATCCCGTATCGCGTACGGGGTAGCACATTAACGAACTTCTACGTAAAATAACGCGCACGCAATTTATTTCCCGATCCCATATATGTTTCAATAGATCAGCGGAATCCTAGTACACAAAACTCATCAAATATTTGTGAAAATGAGATTTCTATATACAGGTAAAACTTCTATGAGCGATCACCTCTATTAAGCGACCCCCCCCACCTTCTCCAACGACCCTTTTTTTAAGGCACTGATTTTTTACCCTATCTACCTAATGTTAAAAGATCCTCTAGAAGAGACCGCACAACCTTCTGTAAGCGACCGGTCCCGGTTCTTGACCAAAACATTTTCTTGCATTTTTTCCGGAAGTAAAGTAAACAAAAACCAGATTCCCAAACCAGCCGCTCTACTGCGAATCTTGTAGGTTAAAGAAAAAGCGTGTCTAGGGAGATTTTACTGCTGGAGAAGCTCACTGATGTGATCGAGTCATACTTAAAAGGAAATTTGGAAAGGACGTTGGCTATTAATTTTGGATGAAAAACGTAAAAAGCAATTATACATCCATTAGATTTTATTGTAGCAAATTCAGAATACCGGTCGACGGTTTAATACAAAAAATAATGGAGAATTATTTTCCGACATAATTAACCCGTTTTAAACATCAGTAATGTAATAATATGTAAGTACATTTTTACTTTCCGAACATGTACCATGTAAGGAAAGTATTGTAATCATGAAAAAATTCGACTTCGAGATTTTGATGTATTGACACATTTTGAGGTCTTCTGAATTCATTTATGCTGTTTTAACGAGATGTATGTATGTATGTGTGTGTGTATGTTTGTGTTTATGTGTGTCTGTGTGTATGTGAGTGAACACGATAGCTCCTAAACGGATCATTCGATTGAGCTCAAATTGGTTATATGTGTTATAAACCACCGTCGCAAGACCGGTATTGATTTTGGTGTATATAGGACTTATAGTTTTTCTACAGGGCTACGACAAAGATTTCTTTTACATTATGGCATATGGGGGGAAATTCTTGAAAGTGCGCTAGCGTTTAAACGGTGCCTTCGATTGAGCTGAAATTGGGTATATATGTTATAAATCACCATTTTAAGACCGGTATTGATTTTGGTGTGTATAAGACTTATAGTTTTTCTACAGGACTACTACAAAGATTTCTTTTACATTATGGCCTATCGGGGAAAATTCTTGAAAGTGCGTTAGTGTTTAAACGGTACCTTCGATTGAGCTCAAATTGGATATATATGTTATAAACCACCGTCGCAAGACCGGTATTGATTTTGGTGTGTATAGGACTTATAGTTTTTCTACAGGGCTACGACAAAGATTTCTTTTACATTATGGCCTATCGGGGAAAATTCTTGAAAGTGCGTTAGTGTTTAAACGGTACCTTCGATTGAGCTCAAATTGGGTATATATGTTATAAATCACCATCTTAAGACCGGTATTGATTTTAGTGTGTATAAGACTTATAGTTTTTCTACAGGGCTACGACAAAAATGTCTTTTATATTATGGCATAATGGCATATGGGGACAAATTCTTGAAAGTGCGCAAGCTTTTAAACGGTGCATTCGATTGAGTTTCAATTTGGTATATATGTTTGAATGATTCATCGATTAAAATTTATTTAAATGCTTGGTAATGATCTTAATCATAAGTGTTCGGAAAGTCGAGTGGAGTCACTCCAGATTTTTTTTTTTTATGTATGCATGTTCCCAGCAGTTGTGTTCACTCATCTCCTTCTGATTGATTTTCCAGATCGTATGGATCGTCACTCACGTCGTATTCATCATCTGGGGCGGCTTCCTGTTCCTCTCCACTCTACTCGGCTGCTTGCGGATGTTGCGAACCATCGTTAAGGTGCCTCTCAGGTTTTTGACGCAGGTACGTATACTTCATCGCCCCATCCCATCACCGACCTATACTCTCTAACTGGACTGAGGACTTACTGTTCTTTACTTGGGTGCCTATTGGGCCCTCGCGGATGACTACAGTTCTCTTAAATTTCGAAACCAGTTAGGTAAAAAAAAAAATCTGATGTGTCCAACACATGACTTCCTTGCACGTCCATTAGATCAAAAATATTTTCGACGCACTTCCTCTAAATTTATTTGTTTGAAAGAGATAAAATATCAATAATAGTAAGGTTTAGCGATTTTCAGCCAAATATTTCGATATCACCAAGCTGAGTTCAATTTGAAAGATTTCCTTCTGACAATTTATTTGGCGATATTTCACAAAAAGCCGACAAACTTGAAATAGTCTGCGAGATTTTGGGGATAGCCAAAGTAGTCATTGACCACAGACTTTCAATGAATTGAATGCATCCACACACCTCAATGTATTAGAAGTCATTTGGCTCACCCTGTAAATAAATTCTCAATCGATTGCTGTCAAAAAAGATATTAAAAACAGTTAGATATTACAATAGTTCTAAATAAAAAAGTTAAAAAATCTACGGGTTAGTTTTAGAGTTATACAAAATACGAAATAATTTTTGGCGCCAAATTTGGCGATATTTCGGCGAAACTCGTCAATGTCGACGACATTTGGCGAGATTTTAAGCATGAACCAAACAATGAAAGATTATCGCCAAATTTGGCGATATTTCGCCAAAACTCGCCAAGAACGATGACAAATGGCGATACTTTGGGCATGGACCAAATGACTGACTATCGCCAAATTTGGCGATATTTCGCCAAAACTCGCCAAGGTCGAGGACCGACGGCGAGATTTTGGGCATGTACCAAACAATGACTATCTACAGTAGTATTATATTGAAGATGTCCATAGACATTAAAGTACTGAAATTCTTTCCGGTGGTCCTGTAAATAAACTCTCCAGTAGATTGGAACCAAAAATCGAGATGCACAACTAGATGTTACAACATTCTTATATATGAAATTTCATAATAGTTTTTGAGATTTGAGAGTTAAATATGCACACACGTACACCAAAAGTCGCCAAGTTTGGCGACTTTTGGCATAGTTCTTGAGAGAGGCACGTGACCATGGTCGGACCATTACCTAACTTATGTGGTAGGACGGTATTGTGCTTGAAATGGATGAATGCCCCTAAAATTGCCATTGACCGTAATGTATTGGAAATCTTTTGAGTGTTCCTGTAGCAGAACTATAAATGATAAAGACACTTTTTTTAATGGAGAAATTCATTTTCTAACTCTTTACAGCATATATCACTTCTGAGTCGTTTGAAATAGCCCAATACCTCTAAAAAACGCTTTGATGAATTTCGGCGATTAGAGCGTAATGTATTTCGAATCTTTTGGGCGGTCCTGTAGATAAACTATTCAGTCGAATGGAACCGAAAGGGGAGGTGCACAACTAGATGTTACAACAATCCTAAATATAAAGTTTCAACATTGTACGCCCAACAGTTTTTGAGATATGCGAGTTTAATGAATTTCGGCCCATTGAGCGTAATGTATTTCGAATGTTTTGGGCAGTCCTGTAGATAAACTATCCAGTCGAATGGAACCAAAAAGGGAGGTGCACTACTAGATGTTACAACTATCCAAAATATGAAGTTTCGACATTCTACGCCTAATAGCTTTTGAGTTAGGCGAGTTTAATGAATTTCGGCCCATAGAGCGTAATGTATTTCGAATCTTTTGGGCGGTCCTGTACATAAACTATCCATTCGATTGCCACCAAAAGGGGAGGTGCACAACTAGATCATAGAACAATCCTAAATATCAAATCTCAACATTCTACGACCAATAGTTTTTGAGATATGCGAGTTACATACATACGTACGTACGTACAGACGGCATGGAAAAACTGGCCACAGTAGACTCGCCGCTGGTCAAAATGAGTTGCAGACGCGTTAATATGATCGTGCATGTTAGCCTACGATGAGATGCATCGAAAAAATTTTTTAAATTAAATTTAGAGGTAGTCAAAATCGGTTTTTTTGTCGAAATTTGGCCCCCAAAATTTTTCGGGATCACATTACTTCCTTATACTACGTACAAGGAAGTAAAAAACTCGCCAGTTTCCATTGGCAGGACAATGTGTTATCCCTTTGAGGCGCAACCCTTACCCAATGCTGAAAAAAAGGGCAGCCGTTGCCATCGCTCGACTTAACTACCAGCAAGATGGCGGACGATCGAAACGTTCATCGCGTGCCACAGATCTAGAGACCCTTTTTTGACGACAGCTGGCTGTGCTCGCACGCCTTCTCCCCCTTTATAGATGGTGTTGAGTGTTCCCGCTCTGGGAACACCAAACTCTGACGTTTTGACTGTTCCCAGTCACGAAGAATAGATTGGATTTCTATCAAAATAGTTGCGGGTGACATAGCTCCACGTGAATCCTTTAATTTTTAGCAGTCATTTCCCGTAAAAAAATTAGCCACGGTTCTTTTTAACAGCACTGACATCTGCTGAAAAATGGAAGAATGCGTGAACAGCCGGATAGATTGCCCAATTAATTAGAACAATAAATAATCTCAACAGAGTCCACCAGTTGAACCTAACAAAAATAGCGTCCATTATATCGTCCTAACCATCCACAAACAAATCCAATAGGCACAGCCAGCTATCGTCAAAAAAGGGGTCTCCAGATCTGTGGCACGCGATGAACGTTTCGATCGTCCGCCATCTTGCTGGTAGTTAAGTCGAGCGGTGGCAACGGCTGCCCTTTTTTCAGCATTGGGCAATCTATCCGGCTGTTCTCGTATTCTTCCATTTTTCAGCAGATGTCAGTGCTGTTAAAAAGAATCGTGACAATTTTTTGTACGGGAAATGACGTGCTAAAAAGTAAAGGATTCTCGTGGAGCTATGTCACCCGCAACTATTTTTATAGAAATCAGATCTATTCTTCGTGACCTGGCAACAGTCAAAACGTCAGAGTTTCGTGTCCTCACGGCGAGGACACCGCGCGTTAAAGGGTTAAGTTATTTATTCAATTGTGTAAAAAATAAATTATTTTGAAATTTGTTGACAATGTCCATAAGTTGCTCAGCTTTCAACTTCACCACTCGGTGGTCAAAAGAGAGCAAAATTGCCTTTCACAGGAAATTCATTTTACATCTTTACGCTTGATATTGTTTTGTATTGAACGTATGAGTACACAACTCGTTCTGAACCTTTTCTGTGGAACGATTTTTAGAATTTTCCTTTGTGAATCATATTATTTATCTATTTTATATATAATTTGTGTGCTACTACTGTTTGGTGCGAAAAATAAACCAGATTTATTTCAATTTACTACAGAGTAGTTGGAAATCTTTTGCCGGTAATAATATATTTCTCTTGTGAATGTGTCAAAAATGGCAATAACTTATTAATGTGCAGCATTCTTGAACAAAAAGTCAACAAAGTAACCTAAATTATTGTTATTGAGAGCACTATTTGAGCGCGTGTAGGAAGATTTCCTAGTGTAGGTGTGATGCGGTCGCAAGCATAGCAGACGGTATGGATGATAGAATACGCTATCGAGTTCAGTAAATATAAATTAGTTCATCCCATCCCGATATCCTCGGACTTGGTATATAGGACGATCACCGACTAGCCTCAGACGGACAAAATAGCGTCAGCCTCTCAAAGGAAAATACTCCACTCCCTTTCAATGATTAGCTACATAAGCGCCCTCTAGCGACACACAGCAGCGATTCATGATGCGATCTACTACTAACGGACGCATGCGCACTACATAATGATTCACACTCACAGCGCCATCTTACATTCGTTTAAATTTCGTTTAGCTCTTTTAGAATCTTTAGAAGGATCGTGCGATATCCGTGGCATTATCTATTCAAGTTGTCGAAGCACTGATCTCAATGTACGGAACACGAAGGTAAATTTATAGGAGTGGACACTTCTCTTAGAAAGTTGGATAACGCCGTTGTTGCAAACAGATGGCGCTACGCACACTGGGTAACGGCGCATCTCCTGCTTCTGCGCATCTCAGGTTGTTTATATTTCCATTGAGGCGAAGTAAATGGAGATCGTCCAATTGGCAGAACTTTAACCCATTCGTGCCTGGATATTTTTGCGACTTTCTTCGATTTTTGCTAACACCAGCAGTAATTGATACATTTCTGATGTCAATTTTTTGAACAAGGGATGATTTCATTTGAAATCATTTTTGTATAAAAATTGAAATGCCAACATCCTACTTGGCCATATTAAAATATTTTGTGGAATTGAGGTTCAATACTCGCGAATAAAGGCTAGGAAAAATAAATAACGTTTTCAACTGATAGTGAAAATGCCGTCCCAAAAAAGGGACGCTAGGCATAAATGGGTTAAAAAATTAAATATATAGACTTATGAACGTCAGATATAAATATTTCTGGCTTCAGGCGTGTTTTAATTACATAATTGTCTTAGAATACTATTTCGTAATTAATATAGGCAATAATTTCGAAGCGAAGTAATATTATGTATGTAATGCCGTGTTATTATTGTGCCCCAAAGTTGTATTTTAAGAAATAGTAGTAAATTTAGAAGAATGTAGTATGTGTGAATGCAATATTTAAAAAGTGTTTATTTATAATGACGATCACACTCAAACAAGCAGTATTTACGTTTATTTCATGCTGCGACAAATTTTAACACAGCTTAAAAATTGACGCTAAAAAACTCATATTAAAATATTAAATTCATGTTACATAAAAAACTCAGTCATGAATTCTTAGCCATTTTCTAATGTAAATATATACCGTGGCAGACGAAAATTTCTTTTCTGTGAGCCACGATATACGCACTCGTTAACAAATATAAACTCAATATTTTAATAATCTTAAGATAGAACATTTTTTATTCATTTGTTACTAAGGCAACCATGTAAGCAAAAGGGAAAAAAATAATTTAAATTTAGTGCTCGCGTTAATAATCTCGTTCACATGCTAGGTAGGAAAATTAAAAACAAGTAAAATTAGTTATCAATCAGCACGGGAAATGCTTTATTCTTTTGCCACTAGGATCGCTGCACGTCACTAGATTTCCAATGTTTACATAATTGAAACTTATTTGGGGTACCAAAAATCCAGCATAGCAGCTATGGAGAGTGTCTACTCCTATAATATATCTCCGTGGTACGGAAGTACATGTAAATCAGATCTTCAGGGAACATAGTGAGAGTGGCGGATCCAGAAAACTTTCAAAAAAAAGCTGACGTCGGACAATGCATATTATCATAGATGGGTCAGTCTTCTTTTTTACCTTTTTCATTTTTAATCTTGAACGCATGTTTATCACGTTCCTTTTGCAAGATGCAACTCTAATGGGAAGATCTCTGACAGTTGTTGCTACAGAGGGACACGACACGACAATTGAAAAATGCTGTCTTGTCTCGTAAAATCCCTATGTAGTAATGCTTTAAAAAAATGTCTGTTTCGTCCCGAATAACTGCTTGCAAATTTCTGTATCGCCTCGTCCTTAGATGTTGCTTCCCAGAATGGCTCTTTGAACGCTCCTACGGAATTCAGAGCTTTCGCAAACCACTACTTTTTGTGCTCAACTTTTTAATCTTTGTGGAGTAATGCTGGTAAAAGTTTTATCTTCAAGTAGTTACTCGGAATTGTTACAGAGTCAGTGAGTCGTGGATCAGCGTAACTGTATAGCAGGATAGGAATTTGCGTGCTCTCAAGAGGATGCAATCGCCTCACCCCCCATCCCCTTGCATTCGCCTTTGTATTGCGTACTTGTCGCCTTTGATAATCGGGAAACATGTTGATGATCTAAAAAAGAAAATTTGGGCGGGGGGGGCTGTGTCGGTGCACACGGCCGTTGGTTTAACTCTGTAACCCTTTAACGCGCAGTGTTCCGCTCTGGGAACACCAAATTCTGACGCCTGTCACGAAGAATAGATTTGATTTCTATATGGCAGTGCATAAAAAAAGGGGCCTTCGTTTGACGATGGCTGTCGGCACAGCCGCTCGTAAAGGTTCGATCGTCACGCGATGATTTCGATCGTCCGCCATCTTGCTGGTAGTTAAGTCGAGCGATGGCAACGGCTGCCCTTTTTTTCAGCATTGGGAAAGGGTTGTGCTTCAAAGAGTTAATGACGTTTCATGTATAAATATGTGTATTCAGGAGAACGTACAGGTAAAATTTATCATTCCTAAATAAACTCATCTCACGATTACAATGCAATACTCCGGTGTTAAAAATCTTTACTCAGCTGGATCTGCTGCAAATTTCTGTAATCCGTTGCCATCAACAGGAGGGAAATCATGCTTTCTATCTGACCTAAAGCCCTTAAAGCTCAGTATCTACAAAAGCGTTCTGAAAATGCTTAATACATCAGACACATGCATGCAGAGAAAAATCAAACTGATTTTTGAATAGAAGTGGAAACCGTGAATTCTTTTTTTTTTTTTTCAATTCCTATTATTAGTTTACACCCGCACTATATTTATATAGCTTGTTCAAATTTTCAGTCGTTAATAAAATACTTTTTATTCCTCCACTCAAGTTCGAATACATTTTTTTTAAAACTTGTTGTGGATGACACTTGATGTTAATACAGTTTTCAAATATTAATTCATTCATTAAATTTAATTAATTCATTTTAGATCCTAATAAGTGGTATTAAAAATGAATGAAATCAATAAACTGAACAAACTGGATAAACGATATCGACCCTTGCTTCACAAACGGCCAAGCATTAATTATTTAATTAATAATTCATTTATTCATTAAATTTAATAAAAAGTAACTAAAATAAAATTTTTCTTATTTGACCTAAGCAGGAATTGACTTAAAAAGCAAAAATTATATTACTTGTTCATATTTATTTACTTTCTTAATATTTCATTAAATAACGGCTTCTGAACCTTTTATAACAGAGTCCTGTAAATTTTTCGTGGCCACTGGAAAATTTTTGCGAAACTTGCAACCGCACGGATCATACATTTTTATTGGCTTACATATAATTTTATCTATATAGAGTGTCCGAAAAACACTAGACTTTTATTCCTTAGATATTGATCATAGGAGTCTATAATAATAAAAATGAATGTTTGTAAATCTGTCTGTGTGTATGTGTGCGGTCTCCAGACAAACCTACTGCACGCAGAACTCTGAAAATTTGAATATATAAGCCCATGAGTCCGATAATGTGCACCTGAGAATCAGAATTTTATAATTTTAATTACTTTTTTAATTATTAATTAAAAACCGTTTTCAGGATGCCATGCTCGGCGAGTTTCGCCGCATTGCATCGCATGCATTGGAAAACATGAAATGGCACGGAAATGTAGTCAGTTTTGCGCCAATCTATATCAATAAAAATGAATGTCTGAAAATCTGCATGCGTGCGATGTCCAGAAAAAACTACTGGACGCAGAACTCTGAAAATTCGAACATATGAGCCCATTCCTTCGGTAATGTACACCTGAGGCTCAGAATTTTGAAATTTTAATTACTTTTTAAATTATTAATTAAAAACCGATTTTAGATCGTCATGTTTGGCGAACTTTGGCCTCATGAAAAGATTTATGCTTGAAGTGAGTGGTAACCGCAAAAGTAAAAAACCGTTTTTTACGTTGCCATGCTTGGCGAGTTTCGCCCGAATGCTACTATAAAACAAATCGTTTGCATTTGAGAAGCATGAAATGGCACGAAAATTTCATCAGGTTTACGCCAAATCTATCTATCTCTATAATAATAAAAATGAATGTTTGTAAATCTGTCTGTGTGCGGTCTCCAGACAAATCTACTGCACACAGAACTCTGAAAATTTGAATATATAAGCCCATGAATGCCGATAATGTGCACCTGAGAATCAGAATTTTAAAATTTTAATTACTTTTTTTAATTATTAATTAAAAACCGTTCTAAAACGGAAATTTTCTTACCCTGTGTTACGAATTTTGGGAGCAACCCGCTGTTCTGGGGTTTAAAATAGTTTAAAATTCGTATTCTATGCGTTAAATAGTTAAATTTTGCTTTTTGTTGCATTGATATGTAATGTTCTGGAAATCTCGGGTTCTATGGGTCGTAGGTCTTCGAAAACCTAATTTTTGGGGACTTATTTTTGGCGCCAATTTTGGCGATATTTCGCCAAAACTCGCCAAGTTTGACGATTTTTCTGTCATTTGGCGCGTTTTTCCTAATGGGACCTTTTCATGAAATTTTTATGGTACTTTTTATGGTATTTAATACGTTTAATGACCTAACATTTCCTAATTTTAAGAAATTTAAATCGAAAATTGTGGATTTTACAAGATAATTTGCTTAATTGGATGAAATATTTAATAACTCCAGCAATTTTAATGCAAATTACACGATATTTCTGGGGGAAATATGTGACGGCCACGGCAGTGAGTTGTCTTTAGTGGTGCGTTTGTAAGTACGTACCTGAAACTCTGGAACCATTATCTGCACATTCTGTTATACAATTGCGGCCTAGAGTACTAATCTGGAGTTGCAGTTTACATGTCAGATTTTGTAAATCGCATAATTTAAGGGGTTCACGGGCAACGCTGTGCGGGACTGCTAGTATACAATAAATTACAAAGTTATGTACATAAAAGCTCAGAATTTTACGGTATCGATTAAAATTTTACAGAGATTAAATAAATGCAAAATTTACATTTTCATACGGACCCCATGAAAAAAAATGTTATTAGCAGCAAGTCTCTTTTTAAATTAATTAACCAATGAATAATTTAGATTGTGTATGTCAATATTTATATTCAACTAAGATCTAACTAAGTTTTCGTTGTAGAAAAATGAAATGACACAGGGTAGCCCAAAAACAATGACATCGGCTTTTAATTTTTAAATATTGACCACAGATATTTTATATATTACGAAGTTACGTGAAAATAAACAGAATTTTACGAAAGCGGTCGAAATTTTCAGAGGATAAAATCTGAATAAATACAAAACTTAAATTTTTATACGGCCCCCTTACAAAAAAAAATTCTAATCAGTAAATATGCCTCATACAATAAAAATCCGATGCGGACACCACATGACTCTTGTAAGTCTATTAAATCGCAAATATTTTCGGTTAACTTCATCTAAACTCACTATTTCGTTCGAAAAAGATACAATACTTCAATGATACTAAGTTTTAGCAAGATATTCGAGATAACGTCAAGCTGAGTTCAGGTTGAAAGACTTATTCTTGGCACTTAATTTGGCAATATTTCTCCCAAAACCGACAAGCTTGAGATAATTTGTGAGATTTTGGGCATAGTCGAAATAGTCATGACCACATACTTTAAATGATTGAATGTTTCCATAGTCCGTAATGTATTTAAAGTCTTTGGGTGCCCCGATAAGTAAATTACCCAGTCGATTGCAATCAAAAAAGAGATGTACAATTCTATGTTACAATAGTTCTATATACAAAGTCTCAACATTCTGCGGTAAAGAGTTTTAGAGTTATAAGACATATGTAATTATTTTTGGCGCGAAATTTGGCAATATTTTGGCAAAACTCGCCAAGGTAGATACCAAATTGGGAAATTTTAGGCATGGACCAAAAAGTGACTGACTACAGACATAATATATTGAAGATGTCCTTATACATCAATGTACTGAGATTCTTTTGGGTGATCCTGTAAATGAACTCTCAAATAGATTGGAATCAAAAATAGAGATGCACGACTAGATGTTACAACAATCTTATATATAAAATTTCAACAATCTATTACTAATAGTTTTTGAGATATACGAATTACATACATACATATAAGTGCACCAAAAGTCGCCCGACTTGGCAAGTTTTGCTTTTTGAGGGAGGCACATGACCGTCGTCGGAACATTATCTAACTATATGGTAGGATGCTGTTGCGCGTAAAATGGATGAATGTCTCTAAAACTGCCATTGACCGTAATTTATTGGAATTTTTTTGAGTGTTCCTGTAGAACTATAAATGATAAAAACGCTATTTTCGAGGGAGAGATTCATTTTGTTATCCTTAACAATATATACCACTTTTAATTCGTTTGAAATAACTTAATATCTCTAAAATACGCTTTAATAAATTTCTGCCTATAGAACGTAATGTACGGAAAATCTTTTGGGAGGCCCTGTAGATAAACTATCCAGTCGATTGGAGCCAAAAAAGGGAGGTGCACAACTAGATGTTACAACAATCCTAAATATAAAATTTCAACATTCTACCACTAATAGTTTTTGAGATACGCGAGTTAAGTTCATAGGTACAGACGTCAGGGAAAAACTGTTCAAAATGGACTTGCAGTCGGTCAAAATGGATTGTACATGCATTTATTTATATGAACACACCTACATGCGTGCCGCGTGCAATGACATGTCTCGCAAAAACACTTAAAGTAAATTTAAAGGTAGTCAAAATCTGGATACCGAAAATTTTGGCGATCACTTTATTTCCTTTTACTTCGTACAAGAAAGTCACAATTATTAACTTCGTACAAGCAAGGAAGTGCTCTTTACGCATTAAATACTTTGGCGTCATAATGTTTTAGAAATAAAAACAACGTGAAATTTTTAACCACGTTTTTGTACGTGCGTGGGCCATCTGATGAATTTTTTCAGCGTACCTTCTCCCAAATTTGTCCTTTCATTTCCCATACTTCTGAAAATGTTAAAGCCTGGATAACAACGAAACGGGTTTAGAATGAGCTGTCAGTAACCCCCGTGCTGAGAAATCGTCAGTAGCTATCACGAGGTTAAACGTTTAGGATGGGACACTTCCCTTAGAAAATGGGATAACGCCGTTGTTGCATATAGAGGGCGCAACGCCTCACTCGGTAACTGCTGGTGTAGCCATCGAAGAGAAGACAATCTTTAACAAGCAATATTCACGTTTATCTCATGCGGCGATAAATTTTAACATAGCTTTAAATTCTCGCTAAACTCAAATTCATATTAAAATATTAAATTTATGTTACATAAAATACTCAGTGATGAACTCAAAGTCGTTTTCTGACGTAAATCTAGTCCGTAGCAGACGAAAAATTCTTTTTCATCAGCACTCGTTAACAAATATAAACTCAATATTTTAATCATATCAAGATAGAACATTTTTTTACGTGTTTTTTATTCAGTTATTACTAAGGCAATCATGTAGGTAAAGTGAAAAAAATTACGAAAATTTGGTGCTAGCGTTCATTATCTCGTTTATATGCTAAGTTGGGAAATAAAAAACGCGTAAAACTAAGTAATGAGAGAGTAGTCAGCGCGGGAAATGTTTTATTCTTTAACCGCTAGGATCACTGCACGTTACTAGATTTCCAATGTGTACATTATTGAAACTTACATTAGTTTGGGTACTAAAAATCCAAGCAAGCAGCTATGGAGAGTGTCCACTCCTATAATATACATCCGTAGTAGCTAATTTTCAGTCTACTATTTTTCGTAATGTGTTTGCAATGAGGGCGTATTTTTCTTGGTGATAATATTCGGATGTTAGAATATTAGAACATTATCTAAAAGTTTATTGTTGTTGTTTTGGCAACACCTGTGTAAGTTGTCATGTAGTAAAAATTTGTTACTCATGTGTCTATATAAATTTTTTTATAAGTTAAACTGTAGAAGACCATTAGTAACGTAATTTAATAGCTATATTTTGGGAAAAAAGGGGTATCCTTTTCAGAATTCGGATTGTGCCGCTTAAAATAACTAAAACTGCGCAAAAAATGAACAACGATATTTTGGATTGCTCGTCATATTTAAAAATGAGACAACTGCAATGGGAAGTTCTATTCGGCATATGTAGTGGCATTCTGTTTAGCTCCATTGGAAAACTGGCATTTTTTTCAGTAATTGGAGCAACGTTGCTAATTATCATCATGAAAAATAAAGGTTATTCGAAAATTAATTGGAACAAATTAGCAGAAGATTATCGTAAATCTAAGAAACTCGCTTGTTCTGCCATAGTACCCCGTTTGATAAATTTTGTGGCAACCTACAAGTGTTTTTCTGCGAGCTTTGCCGGAGGACTCATTCTTGGGCTAATAACACCATTTGTGTTTTAATTTACACATTTTGCAAAAAGCGGTCATCCACTTCGTGTACGATCTGTTTCTGAAATAAAAATTTGTATTGTAACTCGATGTAGTACTTATATATAATTTAATTGCTTCAGTAAATTCAATAAATAAATGATTAGATGTTGATGTTCTCATTAACTTGCATAAATGGTTCATTCCTACTTTTAGGACCCCACTCCGCCAAGCGGACGATAAATGCCTAAATGTTCTAATCTTGGCGACTTTATACGAATATATGGCAATCCTTGTGAAAGCCGCCATTTTAATCCCTAGTGCCATGATTTATCTAAGATATGATTGCAGCAAAAATAAATCTTGTTGTCAATGAAGGTTTTAGATTTCAAAAAGTTTGTTTTTAGATTTCAAACGGTTCTTTTACTCTTGAGAGTTACGATTTTTCACTAAAATAAGAATTTTTCACTAAATACGGCTAAAAAAAAAAAAAAATCTAGCGTTTAGATTTTTAAAAAAATCGTCTAAGAAAATTCGTTCTAAAATCCAAACATATCAAAAAGAAAGACCAAATAAACAAATAGCGAAATAACTGGAAAATAGTTTACTTAAAAAGGTGCTGTTCAACAGGCCATGTAAGTAAAATATCCTTTATATATATATATATATATATATATATATATATATATATATATATATATATATATATATATATATATATATATATATATATATGTATATTTCAAAATTCTTTCAAATTTATTTATTTTGTATGCTTATCGCTAGTTTGTGTGCCTTTTCCCGTAGTATCTATGGGAACTTTCAGCTCCTAGAGACACTGGAGATGGGGAAATGCGCCAAAATGGCGTTTTTTGAAATCGCGCCGAGTGGGGTCCTAAAGTAGGAATCAAACGCATAAATTTCAGCAGTTCACGTACTTTCCCTTAATATTCTCTATTAATACGGGAAAACTCCGTATAACTCTGGCGACGACTGCTGAGATTTCTCGGTACTTACGTAATATCCCGGCGGTCATTCCCGCCAAACTATTTTTTCGCCAAATGTGCTGGCAAACTTTTGCCAATCGTGTTCCAAGACATCAAAAATTTCATGTGTCCGGCGTTTATCTTGACGAAAAATCGCTGGGATAATACGCAACCCTACTATTTTTAAATGACAATTAACGCCATGGGATTGTCGTTGAACTTATCTTTTTTCTGAACTTTAACCCGGTTAACGTGGTTTTGACTACCTCAGTTCTTTGAGAAGTTGATTACATTTCCTTTTATCGTTCCGATATTACTCTGTTTCTATTAAATTTAACTAATGCGAAGAATTTGCATCAATAATTAAAAAAGAGCTATGTCTGTGTGTTCCTTGGAGTTCAAAACTGACTTTTCAGAAGTGATCTTTTTGTGTACTAAAAAGCCAAAATGACCTTTAATTTTGTTTCTATCTATTATGCTTTTTCTTTCGTTCGCACATTATGTGCAAACGGCTGAAATGAATGAAATGAAATTTTGTATCATGGTATTTACGTGACTTATAGGCTTATCATAAATAATTATAAATTTTTCGTATTTTTTCTCTAAAAATTTCTGAATATATATTTTTGTTGTAAGGTTTAAAGATACATGCTTATTATGCTATCCAGAGGCATAGCCAGGGAGGAGAAATATTGGTATTTGTCCCACCCCCCGAACTATTTTTCTTGGCTACGCCCCTAATACAGTTGACCAATTTTACTATTAATTTCAGACACGGATTTTTGTCTAATGAAAAAACGTCGAACCGTTTATCAAGGGTTGCCAGTTTAATGTCAAAACTCGTGAAGGTTGGTCATTTTTTTTTTTGTGCCAAAAAGTAAGTACACAAAACCGAACCTAGCTGGGCTGTATATTTTATATTTGGCGAGAAATTATCAAACCTTACAGTTTAAGTTACTGTTGCTATTAATGGGAGCATTAAAAGCAACAGTGGTGTCTATAAGGTGTGTCTATAAGGCGTCCATATTAGTGTGAATATTGGTGTCAATATTGAGTGTCATGATTGAAGTGTTGAATTGTCATGATTTAAGTCAATATTGGTGTAAATAAAGGTGAAGTATAGCTAAAATATGCCTGTCGAAGAGTGTAAAACACTTTTAGTAAGCGATTTTAATATTGATTTCAATCAGGAAGGAGCATTTTATGGAATAAAAAAAAGACAAATACAGCAGCACACTTATAGATTATGATGCATATCCCAAACAGTATTTATAAAGACGAAATTTAGTTAGAATATCCCTGACGAAGACCATAAAACAGTTTTTGTGGGCGATTTTCAATTCCAAAGAAGTGTTTTATGGAACAAGGAAGATAAATAAGGTACACTCATGAGAATTACGATACACTTTCCTAACAGTATTTATAAAGGTATAGTTAGGCTATGCTTGGTGAAGATTGTAGAACAGTTTTAGTAGGCGAATTTAATATAAATTTCGATTCTAAAAAAGTGTTTTATGGAGCAAGAAAGAAAAATACCTCATTGTGTGCCTCATTTTTGTGCATGAATTGTGTGCATGAATAATGATGCACTTTCCGACTTAATGGAATAAGAAAGAAAAATAGAGACGATGCATGGATTATGATATACTTTTAACATATAGCACTTTAGTGCACATTTAAAATATGAAAGTAGTTCAGATTTTTTGTTATTAACAATAACAAAAAAATAGTACGCTTTATTTTTTCCTCGAAAAGTCTCAAAATCGTGCTCGTGTTTGCTTTTCAATAGTTCACGTTTTTAAAACTTTAAGCTTGAAATTCTGTAACATCCACTGAACTCCGACTTAACCCAGACAGAACTATTTCAATTAAATATAACAATGTCTGATAGTTTTTAACCCTTTAACGCGCAGTGATCCCGCTCTGGGAACACCCAACTCTGACGTTTTGGCTGTTGCCAGTCACGAAGAATAGATTGAATTAATATAAAAATAGTTGCGGGTGACATAGATCCACGAGAATCCCTTACTTTTTAGCACGCCATTTCCCGTAAAAAAAAAATTGTCACGATTCTTTTTCACAGCACTGACATCTGCTGAAAAATGGAAGAAGGCGAGAACAGCTGGATAGATTGCCCAATGCTGAAAAAAGGGCAGCCGTTGCCATCGCTCGACTAAACTACCAGCAAGATGGCGGACGATCGAAACGTTCATCGCGTGCCACAGACACGATGAACGTTTCGATCGTCCGCCATTTTGCTGGTAGTTCAGTCGAGCGATGGCAACGGCTGCCCTTTTTTCAGCATTGGGAAAGGCTTGAGCCTCAAAGGGTTAAGATAATTAAAAATTACTCATAACAAATACGTAACGTGCAGTCGAGCAATGCTATACGCAGCTCATAAATGAGCATAAATACACAGTTAAAACTTAACGAAAAACGCTCAAAAGAAATTGTTGTTTAAAAGATAAAATAAGTAAAACTTTTTAAAATAGCTCACATAAAAAGTATGAAAACTGTACATCTGTTTCTCTCTATTCTAAAAATAAGTAACGGACGCTGCCGCCGCATCCGCTGTCAAGAGATTGTTCGGCTATCTTCTCCGAAACCATGGGCATATGAGTTTCGACAAAGGTGTCCACGTATTCGGAAAATTCCGGAGAACTTGATAAGCTGACTTAAATTTTGAAATCCCGATTATTTTAGAAGATATTGATGAAAAACTGAAAAAGTAAGCAGAATGGTTGCCAGAGTTGGCAATTTTCGCCAGCATAAAATCATTCATGCTTTTTCAACAAAGCAATCCCAAGTATGTAGAATCGCGTGAAAGTGACAAATATGAATTAGAATTACACCCATTTTACGCCAAATCAAAAAGTATGTTAAAAAATAAATAAGTTTGTTACACAAAGTTGACGATTTTTAAATAGTAAGTTCTCTTAGATAACAGGAGTTTAGAATTACCGATTATTCGTTTTTCCAGAACAGAGTAATTAATTGCAACTGATTTAAAAAGCGCCATTTTTTCATCAGGTACGATCTGCCAAAAGGCTATCTCTCGAAGCAAGGTGAATCTAAACTGCGTGTTCCAAATGTTTGTACCCAATATCTTGAAAATGAAAAATAATTAAAATGCAGATTATAGTAAAGCCGGTTAGGTTTAGCTAGGGTATCTGCTACCAGTAGAAATATTTGGTGGCGTTAACTACGCCATCATACAAGTTATAGTACAGCTTGGATATTTGCTAGCGCAGCAAGTTGATATATTTCGTGGTGCTAAATGAGCCAATCTGAAAAGGGTTATGTATATCAATATATGGATAATGGTTTTCCCGGTAACCTTACATGAGCAGTCATTATCGTTTTTGAGTATGTGCAAATCCCCAAATAATGAAAAGTAGCCATTGTGGCAAACTATTCTAGCTGTTCTGTAGTTTTCATCAAAGGAAACATATGAAGTACTGTTTTCTTAGAACTAATTATTAACTATACATATACGTACGTCACCGAATTATGAAAAATCGCCATGCGTGGCAAATACCCAAGGTGCTCCGTAGTTTTTACATAATCAAAAATAATGTGAAGTTTAAAATTTTGTGTTCCAAGGAACATGCAATGTGTAGCTCGGTAAAGTCGTTATCAGACGACGCATTTTCGCCCTTCAAAATGCTCGTACAACTCTTTCGGCTTTCATTTTTCTTGTCAAAAGCAAGGTATAGGGTTGTATTGCAAGGCAAGAAAACTATCTGATGGATTGGCACGGGGTTGCCGATTTGGCGACGTTATCGCTCGTTTTGTGACAAAACAGTTATTACGTCATCGCTGTTTTTGTCACAAAAATCACTCGTCCTGTCGCGCCCCGTGCATTCGAACATTGACATTGACGGTAGAATTCGAAGGTTCATTTTTAAGTAAATACAGTAAAAAAGTTTATAATGAACTTCGGAAATAAAATCAGCTTCTATTTCCGCCGTCCACATTGCAGGCATGGAGGTCGCCATCTTGAATGAAGGTGTGGACAGTGTCTAGAGCTCTGATTGGCTGATTTCGCCATTCATACCAAACATTTTTGAACATTGTTCGAAACAGTCCGGTGTCAAGGGAAATACTATCACACAACGGTTTTCGCCTGACTGAAGGGCAAAACTGCAGTACAAAAGTGTTGTACGTGCATTTTGCAGTGCGTAGAGCTCTCGTGTGATAGCACCTTAACATTCTATCTGATTCAATCTTTGGGTTTTGTCTGTTGAAATTATGCCTTTTTTACGAATAAACCTCATTAGGGGCCGAATGCCTCATATGAAAAGCGAGCGTAGCGAGTACCTTTTATGCGTGATATTTTACAAAGTTTTAATTACTTTTAACAGTTAAAACTTGCTAGTATAAAAGCTATTGATGTAGTGGTCACGATATCTTTGACGAAATCATATAAACATCAGCCGTTGCTGAATACTGTTATGAACAATGTGATATTATCAATGGAAAAAATTGATCGATTATGGTGAGATATTAAAAGAAGTTTACACCTTTCACATTGTTCATACACTGTAGGAAATATCTGTAATTTTACCACACATATTGCTGTAAAATAATACAGCACTGTGTGTTTTAAATCCACTCACAAAAATGACGTAATGACGTTGCTAAATCAATCACGAAGAATATTGTATAGCAAATTGACAAAGTCTATATCACAACGTGTTGGCGTTACGTTTACCCACACGTTGCGCTGTAAAATAATACAGCACTGTGTGTTGTAAATCCTCTCACAAAAATGACGTAATGACGTTGGTAAGTCAATCACTAGGCATATTTTATAGCAAATTTGCACAGTCTACATCACAACGTGTTGGCGTTACGTTTACCCTCACATTGTGCTGTAAACACTTTTTTCAGTGTATAAGTTCATATAAGTTTGTTGCAAGAGTCGCATACTGCAGCCCGTTAAACGACGGCTTGTACATCGAGGGACCGGCGATGACTTTTTAAAGCATCTCACCACTCCATCTTTTATTGTTACTTAACAATATTGACATATAACAATCACACAATATATCCTAATTGCTGGGTCAACAATAATCATGAAAAAAATTAACAATTATAGTGAAGCATCGCAGAAATGTCATTGTTCTGAACAATGCGAAGATATTAAATTTCAACAATTAACGTCAGTCTATTATAGACCTTTATCGAAGTATGACGACGCTCATCTTTGGTTATATAGTTATCGTTTACTTGCTAGTAAAGTTATTTAGACTTTTTTACGTTTTGGAACCTCCTACTACCAACTCAGGGGGTTCTTCGTCGATGGTGGTGAGGAAGGAGAAGTTTTGCTCAATAGTTCCAAGTTCAAGCCAAGCATCTCTCATGGACAATAGTGATTCTGAATCATCCTCATATTATGAAACAGCTTCCAGTTCCAGAAGTTCTTTTCATTCAATAGAAGACAATAGTGACATTTCATCTATATCCTCTTATGAAACAGCACCTACTTCCGTAATTTCAGTCCATACAATAGACAATAAGTACTCTCTTCTGCAAGGACTCGTAACTCAGTACGTCAACAGATACTATTACAATAACCCAGGACCCAGCAACTACCAGCATGAAATAGATGAAATAACCAGGCAACTCTATTTAAGACTTGACGGCACAATAGATATCAATAGTTACGACGACAGGATCCGAATAGAAGTCAATAAATATTACAATATCCTTATAGATCTCAAAGAATTGCCACCTGAAAGCCCAATAGAAAACGAAAATCATCCACAACATTCAGCAATAGAAGAAGAAGAAAACACCAACTCTATTCCAGAATATGTCCTTGCAATAGCCTGCCATATTAATAGCGAATTCACATCAATAGACGAACTAATAGCCCAGCAGTATGAAATAGAACAAAACTTAGCAAGTCAAGTCCAGTCATCAGCAATAGAGCCTCTTCCAGAATCACCAGTCTCTCCAGAAGCAATAGTCATAGACATTCCACGGAAAAAACGATTCAGACGTATCCGAAAATTTTTCTCTCGCCTATCCTGCACACGACCAAACCGAGACTAAGCCTCAATAGATTTCTTCTTCAATAGTCACAATAGCTTCTTCACCACCCAATTGCAGTAGCTTTCCAAATAGCAATAGCTACAATAACACAAATACGACAGATCAATAAAGAACTGATATAATATCCTCCTCAACACGCCTAAAAATAATCATATGCTTCGGCAATAAGCATTTCTTCTGAATATTATGCATCGAGCTCTGTATCTATAGAACAGTCAGACATCGTATTCTACAAGCACCAGATATTAAAAACTACCAGAATTCAAGGACTATCAAAAATTAGGAGCTTCCGAAACTTGGAAGTAGACAAAATCCATTATCATCCATCTCAACAATTCCTTTATGCTGTCTAGTAAACATTTCGATCAATAACCAGTGATTTGTTATCGAAAATTGGATTCAGCCATAGCATTATTAGCCTGGTCATGTATCATCTTTCCATCATACCTCTGGAACTCTTACAGTCTACAGCTATAACGATCTCCAATGGACTTCTCCAAATAGCAACTTCCGAATAAATATGAATAACTACGTCAAGTCGCCGAAAAGTTCATGAACGGTCTAGAAATGTTTTAAAAACTAAGACCATTACATCCTGTCTCTGTATTTTTTTTTCATTTCATCTATGTAACAGACCGTTTTGAAGCCATAAACTGTCCATCACCTTCGAAATTCAGTCATCCTTGAAAGCTTCCAGTCTTCAAGTCGTCTTTCAATTCTCCGAAAGTGCCTTTAGAACAATTAGTTTCAACGAAACATTCAATTCCTCGTACCATGATTCCCATGCCTTGTCTGTTATTGTACAATACCTGTATTTTTCATAGCAACAGAAAAATAAAATAAACCTGCATATATTTACATTAATTATTGAGTCTTTTCTCTTCTTTTTTTTTAATCTCCTGGGATCGAACACATATAAGATTAAAATACCTGTACAGAACGTAGAACTTCCCAATAGTTTCCTCATTTATTTTCAAACGAAAACTTGATTGTCCCCCAAAAAAAAACTGAAACACTTTCACATTAAAATAATAAGCACAAAAATGCTATGTATTAAAAGAGTATCATAATCCATGTGTCGCCCCCATTTTTGTTTCTAATTCCATTAAATTGGAAAGTGTATCTTTATGAGTGTGCCGTGTTTTTCTTCCTTGTTCCACAAAACACATCTTTGAAATCAAAATCGATATTAAAATCGCATACTAAAACTGTTTCACAATCATCGCCAAGCGTATTCCAATTATACTTCTCCTTTGTAATAAACTGCAGGGATCGCTGGTTCGATTTTTGAAGACAATGTATTTTGAAGTGTAACGGGTGCTTCCTTTAGAAGTAGTTAAACTCGGTTCAAATTAGAATATCGAAGGTGTATAGCAGCTTGGGAGGCTTGGGAGTGCTTGGGAGGATCCATGACTTGGACCATGAACGCTTGGACAGTGAACGCTAAAGAGAGCTCGTGTACGCAAAATCTGTCTTGACTTCAGTGTCCTGCATGCTCAAACAATACCTCTGGGGGTGGCAATCCCGTTACTAGGTCTTGCATCGGGAATAGGAGATCATTCATAGGGTGCAAAGTTGGCCGTACGTTAAAATCATCACATGAATAATTCTCAAAAAAATATTACAATTCACACCATTTGTCTTTTTGGCTTTTGTCATAAATGCTCGTTTTGTGCAGTGAGTGCATATTCTTGCGTTTCCAGCATCGGTGTATAAGAACAACTGGATATATACCCAACGCTAAAAAAGTGCAGCCGCTGTCATAGCTCAAACAGCTAGCTGTCAGTCAAGGTCATGCGAATGGCGATTCGATCGACCGCCTTGTCGCTGGCAGTTAACCCTTTAACGCGCAGTGTTCCCGCTCTGGGAACACCAAACTCTGACGTTTTGACTGTTGCCAGTCACGAAGAATAGATTGGATTTCTATAAAAATAGTTGCGGGTCACATAGCTCCACGAGAATCCTTTACCTTTTAGCACGTCATTTCCCGTAAACAAAATGGTCACGATTCTTTTTAACAGCACTGACATCTGCTGAAAAATGGAAGAATGCGAGAACAGCTGGATAGATGCCCAATGCTGGAAATAGGGCAGTCGTTGCTGTGCCGGTACTGCCAGCTGTCGTCAAAAAAAGGGTCTCTAGATCTTGGCACGCGATGAACGTTTCGATCGTCCGCCATCTTGCTGGTAGTTAAGTCGAGCGATGGCAACGGCTGCCCTTTTTTCAGCATTGGGAAAGGGTTGAGTCTCAAAGGGTTAAACGGTCGCACTTTGGAAAGTCTATCAGATTGATCTTGTAATATATATAAATAGGACGCAATCAAATGGTAGTTTTGTTTTCATTTTTCTTGGTAAAAAAATGTTTAAATGAAAACAGCATAAAAATTTTTACGATACAGTTTACCGCTTTCCAACGAGGTTGAAGAGCGTTTATAATTTCGGTTTGTCCGTCCGTCTGTGCGTCACCGTTAGATCGACAGCCGTGTCCCATGACTGTCGATCTAACGCTCTGGAGTTTAGGGAGATTTTCTCCTGGTGTAACGTGAATACTTGTCAAGAACCCTTAAAAAGATCGTGCTCCCAGGGAGACCCTCTTTACATATATAGCCCTCGATTCGCTTTGCCTTAACCATTAAACTAAAATTTCGAAAGATTTAAGTGCAATAAATCGTCAATATTGGCGCAAAAATATTGCGTGGGAAAGTGTTTTATAATCAGTGCATTTTCTATAATTTGTTTGTCTTATTATTTTTCTCCCATCAAAACATCTTTTACAATAAAATTTCTACCTTATGACAGCTTCCAATTCAAAATTTCTTTTTTTTAATTTTTTTTATTTAATTTAATTTTTTTGTCGTTTCCAAAGAATTGTATCTTGACAAATACTTAAAGATACCGGGTGTCCCAAAAATGTCCGACGATTTGAAAACCCAGTTTAAGGAAAGCGATAGAAATGTACAGTTTGCTGCGTTCTACCTTGTTAACGAGGGAATTTATTATTACCAATTTTTGAAATTATTTACAAAGTTCATCAACAGATGGCGCTGCTGATTAAAAAAAACTTTAAAGCAATGTTTTCAAAATAACCAGCGTTTGCAGAAAAAATGTGCGCAGTCTGAGGATAAATTCTCAAACGCACGTGCAAACACTTCAGTTGGAATATTCCGACAAGGAGCAGAGATGCATGTTTACAGTTTGTGAAATGTGACGATACACCTCAAGTACCCCTCCCCCTCCCAAAAAAAAAAATCGCATAGCGTCAAATCTAGCGCGAGACCAATCCATGTCGTTTTGTGTACGCTTTTCTTAGTCAAGGGCAATGTACTGTTTGCCGGACCGTTTGTAAGGTTGAATTTCCTTTGAAAAGTGCGCCTCGCTGCAACAAAACTGTCGTCTAGGTAATGAAACGCCAAAACTAATAAAAAGACGCTGTGCCAGAGAATAAACTATTTATGAAGCATTGCTGGGATGTAGAATTAATACGGATCTGAAAGGACGGAATATGTACAGAATAGCAGCGCCATCTATTGACGAGCTTTGTAATTAATTTTGAAAATTGGTGAGAATGAATTCCCTGGTTCAATAAGCAAAATGCTGCAAACCACACGTTTTTATTGAATTTCGTTAAGTTTATTTTTCAAATCGTCTGTCATTTTTGAGACACTTGACCAATATTGTACTTTCTTACTGTGGGTGGAGCCTGGTAGTAGTATGGATTCCTATGGGAGCAAAAGTAGCTGTAAGCCAAGAAGGTGAACTGCTCTCAATGGGTTGTATCTTTTATCTTCTCTATACGATGGTGGCCGGCCTAACACTGCATGCCTCTCTCTCCCTTCTTTATACAGGTGGATCCCGGGTGTGAAGTTAATAATATCGTGCCGCTGGGGATGTTCACGGAACAAGCGCCCGAACAGCCGCGGCAAAACCATCATCATTCTCATCCTCATCATCCTCCCCGCCATCATCATCAGCCGAAACCGAAACATCAGCATCATCCCAGGATCCATATTACTGACGTCGACGATCAAACCTACAGCTACGCGAGCGATGCCTCACTTCCGCACCACCACGACATGCAGAGTAAGTTGTTGTTGTTGTTTCGTTTGGAACATTCATTTTCTCGACTTGTGTGCTTGTGTTTCAAGTATCCGCTTATCAATTGCCGTTTAGTTAAGCGGGCAATACAATGAAAGTTTTCACGAGACAAGATAGGAAATTTAAACAGCCAGGGGACTGAGTGGGAATCGAACCTGCGACCTAATGCTTAGGCGATCAGCGTGGAGGGGGACAGGCCCTTAACCTCGAAGTCGCCGGTCCCCGCAACATAAAGGAAACAGTGGCTGTATTCGTAAACAACAAACTCGTTGCACGAGTTTTCGTAAGAAAACTGGAATGCGTGTGTTGAGTGCTGTCAGTGGTTATCAGTTTCCTTTGACTTTACGAACAACTTCAGTTTATTTAGTTTCGTCGCCTAGGAGACGTGTTTGTTTACAATTCCCGAATGCGTTAATTTTGCTGAGGAAAGTTTTTAGTACATACTCAATATAAAATCAACAGGATTTTTAAAAGAAGGAGTGGCCATAATTGAAGTACACAAATCAAAATTTAGAAATTTCAACTTAAACTTCATTTTTTCAAAAGTATTTAGCAAGAGAAGTTCAAATTTCGCTAATAACGGATTAAATCAATTTCAATCTCAACACTAAAACATGCATTTTTGAATTGACTAAAATGAAAAATACAAGAAAATGATTACCTTTGAAAAATTATGTACCTTCGTAGCATTTTCTAACGTACGCATGAATTTCCTCCTCGAAAAAAATAATATTTGCAGCTTTAGAAAACGTAAAATACTTTTCACAACAACATACTTTTCCATAACAACGGACGCCATTTGAAAACAACAACAACGTGCAGCAGGTGTATCTTCTAAACAACTGACGAAACCTTTGCAAAGATCGGTTTATTTCGTTTGAAACTAATAGCACTCAGTTTTGTATACGAACGCTCTTGTTAAAAAACTGTATGCACTCAGTTTCCTTTACGAACGCCTTAGATGGAAACTCATTGCACGAGTGTAACTCGTTCGGCGTTTACGAATGCAGCCGAAATTTACTTATTTTCGCTTTGCAGACATGCCCATTTGCGTGGATTAAAATTTAAGGATTTACATAGAGCAGGTAAGAGTAACCTTTGAAAAATTACGGGCTAAATTTTCAGATTTGAATGAAGGCCGTGCCGTAGATAATAGGTATGTACTTGTTTTAAAAAAAAAAAAAAGATGATAACGTTTATGTTACATATGGTTACGAATTTCTGGATTGTGCGTCCTTCCAAGGGTTAAATATTGTCAAAAATTCGTATTCTACGCATCAAAAATCTCTTGTAAAAAATATGTAAGGGATGGTAGAGAAAATCAGGACGGTTCAGATTTAAATAGCAATATGGGGTCGAAAATGTAGTCTTTTTGTATCTATTTTGGTGACCGATAGGCGCAAAGTTCAGCTACTGAAATTCGACCATCCACATTCAGCTAGCTGATCTTCATCGAACTTTTATAGGGTTATCACACTAGCTAGAAATACAAGCAACTTTCTTGATAAGCAATTTTTAGGCCGATTTTCTCAGTCATTACCTTGATAATAGCGATCTCCAACTTTTTACTTTATGAACGAGAAAGTCCGAGTCAGCCAAAATTTCGGCCAATCAGAGTACTTCTTTCTGCTACGTCACTGACTGCGGCTCGAAGTGATAAAAGTGTATCGTTGTGCAAGTGGAGTGCGGAATTAGAAGTCGATTTTATTGACGAATCAATCATTATTTTGATAAATGCAGTCAATTTAAGTATCACAATCAATCACAAATCGCTGCTGATCCGATGTCAATACACCAATAAAGAGTTATGCGCGATGCTGAGTCACTATAACTAAAATAACAACCTATACACCAACTCAGCGATACCTTAACATGCCATGACTATTAGGCTTTGTAAAGAAAGTTTGTTTATTTTTACAACCCTTAAAGGTAACTCCGCATTTTAAGTTGTTCCAGCAAAAAAATTGCTCGGATTTTACGATAGTGTGATAACCCCATTAGCTGCCACTCTCATGTCTGTAACATCGGACATCCCGAGTACAGGGTGCGCACCGGCAACAGGGTGCTCCAAAATTATGGCTTTATCTCGCGTGACGCAAGCCCTAGTTGCCGGCGCTGTTTGTCTTTACTGTGTATGTGTATGTGTGTGCTCCCGTTCATTTTGTATTGGCGTCTTCTTCCAGGGAGCGAATCTCTGCCCATGCGTTCCCTCCCTGCATCAGCGATGTCTCCCACCCGCGCCAACCCACCGGACAAGAAGAACAAACCCTTCCCGGACGAAGATCCGGCCGCGGTGAAGCCACTCATAGTAAGCAGCCTTCCCGAAATAGCTGTCATGCAAAGTTGCCAGGTGCACAACACTATCTCCTTTCCTATCTCTCTCTCTCTCTCTCTCTCTCTCTTTCTATCTATCTCTTTACCTGTTCCGTTTATTGCACTTCACTGTTCTCCTCGGAGAAAAGGATAGATGGAGCTGGTGTGCCTTTCCTGAGGGGTCAAAATCGTCACCTCCGATATAGATATCGGAGGTCCGATATGGACATCACCTCTATATCGGAGGTGACATCAAAATGCGTTACGGGGCGACTGCAAATGAATATCCTTTCAAAGGCTGTATCTTCACAGGATCTCTACTAAATTTTTGAAAGTCAATTTCTTGACTTTTACCAGACTTTTGGGAGCTTCTGGGGGAAAAATACGCTGTAGCGCTTTATGCGTAGGGTTGCCAGGTCGCCAAACCAAATAACCGGACAGACCAGCCAGTTTGGTCGGACATTTGGGTAAAATGGCCGGACAGCCTACACTATTGAGGATTTCGTCTCACTATTAATAGATACGACAAAAAAATTGTATGTAAAATCAAGCTTTTTTGATTATTACCATGAATCTCTTGTTAAATTCTAATGAAATATAAATAACATCGAATGCCAAATCAGTTCAAGTACTTTATTACTAATCAGCCAAAGTCACCAGTATAAAAAGCCTAACAAAAGCCGGACACCGTTCAGTTTGGCCGGACACGCAATCAAAAAGCCTAACTTTGTCCGGCTTTATCCGGACACCTGGCAACGCTATTTATGCACTTATGAGGTGTGTATTTATGCGAATTAACAAAACATTAGACGCATAATGGAGAAATTCGGAGTTTTCACGTCTTGTGCACTTAGGAGGCTTGTGCTCTTAAGAGATGTGCACTTATACGGTCTCGACTGTATAGCTCTTAGTGCGTATTTACAATGTAAAAGTGTTTCAGATTTTGATTTTTTTTTTCCTTTTCTCAAAGTACGTGAATCTTCTGTAGTTTGAAAATACAGCAGTTCAAAGTTGGGACATGCATTTTCCATCACCTTGTTCTTTTACAAACCATATCCCAGGTAGCACACACTTGCTCAAAGGCCGTAATTTCCGCGTTCAGATAGCACGTTACCATCCCGTACAGGTTTACAGTGTCGCTTATATCAGAATGTCCGGACAAAACACGTACAATGTTCGTCAAAATCTGGGTCCAGTTCAGTGTTCTCCACACGTACTTAAAACGTTGTATAGCTCATTATGCAGGACGTACTATAAAAATAAGTAAATAATCGATATTCTACAGCTTTTTTTTTTAATCATTTTCGTTTGAAGTTGCTTATTAAAATTTTCGAATTATAAATCATATTTGAATTATAAATGTACTATAGCATTGTTTGTGTAACTTGCACTTACGTTGTTAAGGTACAGAACAGCAAAATGTCCAATCACAAGTCTTTGGCTGCCAACAGCACTGATTTGGTCGAGGTGTCTTTGAACTTCTTCTCGCTGGTTTAAGCCGTGGGGTTCATTTCGGTAGTGGCCCTCTAGCGGGTATTTTTGTCGTCGTTTTGTACTACATTGAACCTCTTTAATATGTGGTAGCGTTCGTGGATTATAGAACGTATTGTAAAATCTGCTGTCTGTACGTTAAGCAGTCCCAATGAGAAAATCTTTCATAGTAGATACTTAGGAGTACTGCAGTAAAAAAGGTGAAGCTGAATTAGCCGAAGCACAAATTTTGAACCAGAACGCGTTTTGCACAATGTAAGACGTTTTAATCACGTTCTGACAACTTGCATGTGCTACCTGGGATATTTAGAAGTGCTACCCAAATGGACAGTCCATACTCGGAATCGCTTACTTTTTGATGCTAAAACTTGCGTCAGCTAGTATATCTGGAAGCCATGAGGGATGAGATAGCAGCTTTGGAAATAGTCGCATTAATATCTGGTTATGAACTTGGGTATAAAATGGCCTTTTTAACTGGCCCCTTTTTTCGGGATATATATATATATATATACCGGATGTTTTAACCCTCTGAGGCGCAACCCTTTCCCAATGCTGAAAAAAGGGCAGCCGATGCCATCGCTCGACTTAACGACCAGCAAGATGGCGGACGATCGAAACGTTCATCGCGTGCCACAGATCTAGAGACCCTTTTTTGACGCAGCTGGCTGTGGCACGCGATGAACGTTTCGATCTTCCGCCATCTTGCTGGTCGTTAAGTCGAGCGATGGCAACGGCTGCCCTTTTTTCAGCATTGGGCAATCTATTCAGCGGTTGTCCCATTCTTCCATTTTTCAGCAGATGTCAGTTCTGTTAAAAAGAATCGTGACCATTTTTTTTACAGGAAATGAGGTGCTAAAAAGTAAAGGATTCTCGTGGAGCTATGTCACCCGCAACTATTTTTAAAGAAATCCAATCTATTCTTCGTGATTGGCAACAGTCAAAACGTCAGAGTTTGGCGTTCCCGGAGCGGACCCACTGCGCGTTAAAGGGTTAAAATAGTTGTTAAAGCGATTATCTTTTTATATTATATTTATAAAAATGTTGCTCTTTATCTAAGTAAATTAAACTTAAAAAATCCTATATCTCTAAGTGAAATAGTTTCAGAGATATTTCAATTTTAAAATTTTGGCATTTGTCTCCAAGCACTAATGGAATGTCTCAAAAGTGAGAAAAATGTAATTATTTTTCAGAAGAAGTTAATTTATGCTAATAGTCATTCGGTAGACACAGTTGACTTCTTAAATCTTAATTTAGCTAGAATTTTTCTATAACTATCTGGCAGTTTCTAGTGAAAGTCACAGCGCCATAGTAACCCGCACCATTATTTTGTCATTCTCTTTCATGCTTTAAAATTCTTTCTCTAGAGGCGTGACATAATTACTGGATGACCCGCATAAAAAACGATTCCATAATGCACTTATAGAATCGTTATGGAAATGTATTTTCATGATTCCCTACTCTGCAAAGGTGAAAAAAAAAACGACCAAAGAAAGAAGAAAGCAATTATTTATAACAGTATAAAGTTATTTAAGATGTTCAAACTTCGCACCGTCAGCTGCAATGCACATTTGGATCCTCGTTTGAATTTCGCATTGCACGCGTTGGAGCATAGAGGGCGACGCGTTGGCACGAGCGTCCGTAATGCGTCGTTTAAGGTCCTGCAATGTTTGTGGAGGGGTGTGGAGGGCTCAGGTGAACAGGTGTGACGTTTCTTACGTATTTGCATACTGCAAAAATTCCGTACATTAAGTGCAAGTTGCGTTGAGTTGATGTTGAGATCAGTACCAGGATGCAACTCTCGGGGCTTGAACCAGAGTCCTTTGGACTAGGAATCGCAAGCGATACCACTGTGCTACATTGAGGCGGCGTGTTTTAGCCCGTAAGATAATATTTTCCCCTTCTGTTCACATTTCGTGACGTCGCAGTGTAGGAAATCACGAAAATACAAATGCACGTTTTAACCATTCTGTTTCTCACATCCATGTCAATGAGGTGTCTTTTCGTACTAAATCGATAACGCTCTACAGCTTTGTAATCCACTTTCTTCCCCTATCTCGTTCCGTTTTCGAGATACGAGTGCTAACTCCGAAGTTTTCCACCAGGTGGCGCTATGAGCGGTTTCATTCGGTAGCGCATATCCAATTTACTTTACCTAGGTACCACGTTTATAAAAATAGCCGCAACCGTTCCGAAATTAAGAGGGTGACAAGGAACTTTAGTGGGCATACTGTATACCGGCTCCATATCCTTTCTCCGTCAATCACTCATTCTTCTTTTTCTGTGCTTTTGCAAATGCACTCCAAAATGTGTAGTTTGTTGGTATGTGTAGATTAGAAAAAACAAATTCTATCTCTGTGTAGTTACTTCTTCTTTTAGGAATCACCATTATTGTTTTTACTATCGAATAAGTGTGCATGGTTATAAATGTAATAGTACTCTGTGAAGAAAACTATAAAATGAAAATTTTCGCTAGTATAATTATTTACTAGTTTCTGTTAAAAATATATTGTTACAAAAATCTGTGTAGTCCGTGTACGTTAAAATAGTCCAGCAAACGGAAAGCGAATTTAATGTTTTATTCGAAGCACTAATAGCTCACAAAAAGTAACACATGCAACAGCAAATCATTAAGTATCACAGCAATTACAGTCAGTAGCGGATCCAGAAATTTTTTTGAGGAGGGGCTAAATTTTGAAAAAAGCTTATTTCACCCAAACAAAATGTTCAATAAATCAAAATTTTAGTCTAAGGTAATGTGAAACATTTTGAGAGGGGCTAAGTTATAAAAAAAGATCATTTTATCTACTTAAAATGTACAACAAAGCAAAATGTTACGCCTTAGCAATCTCTTTTGGGGGGGCTGAAGCCCCCTAGCCCCTCCCCTAGATCCGCTACTGATTTAAGTTGTACTGCTCTGCTCTCTATATCCTCGCTGTGTTTCAAATGACTCGTCAGCGAGAGAGTCTCCCTATTTATAGATTCCTATCAGGACGTGACGTAATACTATAGGCAGTGACATCATATTTCTGGATTTTTCTAGTAACTTCTTTCCTATTGAGATACAGCCAAAATTCCACTACTTTTGAGGA